>PVKZ01001304.1:0-426074 GCA_004027375.1 Macroglossus sobrinus | reverse complement strand
CAGGCTGCCCGGGGGTGTCTGGGCTCTGGGCAGCCCCCGCCTCAGGGCTGGCCATCTGTAGAATGGGGGAAGCAGGCCCTGCCTACCTCACAGGGCTGTTGTGAGGATCAGTGGGGACGACAATGGGGAAAGAACAGGAAGTCGTTAAATTCAGGTCTGCTGTGAAGGGCCGTCTGTGTCTTCCTAAGGCACGAGGAACCTTTGTCTCCTCTGGCCTGAGCTGAGGGAAAGTGTGGGGCAAGGGTTCTCCCTGGGGGCGAGGAGGAAGAAGCGACCTTCTCCCACCCCCTCCAGGCCTCCCCAACACCTCCCCGTTCTCCAGCCCCTCAGACACCCCCAGCCAAGCTGCCTGCTCCTTCACCTGCAGATCAGTCACCTCTCTAAATGGCTGTTGGGAGGATTCCTGGGGAGGACTCACAGGAAGCCCTCAGTTGTGTGTCTGGGCTGGTCCTGCAGACACACAGATGCAGGAAGAACTTGCTGCTTTGCTTCCAGTCTCTCCCTTGGTGGTCCTATCCCACCGGGGTCTCTGAGGGCCTGGCCTCCTCAGAGCTACACATAGTCCCTCTGTCCCTAACCTGAAGATGTAATGTAGCTTTTCGTCCTTCCTGTTTCCCAGGCTGGTGCCTCCTGTGCCAATTTGCCAAGGTCAGGAAGCCCCTTTACGCTTTCAGATTGGAGGCTGACTTTCCCCAGCTCCTGGAGGCACAGGAGTCATATTTGAGGTGGAGCCTGTGGTGATGGGGGTGGGGAGAGGGGGGCTGAGACTGGCTGATGGGGGTGGGGGAGGGGCTGAGACTGGCGGGTGAGCAGTCTGCTAGGAAGGGCCCTGAACACCAGGTTAAGGGGCTGGCTTGGTCCTTACCCTGCACGAGGTGGGACCACCTTTCTCCGTGACTACTGGGAAAATGGGGGAGGAAACTTCTGGTACCAACAACTTAGCCACAGCCAGGGCGCGATTAATTTAAGTCCCGGACTGGGCCGACCTTTGTTCTTGCAGACTCTGTGTTTATGTGGGACCCCAACATGTAAAAGCCATGCCATGTTTTTGTGGGGAACCTCATGTTCTCCTTTACTCCTACTCCTAAGGCACCTGTCATTTTAAAGGGCAGCCCCAGAAGGGGGGACATGGCCAGATGGTGGCTGTACTTTAACACCCACTCTGGGTGCTTGGTCCAGAGCTGCCCTCCCGATACAGACATCAACAGAGGTGCAAGTTCTGAGGCCACGCCCTTGCTAATGAGCGATCTACGGGGTGAATGTCCAGGTGTCCCCTTGAACTGCCTGGAGCCTGGGCACCCCAAACACCATCGGCGAGCTGCAGCCCTGCTCCAATGCATACAGCAGGCCTGTGACCAGCCCACACCCAGGCCTTGCTTGGGGGTGGGCCGGGGGTCAAATCCCTCTCGGACTGCTTGGAGCCTCTCACTCTACAGAAGGGGTTGCTGAAGACGGCTGAGGCCTCCCCCATCGCAAAGCTTCCTCAAGGACACAGCCATAACAGCCTTCTCCCCAAGAAGATTTTATTGAACGCACACGCAAAATCCATCCTTGGGTTTGCAAACTCATTCCTGCAAGTGAAGAGAGAACGGCGCTCACGTGACCAAGGAGCGCCGCCCCCGGCCCAGCCAGGGGGGCCATGGCGTGGGCCCCACTTCCCTGTGGCCACCCAGTACCCCTTGACACATACCCTGCCCACCAGCTGGGCTGCCCCATCCCCCACGGGGTTCAGGGGTGTGCCAGAATGGGCAGGACTGGAATCTGTATGGAAACACCTGAGTGTCCCCGAGGTACCCACATGGCCCAGTAATGACAGGCCTTCCCGACCCCTCTCCCCAGGAAGTGAGCTTTAGAGAGAGAACTTGCCTGAGGGGCCACAACAGACCCAGGAAGAGGCCTTGTGCTAGGCCAGCAGCTCTTTACACCCCATGTCAGAGTGAACCTCGAACCCTGGAGCCCAGCCCTCCAGGCCACACTGACCCATGGGAGGGGGTGGCCTCCCAGCTCCTCAGATACTGCCACAACTCCCTGGGGTTCTGGGACCTCCAGGGACCCCCTTGCCCCATCAGACACTGCGGAGACTGTCTGACCATTCACAAATAGGAAATGAGAAATCAGGTCGAAATGCTCACAATTTCCTGCATGTCTCAGATGGTTGTTTTCTTAAATGGTTGGGCCGTATTTCAACTCGGTTTATTGAAACTAGTCAATTTTAAAATGCATCAAATCAATAAAGAGGAAAAGAAAGATAAAAGAAACAAAAACATTTCTACTTAGCTTTGGTGATGTTGGCCTCAGGAATTTCTTTGCTGGGGAGATCATGACAGACGGGCAGGGAGGGGGTGGCTCCTCGCAGGCCTTTGCCTCCAGGTTGCAAGAAGCCCAGCTCGTCCACTGACCCGGGGCCTGGAGAAGGGGCTCAGTGCCCTGTTCCTTCCTGCCTCTGGGAGCCTGGGTGGCTGGGACTCCTGCGTCAGCCTGTGGCATGAAGCCTGGCCTTTCTCGTTGCAACCTGGGTGCCTGCTGCTCAGCTCTGCCCCAGCAGCTCCACACGACGTGAGGCTGAGTCCCATTTGAAAAAGACACAAAAGACCAGGATCAAGGGAGAGGGCCAGACAACAGGACTCCAGCTTCTGACACCCTCAGATTTACCTGTTGCTATTTTTCCTTCTACAAATCGGAGTTGCTGGTGCAGAGCTGGCCAGGGCTGGGTTTGGCTCTCACGAGGGAGGGATCTCAAGGACCTCTCTGTCCCCAAATCCCCACCAAACCAGAAACAGCTGAAGTTTGGGGATGGGGTGAAGACTCACAAGAACAAGAGTGCGTATTGCTAGAAAGGGTTGGACGTGCCCCGCCAGGTCGATCCTCCGGCCTGGGAGGGGGTTCCTAACTTTAAACTCTAAATGACGTGTATCTCGTGCTCACGCTGAGGGGACCACTGACACCTGTGCCCATAGAGGGGGGGTGTCCAGGGCCGGGCCACAGACAGGACAGGAGAACAGGGCTTGGGAGCAGAGGCCTTGAGGAGGCTTCCAGGGGGAAGGCAGGTAGGACTGGCTGGGGGTGGTCACTGGCCCAGCTGACCTACCTCTTTAGTGCAAAACCCACCAGAGCAGCCGGGGAGGGTGGTGGTGTTGGGTGGGATGGGCGCCCAGGAGCTGAGTCAATTCCCAGACCAGGACTGGTGCCCTTCTCCAGTGGCTGGACCTCAGAGATGGGCAGTGTGGAGGGAAGGAGGGACAGCAACAGAAGGTCCCACACCTTCCCACCGGCAGAGCCGGGGCAGAAACAGAGTGGAGCCGGCTGCCTGGGAGCCGGGACACGTGCAGCATGTGCCGGGCCTCGGCTGCCCTGGCCCTCGGTGCCCGGCTCACTCGAAGGTCTCCCACTGCTTCCTGAGCTGCTCCACGGAGCCTGGGGACGGGGCCGGGGCCAGGGCTGGGGCCGGGGCCGGGCTCACGTCTTGCTTGGTTTTCCGTAGCAAATCCTCAAAGGGGTCTCTGGCCTCCTGAGTCGCAGAGGGCTGCAGTGCTGGCTCCAGGCCTTGGGGGGCTTTGGGAGGAAGGAGCTGGGGGTCTCCAGGCCTCAGGGACAGCCCCTGTTTGGCCTCAGCGGCCCTGGCACTTGAGCGAACCAGAGGCAACGTTCGGATCCTCGAAGGGGCGACTGTCATGGGGCCCAGCGGCTGCAGGGGGCTGGTGTGGGCCCCCATGGGCATCTGGCCGAAGAGGTTGGGCATGGAGAGGGCGGACAGGCTGGGCTGAGCTCTATGTGGGGCACAGAAGCCAGAACCGGACAGCAGGAAGCTGGGGGCGAGAGCTGGCCCCAGGGAGGAGGGAGGGGCCCCAAAAGGCCCGGCTGCAGAGACCAGGGACATGGCGGGCAGTGCCGCTGGCACAGACGGGACAAAGGGGTTGAGTGATGGCTGTGGAAATGGGCTGGGAGTCCCTGCGGGGGCAAAGTTGAACTGGGGGGTGAATGGGGTGGCCACATTTGGGGCTCTAGGGCCCGGTGGCAGGGCGCTGCCTGACCAGGCTGTGTTCAGTGGGTCCAGGAGGGCCAGTAGGGAGTCACTGTCAGTGGCCGCAGTCCCTGGGGTCAGGCCGAGCGGCTGGAGCAGTTCAGTGGGGCCTTGGGGGGCAGCGCTGGGGAACCCCGGGGCGGTGTGCCTTTCCTGCTCGGTCAGCAGCCACTCTGATGAGAAGTCGCCAAGGGCAGTACCAGCAGCTGGAAGCTTAGCCGGGCGGGCGGTGGGGGGTGGGGGCACGATGCCCAGCTCCGGGGTCTTCCTGCCTTGGGGCCGGGGAATGGTGATGCTGCCCAGAGCGAGGGTGGGCGCCACCTCCTTGTCACCGGAGTTTAGGATGCTGTCCCGGTTCTGAGGCCTGCGGGGCAAGGCCAGGGAGTTTCCGAGCAGGGCTGAGGGCTTCTCGGGAGAGGTGGCCAGGGGCTTGCTGCAGATGGCCATGTCATCTTGGCCCAGGCTCCAGAGCTTGTTGTAGGGGTGGGCGAGCTTCAAGGCCACCGGCATCCCTCGGCTCCGCTCACTCCTGCCCAGGTCCAGCCTCTGTTGAAAGGAGCAAGGGAGACAGTGACCACAGAGGGACCTGGGGCAGACTGGAAGGTAGCACATCTCCCTCCCCAGCTCCCTCCTGTGTCCCGGGCAGGTGCTGGGATTTCCGTCCCAGGCAGGGGGCTGATGCCTGCCCTGGGACTCAGAGCAGTTGGGGGCTCAGCCCCAAGTCACCAACAGAGCCCAGGTCTGTCTGGACGCCAAGCCCAGGCTGTTTTCACTGTGACAGAAAGGGATGCCAGAGAAAGGCCCTGTCCTTCTACACTAGAGTTGCCCAGTAATTTTAGGAAAATGACTCTGTTTACTGACCATCTGTTGGCCGGGCCCTTTTTACTTTCCACAGTACATGGGCATTTTCTATCACCTGTGAGCCCGAGAGGCAAGGGAGACTCAGAGCGTGGGTGGAGGCACGCTGACGGCAGGGGGACAGGACTGGGCTCAAGTCCTGCTCTGCCATGCCCAAGGCCCACAATGTGGGCCTCACCCCCTTCTCTTGGCCTGCGGGGAGCACACGAGTCCCTGGGCAGCAGGGGCTTTGCGAGTTCCGCAGTGTGACCCTGTACCTGCAGAGTGAGTCCGCAGCCCCACTTGCAAGTGAAGAAACAGGCAGAGAGAGGGGACATGGCAGACCGGAAGTCACAGTGTGAGATCAGGGGTTGCACACAAGTCATCTAGAGCCACGGAATGCTGATCCGGTCTCTCCAAGGAGCCTTCCTTGGTGGGGATGGGGGCCATCGCGGTTCCACCAGGGGTCAAAGCCCTGCCCGGGGGGTGGGCTGGGTCGTGGGGAGAGAGGCCTGGAACCCCAGTCCACCTCTTTCTGATGCCAAAATGGAAGGGTGGGTAGCTTCCCATCAGGTGTAGCGTCTTCTGCAGGGACCACTGAGAGGTGGTCTGGCCGCTGGCCTGCCTGGCAGGGTTCGCAGTTGGACTGACCTGGTCAATGTTGGTTGGAGAACTCGGTCTCTTTCTCTGTCACATGGGGGGACCTGCCTCGTGTGGAAAGCCCCAGCCCCAGCAGGTGTCCACCCCGCCCGCACCCCACACCATACCTGATAGTCAAAGGTCCCTGGCTGTTCCCTCAGGTCTTTGGGCGTCCGAAGGTCCTCCAAGCTCTTGGCCTGGCCCAGCGGCTGCAGTGGGACGTCCACGTCCAGGCTGCCGAAGACATCTTCCAGGAGGTTGATGCTGGCAGCCCGGTCGGGCGGGGCTGGAGCGGGGCCCACGGGCTCCCGGGCTCGCTGCTCTGGGCTCTCTGCCTCGTCACCTTCTGCGCTGTCTGACTCCTTGAGTGTCCGATATGGCTGAGGCCTGGGAGGAGGCAGAGCAGGCTGGATTCTCCCACCCAGAGCCTCCGAGGGAGGAGCGGGCAGCCCCACCCCCGAGATCCTGGGGGACAGGAGAGAGTTCTGGGGTCCCCAAGTGCAGCAGTCTGGCAGTGGCACTCTGACAGACTTGGGGCTGAATTTGGGTCCTGCTGCTCAATGGTGGGACCTTGGGCAAGTCACTTTGCTCTAACTCTTACTGGGGGGCCCACTGAGTTCCCCCAAAACCATTGGGCCCATCAGATAACTGGCTAGCGGGCTCACGAGCCATTCAGACAAGGTACGAGGGATGGGACACGACTGGAAAGGCAGGCGGGCACACTCATTTCTAAGCCCGCCACCTGCACTCCCAACCCCTGTGGCAGGTGGGTCCTGGGAATGGCTCATGGGAAACTCCCCAGGGCAGTTGCCTAGCACACACCCCGGAATCCTAAGGGGAACCGTCTGGGGCTCAGCCTGTGCCGACCTTGGTTCCAGCTCTGGTCACGCTATCTCCTGCTGTAGGACCCTGCACAAGTCACTTAACCTCTCCGAGCCTCAGCTGCTCCCCCTTCCCAGAGTACACGTCCCTTGCCAGTGGAGGTGGGCATTGCGCACCGCGGAAACGCAGAGGCTAAAAGCAGTTTGTACATCCACGCACCAAAACCTCACAGCCCACCCGGGTGTGGGTGACAAAGCGTTCCTTCCTCACAAGCCTGAGCCCCAGGGCACCACTGTGCACGTGGAGAATGGTGTTGGATAAAGCCTGACCCCTAGTGGAGTCTGGGCCCAAGCAGCATCCTGCCCCCTCCTCTAACCACGAGGCTGGGGCTGGCTGGGGCCCCTGGGCCAGGCCTAGACGGCCCACGGCTCTGGTGGAGTGGCGGAAGGCTGCCACCTGCTGGTCCCAAAGGCTCACTTGCAGGAACCTGGCAGGAGATGGACAGGAGATAGAGAGGGCTCAGTGACCAACCAGTCTGGACTCGTGACAAGGACTCCACTAACCTGTGATATTTCGCTGAAGGCAACGCAGGAACAGTGAAGTGGACTCACACTCCTACTTTATAGATAAGGGGACTGAAGCTCAGAGAGGCTATGCAACTTGCCCTTTGTCACACAGCATCTGGCAAGAGGTGGAGATGAAAGCCCAGTAGGAGAGACTTCAGAAGTCCCTCACTCGCTGACTAAGCCATCTGTACAAGGAATTAAAGCCCCTTTAACCATGTTTCAAGGAGATTAAGAAAAGCCAGTGGGCTATTTACACTTAATGAAATAATATTAATTCATAAAAAGAACCCATTTTGTTTTGAGTTAAGATGGGCCCTTCCTTTATAAACACACACACAAAAGCCTATACTTTTCATAGGCTGTGGCTCAAGGAGCGAGCACTATCCATTACCTCAATACTTAAAAAACCTACAAATTCAAACAGACTGTGACCTGCTGGAGTCTGTGGTGTCCTTGGACGTCACCCTGAGGGCCCTGACCTGCAACGTGACTTTAAGTTGAATATTTCTTATTTCAATGAATCTATCTTTACGTTCGTTAAGAGTTGAAATAATAATGGATTCATTAAGACTGTCCTGCCATAAACATTATTGCTTAGGACGAGGCTAATTTTTAAAAGTTTTAAAAGAAAAAATTTAAAGGAGAAGATTTAATATACAGGAAAGGTGGACTATGAAGCTTGGGCAACACTGACTCCGGCCTTCACTAAGGGAGGGGATCGACTTGCCCCTGGGCACAGGTGAGCAGCTGGCAGCAGAAAGAGCCAGTGGCAGGAGCAGAGCTGTGGGTTTATCAGGTGCCCCGAGGGAGCTGCCAGCCCAGACCAGGAGGAGGGGCTGGGGACAGGGAGAGGGAGGGGGAGAGGCCCCTCTCCTGTAAACACTGCGAGTTCACTCCCGGGGTGGTGGTGGGGGGTGTTGTGGGCCCCTTGGGTGTTCAGCAAAGGGCAGGTCCTTCCTTTAAAAGTTCCCATTAAAAACATTACAACCTTGTAACAAATAGACAGACAAACCTTGTCCCTTTCTTTGCTCAGTCCCAGCTCTGAAAAACGTGTGGGTGGAGTGGCAAGAAATGGCAGAAAAGGGGAACTAGAAAAGCTTAATTTTTTTGAACTTTTAAACATTCATTGTGGCGAACTTTTTAAATTCCAATTTATAATTTGTATGAGGCTGAGGTTATAAATGATAACGACAAAAAATACTTTAAAGTCGGGCAGATCCGTGAAACATTCAGATATGCCAGCATTAACATATGCATTCCACAGCAATAACTTTTTCTTTTTTTTAAAACTTAACACCTGACCCTCCAACTCCATGGCTTTCTAAGATGGGCTGAGATAAAGGGCTTGGGCATCACCGGCCGCGCTGATCGTAGCCATCAACTCCATTAACCATCAAGTTCATTTTTCCCCAAAACGTGCTCCCATCCTCACACCTTTACAGCCGTGTCACTCTGTCCCCTCAACTCCACTTTGATAGCCTCTGTGGGGCTGGCAGAATGAACGTCCTGAGAAGAGGCACCCCAGAGGGGGCGTTCACCCTGAAAGTTGGCACCGGAAGGCAGCACCTCCAGACACCCCGCCCCTCCACCCCCACACACGAAGGGCAAGCAGCCCCGGCCACCCCCTTCTCCCAAGTGGCCCCCGAGAGTCACCAAGCCCAGCTTAGGGAAAAGGAAGAAGAAAAGAGTGACCATTCAAAGGGAGCGGAGAAGAAAAGGCTTTCGGTGAAGCCAGAGCTCGGGCCCTCTTCCCGCTGGCATTCATCGTCAGAGGAGTCCTCGGAGAGGAAGACCGCATAGTGTCGCAAGGGCTTTACCAGGCTGGGGCAGAGGAAGACAAGAGAGAAGAGAACAGTTAGGAGGCGCCCTCGGAAAGCCACGCGGCAGGGTCAGAAGGAGGCTCCTGGGCTAGGGGCCTGGCCCTGGCCCTGGCCCTGGCCCTGGCCCTGGCCTCCCTCCGCCAGCCGTGGGTGGAGGTGCCCTGCAGAAGGCCGGCAGGCGGGCCCCAGGGGCAGGAAGCTGGTCCCAAACAAAAGAAACTGTAGGCTTTGCCACATGCATCTAGAGCCTTAAACACAAGATCTAATCATCTGTGACCTGGGAATTAATTCCACTTCCGTTTAGATGATCCTAAACATAACAAAGAATTATGCACATAGATGTTCATCGCTGCGGTGTTTATACCATTAAAACATGAAACCACCTAAATTTCCAGCCATGGGAAGACAGTGGAGGAAATGATAGTACAGTGTCCTCCCATTAACTATAACGTTTATAAAGGAAAGCTGAACAGTCGGGATGCAGAATCGCAACTGTATCGCATTCTCTCTCGTCTACTTAATGGAGAAGTGCATAGAAAAATGACTGGAAAAGTATATGCGTAAATGTCAACGCTCGCTCGTGGGAGGATGGGTGATTCCCCGCCTTGCCTCTTTTTAATCTTCCTGATTTTTCTATGTTTTCTTCCACGTGCATATGCATTTCAGTAATCAGGAAAAAATAAAAAAACAAGGGAAGAAAGAGAGCCACGTGGAACAGCACCCGTGCAAGGCCCCTTTCTGATTAGAGGCCGCTCTCCGGCGTCTCTCCCTCAGATGCCTCTTCAGAGCATCCTTTTCATCCGTGATGTGGAAATTAAATATTCATGGTTATAAAAAATACATCTCCCTTGTCAGCCACCTGTGAGCTCTACCTCTGTAAACACAAACACACACACACACACACACACAGCCCAGAGAAACTCCACGCGCTCCTACGAATTATCCGCCGAGAGGCCTGTGCTTGCAGAGGGGAGCTGGACCAGGCAGACCCCGGTTCAAATCCCGGCCCTGCGGCCGCTGATCAGGCAGGCACATGGTGGGGGGGCGGGCAGTCCGAGCTTCTGCCTTGTACGGCAATCTGGGCACATGCCAAGGGTCCCCGGGGACGATGGTGAAGTTTGGGGACAGGATGAGTAGGAGACACTGGGGTACTTGGTGGGGGGCTATCTCTTCTCCCCACACCCCCAGCCAGAGCAGTCTCCTTTCTCTGCTTTATAGGATGCTATTCCTTTCGGCTTCAAAAGCAGAATCAGAGCTGGCACCCAGGGCCGCGGGGCTCCCAGCTCTTTTATCCCGGGTCCCTGAGTTTCCTCGCGTCCTCCCTGGAACTCAGCCAGGCAGAGGTCTGTGCTCATACTTGCCGAGGGTTGCACACAGGAAGGTGGGGAGTCCCAGAGACAGCCTCGGCCCAGGTGGAGCAACTTCCTCTGGAGTCGGGAGGGCGGGAAGGCTTTGCTGGCAGGAATGTGCCCTGGCCACCCTCGGGACAAGGCTGACCGGCTCCTCTACATCCACCAAGACATAAAACAAGGCCGAAGGGCCACTCTCCACCCAGCCTCTGGACCCCTGTTCTGAGTCAACCCGACTTGTCACTCCTGCTTAACACCTGCAAACCTCCTGCTCTCAGCTGAGATTCCGCAGCAACTGGCTTTGTGGCGAGTAAATGCTCTGAGTGATGCGTTAGGAATCACGTTCACATTGCATCATGACTTTCTAGGTGGGAATCACGTTCAGGCTGCATCATGACTTACTAGGCGGGTGGGGGTGAGGGCTGCAGAGCGGCAGTGCCACATCCGAGCTGCCAGCAGGGCAGACACCGAGCTGTACACCTGACCCTGTCCACCTGCGCGGCCCCCTTCTGCTTCCTCCAACACGCCACCTGCCTGTCGTCTTTGCCTCATGCACTGACTGCTCTTCGGTCTTGGAAGACTCAGCCCACACAGCACCCCTAGAAAGTCCTCCTGGAGCTCCCATCTGGGTGGGGCCTTCTCTCGATGGGTAGCTTCCTGGGCTGTGTGTCTTAGCACTGCACTGATACCATTTAACCTCCTGCAATTCTCTTTCTGAGTTGGGCTCCTTAAGGGCAGCGGCCCGGCTCATGCTTGTCTTCACGCCCACCTGGGCACAGCACTGCATCAACACGATGGAAGTTTGCTGATTGAATGAATGGAAGGAGGCGTGCTGTGGAGACAGGGCGCCCCCCCCCCATTTCACCCATCTTTCTGGAGCTCCGACACAGCATGTGTGTCTCTCAACACCTGACCCTGTCCACCTGTGGCCACAGTACAAAAGTGTCCCCTCTCTGAGTTAGTTCCTTGTCTGTCCTCTGAGATGCCGAGATCTGTAGAAGGGGACCACGTTTGGGGGTGAGGCTATTCAGGGGAAGGTGGGGGTCTCAGAAAAATGTTTACAATCCTATCCGCATAGAGACAACGTGCCAGGGGCTTTGCCTTATTATTCCTCCCAATGGCCTAACAGGAAGGCATCTCCGTACCAACTTCGTAAAGGATGAGGCTGTCATCAGTCCATCCGTCCACCTGTCCATCTACACATCTGACCAAAAAGCACTTCTCGAGTGCTTGTCATGAGCAGACCCACTACTGGCTGCGCACTGGGAGTCACTGGTGAAGCAGAGAAGTGGGAGCCAGTGACCCGGCCAGGAAGTGATGGGCAGGGATCCCCGCCCGGAACCTTCACTTGTGTGTCAGCCAGGCTGGTGACAGATGTATATGAGAGGACGCATACCTTGTTCAAACCGAACGAGGCTCTTGGGTAGCCCTCAAATCCATCCTGAATGCTTTTCCAACATCCACCCAAGCTCGGCCCCCGCCCCTGGCTTTGACAAGAAAGCAGAGACCACAGCTTGGCACACGAGCCGAAGGGCACAAAACCTGCCGGCAGCGTCTGCATTCGCATGAGAGCAAAGAGCCTTTGTGCCGGGCTGGACCTTGGCTCCGTCAGTTCACGTCACTGTCAAAAGCCAGTGGCCCCTCCCCGCCCCCAACTGGTGTGACCATAAAGCAGGGCTGGAGAGGGGGAGGGAGGGGAAAGAGAGGGGCCTCAGCGTCGGGCTCCCCTTCCAGCGGGCTCTCCTGGCCAGGCCTGGCTGCTTGGCACTGGCTTCAACAAGAGGCCCTGGGTGTCTGTCTCTGGGACACCCTGTCTGTCTCTTGAAAGTGACAGGGCACCCGTATGAGAACTCAGCCACGTGATTTGGCCAGATCAGAGTGCTCTGGGCCATGTGGCTGATGATGAGGACACTAGTGGTACTTACAAGTGTTGAGCTAAATGCTGTCTGTACAGCTTCTCATTAAGTCCGTCTTACATCCTCATTTTTCAGATAAAGCAGCCACGGCTCAGAGACGGGGAGCCACTTGCCCAGTGTCACACAGCAGCTACAGGTAGAGGCGGAAACCCTCATTCTCCCGACTCCAAACCACCGTGTGATCCCGCCTCCTCGGTTTTGTGGGTCTCAAACAACGCAACGAGGGGCAGTGTGTTTCCCGCTTCCGATTGTAAGCAAAGGCGAGATTTCAAAATAAACGTAAATTCAGCGGCTCATGTTCTCCCGTGGAGACACAGCGTCAGATATTTGTCAAGAGATGCACCGTCGGCAACGTCCAGGTTTAAATTGTTTATTAGCTTAAGGCGGAATAGGAAATAATAATAATAAAAAAAAAGGATGTGTACCTCTTCCCTCATTAACCCAATTCAGCTACCACCCTGCGGCCTGCCACCCACCCCATGCCTGGATTGTCATCACACACACAAAGAGCTTTCTGTGAGGGAGGGGCCCGGTCACAGCGAACCTGGCCACCCATTGAGGGCTGCGGGCGTCTGGGCGAGAGCAAGAGGCCCGCCGACCGTCAGACCGCGGCACGGCCCGCGGCCGCCTCCCCCTCGCCTCGGCCCGGAGTTCCCAGGCAGACGGCCGCCCGAGCCCTTTCTCATGCCTGCTGTAACGTGTCGCCGGGCGGCGCGCGCGTGTGACAGTGGTGACAGGCGCGGCTGTTCCTTCTTAAATACCATGTCAGGGACGTGGCATCAGGGAGCGGGGACGTGCTCCGTGGCTCTCTGCTGCGCCGGGATCGCACGGCCTTATTTTATTTTATTTTTTTAATGAGGAAGATCTGCATCCTGGGAGTTTTCTTTTCTTTCGTGCGTTCTTTTTTTTTTTTTCTTCCTTCATGTGTCACATCGCGTGGACCAACCAGCAGCACGTCACGCTGGCCCAAAATGAAATGCTGACAAATGTGGATATTTCAAATTTAATTGACATTTAAATGTACTTGAGATAAAGAAGAGGAGGAAAAAAAAAATCGGCAAGGACTTGGTCTCCGGAGGTAATGAGTGAAGCTGGTGATCGTGTCTAAAAGGATCGTTTTCACTCCGGCACAAAACATCTTTCCTCTGTAAATGCGTCGGTGGCCGCTCTGGCGTCCTGATCACGTGGCTCCCGTGAGGCCGATGAACAAGGAAGGGCTCAGGACCAGGCCAGGTCCCGCCTCCCCGGTGGGTGCCAGTCTGTCCAGCCAGCTTTCCACCATCCCCTACTTCCCAGATGACCTTGGGCAAGTCATTTTACCTCCCCGAACCTCCCATTTCCTATCTGTGACATGGGAATTCTGCAGCCTTCCTGATGGTCTTATGAGTTGAATGAAAATACTCAGAAAGGGCTTTGCACGGCACCTAATACACAGCGAACATCCACATGCCGCAGTCCTCTGCCAACAGACAATTCGTGTGCTTTCATCCTGTGCAGCGAGCGTGTCCCCTGCGTGTTCAAGGATGAAGAGAGCAGTCCCTGCCTTCATAGACCTTCCCGGTTCACGCTGCTGGTCCCAGCTGGGCATGTCGGTGCAGCAGACTCATCTGAGAGCCCCGCCTGGAGATTTGGCCTCCCTGCTTTCCCTCCATCGCCATGATGTGGGGCCAACACGTGAGACCACACCTTGGCACGTGCACAGGTTAGAAAAACGGCAGGTGGCCCTGAAGCAGGGCAGAGGGGTCTCTGGGGGAAAAAAAGCTCGGTGCAGGACTCACAGAAGCAGCTCTAGCTGGAGCTGTTCCTTACGGGACCCAGGCTAAGGGCCAGGGCTGTCCTCAGGGAGGACATGGTGGACGTAGGATCTTTGCACCCAGCTCTATGTGAAGATCCACGTAAACACAGTAACAAGAGGACCACTGCTGTAGTGATTCCTGATCACCAGTGGGAGGGTGTCTTCCCGTCAGGAGAACAGGTCTAAGTGTGAGACCAGGTACTTCCCATGCCACTGGAGAAGTACTCTGCCAGAGGGCAGTGGAGGGGGAGCACCTGGCTCACTTGGGAGGTGACATGGGGCTGGAATTTCAGTCCTGAGCATGATGGAGGCTGCACAACGGCCTGGGGGGGTCTCTGTGGAGGAGGGGGCACAGGGGCGTGGGGCTGGCAGGGACGGGAGTAGTGGAGGTTCCTGAACCCACATGAGGGCGGACGGCCATGTGCAAGGTGAGGGGTGATGTGAAGGCTGGGCAGGCAGCAGGGAGGCCCTCCTGGCTTGGCCCCGATCACCTCTTTCTCCTCTCTCCGGGGTTGGCTGTGCCCTTTCCCTTTCTAGCCTTTATTCATAAATAGTTGATAAACTACTTATCAACCTGTATGTGCATTCACTCATTCCCGCAGTCAACAGAAACAGCCGGTGACAGCTTCACACATCACACCCACGTCCCAGATGCCCTGAGCAGTCAGTCTGTCCTAGGCCACCGGGCACCCTCACAGGCGGAGAAGCCCAGGACAGGCCATGGGGCTTTGCTCCACTTCCCACGCTTCAGACCCTGCTGGCGAGGAGATGGGGTGGGGACACCTTGGCGGCACAGTCCCTCAGCTGCAGTCAGCCTCTGCTCGCCAGGAGCCGTCTTTGCTGGGGCCCATGGTGGCGGTGGTGGGGGTGTGGTGGGGCGTCCGGGGAGAAAGCAATGGGCGTGGGAGTGGGACCTATCAGACCCAGGTCACTCCACCCGGGGTTAGAACGGGCGGACGGTGACGGTGAAGGCCTCTGGGGTGGGGGGAAGGCTAACCGATGACACACGTGGACGGTCAGGGTCTGACACAGGCGTGTGAGAAACGGGGACAGGGCACCTGTGACAGGGAGGGGGCTCGGTTGTGACAGCACAGCCTTCAGAGGTGACTGCAATCTGAGATCGGTAATGGCTCGAGGCCGGAGCACCTTTCCTGGGCACCCTCAAGGCTTGGTAGTTCAGCTAGATCATGCCCAGACTGTGCCCCCGTTGTGGCAGCTCCT
The DNA here is from genome assembly GCA_004027375.1 of Macroglossus sobrinus. Lineage (NCBI taxonomy): Eukaryota > Metazoa > Chordata > Mammalia > Chiroptera > Pteropodidae > Macroglossus > Macroglossus sobrinus. The sequence continues at coordinate 411,088 of PVKZ01001304.1, read as the reverse complement.
GGAAAAGGTTCCCCCACCCCCCCGAACGAGTGGCAGGCAGACGAGGTTGGAGACCTGGGTGGGGGCGGGGGCTGAGTTTTCCTGGGTGGCTGCACATCCCTGGGGGCTCCTCGGCAGCTCCTGCTTTTCCATTCTGGGCTCAGGCTCTGCATCTGGCTTCTGGTTTGGCTCTGTCCCCAGGGCCCAGAACCGACTGTGAGAGAGGGGAGGGGGCCTGAGTTAGGTCAGGAGCCTCCCACCTTGCTAATTGGGTCTGTGGCCTTCTGCTCGGGTGTTTGGACTCCCAGCCGCTCAGGGAGTGAGTGGGTCCTGGCAACCAGCCAGGGGGTGGTACCCAGACAGCTGCCCCTACCCCCTGCGGCCCCGGGCCCAGCTGGCATCTCGGAGACTTGCTCCCGGGGCTGATCGCAGTTTCTGGCAACTAGAGGGACAGAGGAGGTGCTGGTAGCTTCACAGTCGCATCCTAATCACACCTGGCACATAGTAGGTACTCTTTACACTTTATAGTTGTTACTGATCCCTGCCCCCTGCCTACCCCCCCTCATCTCCAGGGTGCTGCTGGACTGTAAGCTTCAATCTATCTCCAGTGATTCCTTTGATCATTCATTCAGAAAATGTTCCTAAGCAGAGGCCTGAGCTAGGCTCTGACTTGACAGTTAACACACACACGGCTCTGCCCCAGAGCTCACAGACTCCTGGCATGCATGCTGTGTGTGCACACCTGTGTGTGACGTGGAGCCCACCACATGGCAGGTCAGTGCCACCTCAGGGGCATCGTGGGCGTGGGAAGGGGGAGGAGGTCGGGGAGGGTCAGATTGGCAGCAGCTGCTGCAGGGGACGGCAGAGGGAGACTGGCTAACTTAGGGAGCTAGTGAGGCTACGAGCAGGGTCCCAGGTCACGTCCCCCCTGTGTTTTAAAGAAGAGTGCAAACGGGGTCTGGCCTGGGTCCGCCAGGTGCCACAGCGCTGCCCGGGCACCAGGCCACCACGCCCTCTGGCCTGATCCCCGCAAAAATCTGCTTTCTTTTTTCAAACAATTTTGTTTGTAAAAATCAACCAATAGCCTCATAGACAACCTGGAAATTAGGGAGGAGACACATGCAATATGAATCCCACGACTTCACCTGCTAATTAGCCTTTCTGCAGCCTCCTTATAACACCCCACCCTACGGACTGTCCCCATGTCCTTGGGACCCCAGATGGTGACTGCAGAAGACCCCACCCTGCATGTGTACATGGCCTGCCTCACCCTCACGTTGGATCTATAGCTTGTTCCAGGTTTTCACTCATGTGAAAGGCGCCAGAGTCAATGTCCTTGCTCCCCAAGCATCTTCTCACTTTATATCGTGATAAGAAATGGGAGGATGAACCACAGACGTTAACCGAAACGTTAACATGCTGTGCACTCTGCGTCCACACGAGAAGTCGGGGGGCGGGGTGTAGGTATCATTAGCTCCGTTTCACAGAGGAAGGAGCTGAGACCCTGAGAGGTGGTTACTGCCCTTGGTCACGCAGCTAGTTAGTGGCCGAGCTCAGCTGCAAATATGTCTAACTCCACACCCTAAACCAGTAATCGAGGCAGATTTCTGCTCCATGTTGCTAAATAACTTTATATAAAAAAACTTTTACCACATTACACTCTCCCAAAACTGTGGACTCCCTGGGGGTCTGGGCCGGGGGACCCAGAGGCCCGTGGGGCTGGCATTAGAAATCCCTGTGGCCGAGGGGGAGTCCGGCGGGGTGTGCCACGGGGCAGACGGTCTGTACGCCAGAGGGCCGGCCCATGCTGCTTAGGAACTGGAGTCTGACCATCTGAATCGCACTGCGTGACCCCAGCACCCAAAGCCCCAGGAAACTAAAATAAGATCAGAAGAAGCCGCCGGAAGCATTTAGGGAGAATTCCGCCCACACACCTGGTCTCAGAACACTTTGCGATTGTACCTCTTCGGGCCAGTTGCTCACACGCTCTGGCACAAAGTGGTGTGACGTGCTGCTCGGTCTCCCCCAAGACCTGGGCTCGGCTCAGCCTCGGTGGTGGCTCAGGACAGGGGCAGAGCCCCTTCCCGCTGACAGATCCAGAGCCACCCCGGGGCGTGGCCAGTGAGCTCCGCAGGGGGTGAGCAGAGCAATGGCTTGTGGGCAGCTGGTGGCTGAATCTGGATCATTCTCACTTAGTACAATGACACTTCAAATAACCGGCCAGTCAAGACTTGTGTGCCTGGGGAGTGCTGTGTGTCACCCACAAAGGTGAGCAGCTGAAAGAGCTCAGGCACCACAGCTGGTCAGGACTGGGGGTGTCTCGGCCGCGCTGACCGCCAGCCTCTCAGCCGGTCAGACTCAGAAGACAGCTTGACCCTTCTGGGTTGTTGGGGAAGATGAAACGTGGTGGGGGCTGCCATGTAATTAGCTCCTTCTGGGACCCCAGCGACACTGTGGAGACTCTGGCCCTTGACCCCCACCGCAGGGAGCAGACGCCAGCCTGGCAGAGAGGGGCACCTGGCGACCGGCAGGTCACTCCCTGCCCTTGGCCTCCGTGCGTGGTCCTGAACACAGAACTGCCTTGCAGAGTGTGTTATCGGCTCCTTCCCACGTCAGGTTTCACGGGAGTTCCCCTAGCCCTGACGAGCCAAAAGGAAACTAAGCTGGGGCCTGGCAGCCATGCACGCTGTGGTTGAAACACCCAAGGGACACCTCAACAGCCGGGGAGCTGTGCACCTCCCTGTGCCCACTGGGGCCACCATTGTTCCCACCACTAAGAGCAGCGCACTCATAATTAGCTTCTTAACAGAGAGCTTGGAAGGCACAGCAGAAAGGGCAAGGCCTGTGTCATCGTCTGATCCCACCACCTTCTAGCACTGAGACCTCGGGCGAGTTACTACTGCAAGTGTCTGAGCCTCCGTTTTTTTATGAGTTAAAAGCGAAAGCCACCACCTATCCGTCCCCATGCTAAGAGATGTTCGGTAAATGCTTCTTTCCTTCCCCAGGTGGACACACTCAGGTGCCAGGAGGCACTGCTTCTTTGGCAGGAAAAGACCCGAACAGCTCTGGTTCCCAGCTCCAGGGAACCGGAGAGGGAGAGTGGCATGCGGGACAGGTCATCTTAGGACATGGAGCTGTCTGTCTCTCTAGGCAAAGCCAGACTGACAGGGGACCCCATGGGCAGCAGAGTGTGACTGAGAGAATGAAATCAAACAGCACCCGGAATCCTGGGCCTGCCGCTTTCGAACGGAAACGCTGGTCAAATGCACTTTCTGAGCCCGGGTTCCCATTCTGTGGTGCGGGAGGAGCCGTGAACGCCGGCCGAGTGGGGCCTGGACCACGCGAGGGGCTCGACTCCATCAGCTGCTAACTGGCCTGATGCCCGCACCTGCTGCCTGGTCCCTCCTAATCCTACCTCTCACCCTGGGGAGTGCTCAGGGCATTCCTCCGGCCTTGACCCGAATAATAACGGAAGTAGCTCGTATGTCTCGAGGAGAAATAATCACGGAATATTAATTAGCTAATGTTAACTAAAAAACAGAGGGCATGCTTTTCCCGGAAATCTCTCCGGAGTGTTCTTCCAATTGCCGCCAGATGATTTTAAGGGGCTAGGACCCACTGGTTCTGGAAGAAGACTTGACACAGGAGGATATTTCATTTGGGGCAAATGAAGAGTCAGCATGGAGAGGCTCCTTAAAGGCCTCCTTTTCAAAACCCTAAGCAGCTCGCACTTAGGTTTTCAAAGATGTCTGCCGAATGACTGGTGCACGAAGGGACAGATGGATGTCATCTGGGAAGGAAGAAGTGGACCTCGGTGGGTGCACTGGCTGGGGAGCTGGTGGCAGATGCGCCTGGGCCTTGCCGAATTCCAGACGCCGAGCTGCTTGTGCAGGAGGATGTGGAGACTGTCTTGTTCCGGGCCAGTGCCATCTTGCTGTCCATGAACTTGACCGTTTGGAAGTGAGAGCTGGGGCGAGAAGTCAGGAGGACTGAATCCCTCCCTCTGTTTTCAAAGATCCCATATCTCTTTCTGCCACCTAAGTCCTCTAGGTTCCGATGTGCTTTGACAGTCCCCGTGGAGAGAGAAGAGCCGCGATTCAAGAAAATCCAGGCCAGATGAAAGGGCCGGGCCCCCACCTGGGTGCCCGACACGAAACCATCCACAGCGAAGGCCCGTCAGGACCCGGCTCCTGCCTGCCTGCCTGCCGGCTCGTCTCCCCGTGTCTCCCCGCACCGCGCTGACAGATTGGTGGAGCTGCTTTCTTTCCTCTCCAGAACAATATTTTATGAGGAGTCTGTTTTATTAAAATATTTTCCGCTGGATGCTTCCTGTGTTTCAAGAACTTGGTCTTGCCAGCTGGAGCTGATGACAGTTGAGAAAAACACATCCAAGCGCTTGTTGTTGTGACATGGCATTTGGAAGAGCAGGAGCCCACGGTGGCGGGAAGGGGCGGGGGGAGGTGGCGCGTGGCATGGGAAGAGACGCGGGAAGCCACCACCAGGGTCGCACAGGAAATGTCCCTGACGGACATTGTGGGAGAACATCTCCCCTCCCACCCCACCCCGCCATTACAAAATGTGAACAGAAGCTCTGGGAGTGATGTCCCAAACTGTACCTCTTTATCTTCTGGTGGAGCCAGAGCCCCCGTGATGCATGGCCACAGAGAACCCGTCATTTGCTTTCTATTCCTGCCAGTCTGCCAACCCACGACACGAGCCCCCATGCTCCCAGCTGGTTCACGTTAACCCCACACATTTCCTGAAAGCTAAATAAAACAAGGCATATTGCAAAAAGAAATGGAAAAAGGACACCGACACAGGTCTGGTCACAACCAGGAGCACGGGGTGACCAGACAGCGGCTCTTTGGCCCGCACTAGGGGCTGGAGGTGCAGCGGTGGAAACAGAATAAACAGACATGATTGGGGAGCCCACTCCCCTCTCAGGACTGGGCCACAAACAGGAAATGCGCGTCTGGAGAACGAGGCGGTGTTGGTCTGGGGTGGTTTTGTGTAGTGCAAGGATATTCCAGGTTCGCATTTCAATACCTACAGGCCCATGACCCTGTATTCTATGCAGTGGCTAAGAGATCTAGCCCAGTGTTAAAGAGCTGGCTTTAAAAAAAAAAAAATGACTGATTTCATGCCCCCTAGGGAGAAAGCTTCAGGGTCTGAGGAACAGGAAGCCATTCAGCACTTTCTCCACAAGGGGGCAGTCATAATCCACGCCAGTCCTGGCCAGAGACCAACTCCCCAGGATTCCCACCGTCCTATTGTCAGAGCAAAAGTTAAACCTATACCCACCATCAGGAGTCCTCTCTTCCAAACTGTGCATAGCCAAGCATCTCTCCAGACAGACAGACAGACAGACGGATGGATGGAAAAACACACACGCACACGCACAAACACACATCCCCTGTCTGCCACAGCTTTCTGGGCTAGGTGTGAGGGCGGCCTGGGTAGGCTGGTTCTGTAACGACACAGCTGTCTCGAGCAACACCGAATTGTAAACCAGAGAATCCTGGAAGAGCAGACGTGTGTCGCAATCTAGGTTAGGCCACAGCTCGACATTTCAGAATCGTTAGGCCGGGGCCTGCCGTCTCTCGTAACCCCGCTCCCCGAGAACGCTTCTGAAAGTAGAGCAGACATGAAGAGAACTCCCTGCTTCACCCAAGAGATTTCAGCGTCCCTGTGGCAATGTTTTTGGTTCCCTTAACAACCCTAGACCAAGATGGATTCATGCAAAATAAAAAATAAAAAATAAATAAAAAAACCAAATGCACGCCCCACACTTGTCTTCTTCCACGGGGCTACCGTGAGGATGCACTGAGGTACCACAGTGTGCAGCTGAGCTGTCTGGGCAGAGCCCAAGGGCTGCCTGCCTTGGGGACAACGGGAAGCACCACATCCCTGGGTGGAAGTGGAGGTTCCTTCTCCAGTTGGGAGGTTTGCGACGTGAAGCCTCACCCTATCCAGGCAGCTCGACCGCTGGCCACTGCTTGTATACCCACCTCATCACTTACCTCATCTGTCCAATACCCATCCCACACCCACCCAGCAGCTGACTTGAAGGGGGGATCCTAGGCTAAGCATGAACCCCAGTGCCTGCCCCGAGGGCCTCTGGGTCCGAGGGGAGGTAGAAAAGCAAAGCCGTACAACACAGATGCTATGGCCCAGGTGAGCCAGGTAGGGTGGGGCAGTGGGCAGGACAGCCCTGGGTATAAGTCTGGCTTCTAGAGGCCTCGAGCACCCATGCCCAGGAAGGTGGAGGCCCTCGTTAAGGAGGGCCAGGTTCCCAGCTCTCCTGCTGACCCCACGGCATAAGGAAAGGCCTGGAACCTCCGTCTGGACCCGTCCGTGTTCCCTTCAGGCACCACCACTCAGAATCCAGCCCCGATGCCCAGCTCTGTGGCCTCTGGCGCCTCCCACTGGTGTGACGACTGCTAGCAGAAGGTGCCACTGAGGATCCAGCCCTGCTCCCACGGGACGTCTTTGCGAGACACCCGCCTGGGCTGCAGGGGGGCCTTTGGAAGGCCCGGGGCTGCGACATGGACCTCGCACAGCGCTGGCCCCGCTGGTTCCGGCAGACGGAGAGGAGGGGGAGGGGAACAACGGGGTACTCACTGCTCAGGGCTGGACACGGAGGTCCTGCGGCCTTCCACGGCGACGTTGCTCTTCGGTCTCCTGACGACATGTGGACGGGGAGGGCGCACCTGGAAGGGGCACAGGGGAAAACCCCCCAAGGAGGAGTGAGGTGGAGAAGCCACGCGGCACAGTCGGAAGGTGCGGATAAGCGGCCCCAGATAAACGCGGAGGGATTTCCCACGGCCGGGGCTGCAAAGGCGCTGACTACGAGAACGCTGCCTTAGAAAGCACAGCAGACACGGGGCCTGGAGGTCTGTGGCCTATGCAGACAGGAAGGGGTGTCCTCAAGAGGCTGGTTTCGTCTGCAAGCAGGGGACAGGCCCCCTGCCTCCTCGCAGGGCTGCCGTGAGGGTCTGATGACATATTGTCTCCATGGGGCCTGGCACACAAAGTCCCCACTCACCTCGTTCGAGAACCCAGAAACCGGTCCGGTAAACAAAAAGCTTTCACTCAGATTTTGTTTTTAGGGTGCACGGGCCTATTTTTGTTCTTTTTACAACAGAATTACGAGATACTTATTTTCCTCTCTTAATGGAAGGAGTGGGTGGGAAGCAAATAACACCATCAGAGTGTGCCAGTAAAGTCACCTGCTGCTGCCGCCCAGGGCATCCCTAAGCAGGGCCCCTGAGCAGGGCTCCGCCCGGAGGCCACGCACCCCTGGGGGCTGCTGCATGCTCCGTGTGGATCCAGCTTGAGAGCTGGGGGTGGGTGTATGTGCCAGTGAAGCATAAGGCTTCCTAACGCGCGGTCAGCCTGCAGTGGTTTTTTTTTTTTTCTCTTCCTCTGATCTGCTGCCACCGAAAGCCGAGACTAGGGCCCACTGGGACTGACACCCTTCTCCAGCAGAGCCCGTGATGGGAATTAGGCTGAGAATCTCGAGGGGCCCCTAGAAAGGATACTCATTCAGTCCAATCAACATTACATGGCTTTAAATCTGGCAGCGTCAGCTCCGACCATTCCCAGTGACAGAGAACTAAGCTACGACGTTCTACCTGTGAGTTTCACTGCCCATAAAAACGCCTGAGCACCCAGCGCAAGAGGGCGTGCCCTCTCCCTGCAGATGAGGGACCAAGCAGGAAATGCCACAAGGGCTCAGGTCTGAGGCAGGACAGGAAGGGGGAGCACACACGCTCCATTTCTTGCCAGCTCTATTCCCTGACCCCACCCCGCAGCAATTTGTAGGTGACACAGTACAGTGGCTTATAGGAACACAGATCACAGGAGTTGGCTGCATAAAAGACAAGTGTTTAGAGAGTCGGACCAAGTCCTCAGGTCTCTGCACGTCTGATCTGACCAGTTTTTCCTGTGGAGTGGCCAGTCTGCTCTCAGCCTCGTCTGGCAACTCTGAGATGTGGGAAAACAAAAACAAAAACAAAAAACCCAAAAAGCCAAAGGAACACCCCAAACTTGCTGCTGTGAGGACCCACAGGGAAAGCGCCAGCATGGAGTGTGTCACATGGTACGGCTCCATAAATGCTCACCTTGCTTCTCCATGAGCTTGTTAATAACAAAAGGGAGCGTGGGGAGGGGCGTCTCTGAATCAGAACACGCCATGTGTGACGGGCTCACCCTCGCCTAGCATCCTGTGCAGGGCCTGCCACCCGAGTGGTCACGCAGCGAGATTTTTTAGGAACAAACGAATGTCGTTGCTTGGAATCGCACACGCGCTTGACGATGTTGCTATTATTGTCACTGTTATTAGAACAGTGCCTGCCACAAAGCAGACATCCAGTCACCACGTGCTGGATACGCGAATGGATAGGATACACCCCCGTCCATTCCACCTGTGAACTGGTTTCCTGGACTTTCCCGGACCGGAGCCAGAGGCAGCTGGTAAACAGGATCACCTGGCTGGAATGCTCCCCCAGGCTTTTCGCCACTAAGGCCACGGTGTACGGTTGGGACACTGGAGCATCTCTGCCCTGTCCCCGAGGTCCTGGGGTGGGTGGGGGTGGGGGGTTCAGGAAAGGGCAGACATTAAGGCCTGTCAGCCTGTCCTTGCACATGGCTGCTCCTTGCTACAATAAAGGCGGGTTAGGAATGTGAACTTGTGGCTGAAATGGGGGGATTAAGTTTGTGGCAACTTCAACTGAACTTGCAACGTGGTGAAACATGGGGAAAAAGAACAACAGAGCTAATTAGACGAGCTGAGCTGTCAGAGTGCCATTGAATGGCTCAGCGCCAACAAACAAAAGGAATGGGCTGGCAATCAGCAGGATCGATGGAGAAGACTGCTTCATTAGGGATGATAAAACAGACAGAGCAGGAGAGGGAGGGGCGGGCAGGGGAGCAGGGAGGCAGGGGAGGCAGGGGAGGGAGAGAAAGGCATGACAGACCTGGGGACAGTTGGTCACCCCCACCAGTACAGGCACACCCAGAGTCACACACACCTGATTGGTGTGGACAAAGCCAGACACGAAATCACACTCACACACAGACAACCATCCAGAGACACACAGAGGCCTCGAGACACCAACATACATGCAGTCTCAGTCTCAGATGTTCACGGAGGCACACACACACACACACACACACACACACACACACACGAGGTGAAGACACACGCACAAATCTCGCTCTCTCTCTCTCACACACACACGCGGCCGCAGACCTACAGTGAGAGCTGCAACCAGGCACAGACACATAGAGACAAAACGGTTTAATTAAGCCCGAATCACAAGACGATGCAGACAACCGGCCCGTCATATTTCAGCGATCACATTCGTCTTTCTAGGGTGCTTAGGAAGGCGGGGGGCAGGGTGCTGGGGGACGAGGGAAGAAACCACATGTACGCACAACAGCTACGCCCACCGCCCCCCTCCCCCCCCGCCAGTGTTAGGGGAGAAAATGCTAAGCAGGGATTTTGAGCTCTGTTCATGTGGACTTGAGGGGAAAGTTGGGAAACCAGCCAATTCCCCACCGGATTTAAAACCTGAGAAATCTAAGTCGGCAGGGTTAAATGTGTATTGAATACAAAAGCACCGAGTACATTTGATTTTAATGGTGAGCAAGAAATAATAAATACAGAGCTTATAAAGTGCTTCGCATGCAGCCAAGCACGGCCCAGCTCTCCCCTGCACGCCCCGACCCGCTCCCCTTGGCCCACCAGACACCGGCAAGGCTTTCTTCTGCTCTTTCCTCTTTCTTCTTTTTTAAAAATAAAATCTAAATCCTCTGGTAGGTACCATCTGAACTCCAGCCACAGGTGCCAGGCTCTAGAGCTCCTTCCGGAAAGGCTGAGTGGCCAGCCCCCAACGCTACCACCATCCTGGGCCAACGGCCGCACTTCTGTTCAGAATGTCGGGGGCTAGGTGAGCCGGCACAGCCAGGCTGGGGGCCAGTGGCTCCGGCACAGCCAGGCTGGGGGCCAGTGGCTCCGGACATGGGAGCTCATCCAACTGTCGTCTTCGAGGCCCCTGAGGGGGTCCACACCCCACGTCTCATGGGTTTTCCCTTAGTGTGCAATGGCGCCCACCAAACGTGTTTGCATGAGTGCATCAGAGGGAAAAGGTACTGGGCCCCCCGCAGGGCCCAGGGAGTACAAACCTTCCAAGATTCCCAAATCAGTCCGCCAGTGACTCTGCTTGGCAGAGTGGGGGTATGTGCACGCGCTATGCCAGGGATGGTACTAGGTAGGTACTATACACACTGGCCTCGTCACCCTCACTAGGTAGGTGCTGCTAAACCCATTTTACTGATGATGAAACTAAGGCTCAGAGAAGGTAAGCATCTTGCCCAAGTCACACAGCCAGGAAGTATCCAAGCTGTGACTCAGACCAGGGCAGGCCTCCCAGACGTCCAAACCTAAGTGAATTGGTTCTGCTGGCACCATGCCTCTTCGGCGCCAGGTACCCCAAGGTGGGCACAGCCCTGAAGGCTGGGCTAGTCACCTCATGCACCAGAGCAGCGGCAGGCTCCTCCCGGGGCCAGGTGTCCAAGCCCAAGTCTTCAGCTGCCAGGTGATGTGGCTACCTCCCCCAAAGGGAGAAACCCTGTATCGTGTTCTAGAGTCCCTGCCTGCCCTGGGTCCCAGGTCCTATGGGGAATTTGGAGCGCTAACCCCTGGGTGACTCCGCCTCAAGGAGAGGCTGCTTGGTGAGGCGCGAGGTGGTGCAGAGAGGGGCTCAACAGCCAGCTCGGCCTCTTATTTGTCGTGTTAGTCTCGGCTGCATCTGTGCCTCCCTTGAGCTGTTGTACGGACAAGTGAGACAATAATTATACGAGAGCCCAGCACATTCCCAGGCACAAAGAAAGTGCTCGGTCAATGCTAATTCTCTTTGTCCCTGTGGCCCTGCCAGGCCCTAACTCTGCTCTGGATATCTGACAAGAAGCCCACTGGCTGCTGATTATTTTTCCCTCGACAGGAGGCTTTGCCCCAGGACTTTATACTGAGATGGACTCCATGGGAATGGAGGCAGAGGGCCCGGGGAGTCCCACATGCTGGAGAGGCCGCAGGTGCTAGGGTCTGCTGACCTCTACCTGCCGTTGTCGGGCACCTGCTTTCTCATCTCTGAAATGTGTGGAGACGGTGCCGACTTCACAGAGTGGCTGTGAGGCCCAACCGGATCACGTGCCCGAGAATGATGTGCTGACCAGAAACATCCCAGGCGAGTGATGGTTATGAAGAAACCATGTCACTCCTTAGAAGCTGTAAGATGTAAACACCTGTTAAGAGCCGCTACTATGTGCCACGTACTGTACAAATGTCATCTACGTTCATTCTCACATTATCCTCAGTGGACGAGGGTTTATGAGAGAGAGAGAGAGAGAGAGATCCGCACTTGTCCAAAGTCACACAGCTTTGGCATTCAAGCCTAGCAATGCATACACCCCAAATCCGTGTTGCTAACGAGCACTGCGACTCTCGCTGAACGACACAGGGTTTGACCCAGAAGGGGCTGCCTGTGCCCCAAAGTGCTTTCTTTTTGCGGTTTGTGCCTTCCTTCCAGGGACGGTGACCAGAAAGCAGAAATGTCCCGTCCCCCTGACAGCTGTGCTGATCACTGCTGGGCTGGGTAACGGGACAGAACTGCCACACGCGGCCGGGACTGTGCAGCCTCGTGACAGCCGGGTAAAGTCATCTAAATGCCCCCAACCCTCACCTCAGCCCTCTCACTCCCACACAGGGTAGGGAAGAGAAGGAGAGATGGACCCTGGAACTTCCTGACATCTACGCAGAGGGCAGCCATGCTGGGTGTGCACGCCGAGGATTACAAACAGACGCGTTTGGCCTGGCCGCCTACACCTGTGGTGGCCACACCTTTCCGAGATGGAGCTGGACGTGTGCACTGGACAGGGCGGGAGGGGGTTGGCACACCCTTTTTTGGGGAACCCTGATGGCAGCTGGCAGGGGGGGTGTCTCTGACCCGCTTGGCTTGGCTGCAGGAGCAGCAGCCACTCTGAATGAGAGACGGAAGCGCCTCTCTTGGTAAACAGCCCTCACCAAACAGTCCTGCAAGTTTCCCCTCTAAAGGAACCCGCTAAGGGTGTCACGCCTTGGCATGTCAGTCTGCGCTGACGAGGAAAATGACCTTACGGAGGCCGACGAGACCCACACCCGTGTTTCCCCACAGCTCTCCTCTCCAAAACACACACACACACACACACACACACACACACACACACGCACACGCACACACATGCGCGCGCCCGCGCACGGCTGGGTCTCCCTCTCCTTCTCTCACCCGTCCCTTCTCAGGTGTTTGGTGGGCTTACTGCATCCCCCTGCAGTTCCACCTTGCGTGGAGTGTCACGTGGGAAGGTGAGCGCCACGTGAGGCCTGCCAGGAGGAGCACCTGTCACCATCTGAGCCGGTGCCACCCTTTCGGGCGCAGCCTCTGTCCTAGGGAGGACCACCACCACATGCACTTGCAAAGCCCGTTCTGGCGGGAACGAGAGAGAGCCCAGCGGCCAGGCTCCCGCGGCCTGGGCAAGACGGGGCAGGCAGGGCCAGGCTTGAGCGCCCACTGGCTCTAGACACACGGCTCCACCTGGGAGATCCACGCCCAGGCTGCACACACGGCAAACGCACCGCACAGCGCCCCCTGGCGACCTCCAGCTAGCTCTGGCCCGCAAGTCCCTGAACCGAGTCACACACAAGAAGGAGAGAGAAGCCCAGAAAATGCAAGTTCCGCTTCATGCCACGCAGAGAGGGAAGCTGGAAACCCCAATCTTGGCAAGGCAGCTGAGTTCAAACCCCCGAGGTTTTAGTCAGGCGGGGACAGCAGCCCAGGCGGTGTTAGGGGCGCGGGCAGAACCAGCGGCTACTCACGGGCGTCGAGCGCTGGATCTTGGGAGGCGGCGGGCGGGTGGGACGGAGTCTTTGTGGCTGCATTAAAGCGAAACTTAACACATCAGTACCGATGGGGATGGTTCGATGCATCCGCACACACGGCCTGAGGGCAAGCATCCAGGACCCCCAGCCCGAGCCAGAGGGCCGTCCGCGACGCACGCCTGTTCCCCGCCCCCACGCCGCCTGTGCCCCGCCCCCACGCCGCTGGTCACGGGGCCTGAGCATCCCATTTCTGAGGCCCTCCCCGCTCTGGCCCGGATCTCCGTAATCATCTGCCAACAGGTCCCCCGGCCTGGATCTCCTCTAGCCACTCCCCACACAGGCCAAAGGGCTCCTCCAAAGGGCAGTGTGCCCACGCCGCGCCCCAGCTTTGAGACCTCGGCTGCAGCCCCCGCTGCAGTCCTCGGACAAAGGCGCGACACGGGCCTGGGCTGGCATTCCAAGTTCTCCGAGACCTGGGTTCTGTCATGTCCCATATAGATCCCTCCCAGCCTTCCCCCATGCTCACCCTGGTGGACCCCCAAACGGCCCTGGCCTCTCTCGTTTCTTGCCTGCCCTCTGCGTGGGATGACCTACCCCATCCCGACCTGCCTGGTAAACACCTGTCTGTCCTTTAAGACTCTGCCCAGGTCAGATGCTGCCTTTCTGTGCTCCCCACTACAGGAGACTTAACCTCTAGCACGAAGTATCTGCCCCATCCACCTCCTCGCCATTATCTTTCAAATGTTTGTTTCCTCAAGGGAGTTCATCCCTGGGCCTTGGAAGAAAATACATGCTCAGTAAACATCTGATGACCAAATAAAATTGGTAAGAAACGCTTGGCTTTCGAAATCAGGATGTGAATAAAAAAACAACAGAGCATACACCTCTTGGCTCTGCTCTCAAATTCTTGATCTCGAAAGTCAAGCTTTGCGCTTTCAATGGCCTGCCCATCCAGATACCCTGAAACAGTGCTGGAGACAGGTGGGTGGGGCAGGGAGAGTGAAAGACCACACCAGCCTGTGACCTCAGACCCTCGGCAAACCCTGGGAGGCTTCCGGTGGGTTCCTGCCCATCCAACCACGCGGGTCACGAATGTACATTGTTCTCAGCAAAGTCTAGACCTGCACTACCCAGGCGCCAACGGCAACATGTGGTGAGTCCAAATGCAGACATACTCTAAGTATAAAACGCACAGTGGACGGCAGGGGCTTCGTTTAAAAATACGTAAAATATCCCATCGATTTTTAATAGATTAGGTTGAAATAAAAATATTTTGGCTACGTGGGTTAAATGTATTAGAAATCCGCGTGTGACCCCCATCCATGTGTGGCTCCCATGACACCTCCCTGAGACAGAGCTTTAGAGCTTCAGTTGGCTGGAGGGATCCTTCAGAGAGCAAACCCGCCTTATGGACTCGCCCTCCGAGCTCGATTCCTGGAGGGGAGGGGCTCGCTCAGGTGTCCCTGGATCCCTGACCCCCTAGAGGCCCTGTCAGGGTGCCCTGAGGGGACGTGGTGGAGAAGTGGGATCCTCACTGCACACCGAGAGCTTGTCCGGATGGGAGTGCACTTCGGCCCCCCAGATCCTGTGCTATCGGTGGGGTGTGTGGGCCGACCCGTGCTCGGCGAGCCTCCTCCTATCACAGGCCACTGGGGCTTGAGGATGCCACCCACCAGGACAAGACTGGCTGCCCCCTGAACCATGCTTCTCCTTCTCCATGGCTTATAGGATACGCGTGGGGCAACGGGGAATAACGCCCCCCAACTGGCCCTGCTCCTCAGGAGGAAAGGACGAGCAGAGAGAGAGGGGACCGCCCTCCGCGGAGGCACAGGCTGCTGCCCCCACCCAGACACCCTTTCTCCCCTTGTGCCTGGCCACTCTGCTTCCTGGCCACTCTGCTTGTCCGGCTGCACGGCCCTCTCTACTGGTCACCTCTGACCTGGTCATTTCCCGTCTTGCTGGCAGGTGTGGCAGAGTGCTCAGGGAGTGGCCTCTGGGGTCAGACAGTCTCGGACTGAACTCCCACCTCCCACTCACGCTCTGGGTTCCTCTGGGCCCACGAGGAAGCCATCTGAGCCTTAATTTCCCCATCTGGACATGCAGGTGATGGCCCTCCCCACCAGGGGGGCTGTTGGGAAGACTCAGTGGGACGATGTTTGCGAAGATGTCCCCACAGACATTAGCCACTGTCACCACGAGCGGGTCTCCCTGCCTCCAGCGTCTCCTTCCCCTCCCAATCCATCCTCTACATGCGTCCCAGAGTGGACTCAAATAAAACACACAACCGGTCACGTCACTCGCCAGCTCAAATCACCTCGGTGGAGAGCCGGCCTCTCCCAAGGTATCTTCTGAGGATCGCCATCCTGGGAGAGGCACTGAATGAAGGGAGAAAAGGGGGTTCCCCGGCCAGACCAGTCTGGAAATGCTGTATATGGTTTTTCTTCTTTCGGGGAGTCACAATACCTATTAGCATGGCAATAAAAATATCCACCACGAACAGGCAAAATCCTACTAACTCTTTTCCTTAAATGTCCGATTTCCCCAACTTATTTGTATACAGACACACGCTCTATAACACCCATTAATAGCCCCCCGAAGTGCATGAAGCCCTCCAGATTCTGGACCCCTCCCATGAACCTCTGCAGTTTGACCTCTAGAATTCCCCCACCCTCGGCGTGGCTTCCCGCCCAGCCCCGCTCACCCACCTGCCCTCCCTGAACGCCCCCACGCATTCCTGAGCATCCATGCCGGCCCCCACGCCTGAGACGCCCTTCCGTTTCCGTTAGCCTCACCCTTGGTGCCTCTTATTCACCCTCTGCTGCCTCGAGCGCCACCCCCTTCCCTAAGCAGTGTGGGTCAGGGGTCCCCTTAGCCCCTGTGTATTCAGAGCACACAGGCTGTAAACGATTAGCTCACTTGTCTCATTTCTCTATGTCTCCTGGGGTCTAGTATAGTCCTAGGTAGATAATAGGTGCACAGCAAACAACTTTTTGGCTGGAAGTTCTTGGCACAGGTAGAAACGCAACAAAATGTTACTTTTCCACGATCCATAACTAACTTGTTTTCCTTTGCTTATCATCAGGAAGTGCTGGTTCTCTAGCAACTGAATTTATACATGCTGGGAGGAGGGCAGCCCCTTGACCCACAGCCAACCCGGAAGCCAGCGGTTAACCAGAGGGACTTGAAGATACCAAGAAAGGGTCCTGTGGCCCAAACGTCCTTAGAGTTCCCACGAGGGCCCTGCTGCAGGGACGCAGGTGTGTGACGGCACTGCCCCAGGCCCAGGCGGACACGCTGCTGCTGAGGCGGCTTCTGCCTCCCGGAGGGAAGACGGTGGGGCTGCTGGGCTGTCTTTCTCATATTTCCCGAATAAATATGCTGGGGCGGGATGACCACTGAGGACCACTGAGGCTGGGGAGAGCTGAGTGCTCTGAGGACAATGAGCATGCACAGGGGTGAGTGGTGGTGATCAGGGTGGGAAGAAGGGGTGAAGCGAGAAGCTGGGGAAGAACCGACCCAACACACCACGTTCCAGAACACAGCGCCCAGGGGCTTGGGACGCCCAGTCGGGGGCTGTCTGACTGTGGGGACTGTGACCGTGTGAGGGAGGGCCTGAGAAGACTGCAGCGCTGGCCGGGCCTCAGTGGAAGTCACCTCGGTGAGGAGGAGCACCCCCTCTCTGCGTGCTCCCCAGGGCAGAGACCTGCTGCCATTCTCCTCTGCACCCCAGCCCATAGCCCAGGCCCAGCACGAGTTTGTTCGTCTCATCCCACCGTCCTAGTGACAGGAAGCGTGCCCTTCCATGGACGAAGCAGCAGACCCGCTCACGGCCCCCACTTGGTTAAAGGGGAGAGCTGGGAGTGGGTCTCGGGGCCCCCGACAGAGAATCTGGTGCTTTTCCCACTGCTGGAAAAGGCACTGGCTGAACCAGAGGAGGCTTAAAGCAGAAGCAGAGAACGGAGAGGTCCAGGCACCTCTGTACAGAAACCACGTTACACGTGGCCCCCGACGTCCCCGCAGAATTGAATCACGCTACACTCTCGGTTTCTTAAGTGAGTTCAAGCAGGCTGGGCCCTCAGCAATCTTTTCCTACGAAGAGACCCGCTCCACAGTTCACCGGGCACTTCCTGAGCTCAGCCGTGGCGGGGCTGCGGGCTTCCCCCATCAACACAAGCGGCTGCCCTCTGGAAGGCCACGTCGAGCTGGGGAAGCAGACTCACTGTCGCGGGTGGAAAGATTGTCCCGTGAACATTTATGGAACAACTATGTGGGGCCAGGGCCCGGGAATCAGAAGGCACAGCCTATGTCCTTAAGGGATATATGGTCTAATGGGATCTGACCCACGTCGCAGAAAAATAGCTTTCTTAAGAGTACACAGAGTATTTGAGCTAAAACCTAAGAAATACACATTGGGTTAGGAAGACACAGGCTCTGTCATCGTCCAGCTGAGTTCAGTGTTGGCTCTACCGCTCAGACGAATGGTTTGACCTAAGTCTCGGTTAACTCTCCTGCAGAACAGAAATAACTACTGAGTCACAAGCCCCAGTGTGAGGATGCTACGGGAGTGCGATGCAGCTGTGTGAGACTCTGGCCCAGCATCCTGATGAGGCATGGGGACCGTCCCACCCTCTGTCCTCCCACTGGACCCAAAGGTCTTCCCAGCAAAGTCCTGGGGATGTTGCGAGTGAACAGTCAGCTGGGCACTGTGGAAGGAGACTGAGTTTTGATAGCAACCTCTTCTATTTATACGATGTGCTTTCCTTTCAAAGCGTTTCTACTTCTCTTCTTTCCTTTAAGTCTCACGTCCCCTGGTGAGGGCAAGTTAGAGAAGAATTATTTCCTTACTATGGAGACAGGAAACAGGAGGCCCAGAGAGGTTAAGGGACGAGTATGAGGTCACACAGCCAGCAGCAAGAACTAAAACCAGCAGGTATTCTCAGCCCATTGTGCTGTCCCTGTCAACCCAAATTTCCAAAGTCATCTGGAATCTTTCCAGAAAAGGTTTTCCTAACCCTCATCCCTTGGGAAGCTAGAATCTGTTGTTAGAGATCTGTGCCTTAGAGATGAGGCTGGCGGAGAGGATGACCGACGTCTTCCCTTCCTTAGCTGAGCATCTTTCCAGTGCTTTTCAGAGGCACGTGCTTCATTTGTTCATTATTTAACAACCAGTGAAGGGTGCTCTGCATGAGCACATCCGTGAATCGCCCTGCAGAGGGGTGCCGAGGCCTGTAGAGGTGCAAAGGAGGGGCTCTTCCACCAGATGGGGGTGGTAGGGAGTTCAGGCGCTCAGAACCACAGTGGTCCGATAAGACTAGAGTCAGGGTGACTAGGATGGGGCAGCCCAGGGCCTTAGAGGGGCTGGTGCGGGTCACATAATACAGGGCCTTTAACATCTAAGAAGTGTGGATTTTCGCAGGTGGGAAGGGGCACGTCTGAGGCCTTGGTGTCCTTGGTGCAGAAGATGGATGGATGGGTGCCTAAGGACGCACCCTTCCAGACACTAGGGCCTGCCCCGGCCTCCATGGTGTCAGCTCACCACCCCTGATCACGTGACTGCTGGAAGCCGGGACCGAGAGGCTGAGTCCGAGCGTGTGATTGACACGGCTGTCCCGGAGAAGAGAGGGGCTCTGTGGCCTCTGCCCGGCCCTCCGCGCTCCTGTCTGTCAGCCGTGCCGGCCAGGTGAGGATGCTCATTGGACATGAAACCCACATTTATCAGGACGGCATCTGATTTGCAGTTAATTTGTTGATGCAGCAAAATACATTGTTTCCAAAAGGTCAGGAGGGGAAGAAGCTGTGTTGGAATATCAACTTAATTACCGGGGCGGCATGGAGGAGCTGGCGCCCCCTGCAGGCTGCAGGGTGGAAAACGCTCCACTGCCGGACGCTGAGCACAGTGCGTGCAGGGGTGGGGTGGGCGAGAGGCGGAGGGCCACCTACTCAGGGCCGGAGCCACCGCCCTTCCTGCCCGCTGAGTTCCTGGTGCTTCAGCAGCCCGGGGATCCCCACGCCGGAATGAGGGATGTGAGGACCTTCCCAGGATCACACAGAGTAGCGGATGGATGACAGGCCTTTGGAAGAGGGTCAAAGAGCTGTCCCAAAGACCCTGCAGGCTGGGGCAGGGGTCCTGTGTCACACGCGGGTCCTGGTTAGGTGCCAGCACAGGGATTTACGCAGTCCCTAGGGAGGTCACACCTTGGCCTGTCCCTCCAGCCATCCCCCTGTCATTAAGCAGGCTCAGGGTGGGGGTGGGGGGCCACGGTGCTTCCTAAGGCCACACAGGTGGAATGTCCAAGTCAGTCCCAACCAGGGACTACGGGCTGGGGAAGGAGGAGAAGAGCACAGATGCCTGAGGCCACAGGGACCGACCAGTTCCACTGAGAGACCAAGGGCTGTGCATGCAGAGCTTGGTGTGGGGAGGCAGCCAGGACCCCGAAGCGCCCCCTTTGGAGGGCTGGAGAAGGTAGGGTGTGCCCAATGGCATCTGGAAGCATGAGAGAGCTGGCCTCCGAGGGCGGCCCCAAAGGGGGTCGCAAATCCTTTGTGTCTGAGTGGTGTTCTGCATTGTCCCTCTCCTGGCTGGACTCCTGTCTATCCCACCTGGAGGACGGCCGTGGTGACCCTGATGGGGAAGCTGGACAGATAGATGCTTGGTGACTTCTCTGTCCCAGGGATGCGCCCCAACCAGACACGCTGCCAGGGATGGAGAGGGTCTAGGAGAAAATTCACAATTAGACTCTGCCACTGTTTAAGGCAGAAGGAGTTCACCTGGCTAATTTTCCTGGCTCGTAGCCAGATCAGTGCCCTGACCTGCGCATGACACGCCCCGGTTGGGAGAGGAAGACAAAAGCTTTCTGTTGCTTTACAAAGGGCCTCTGGGCTGAGAGCAAGGCTCCTCTAACTCCTCGGGACTGGAAAGCCGCTATTATGCAAGGTATGGAAATCAAAGAGGGCTTCCTTTCAAATGCCTCCGAAAAGGAGTGCATTGAAGCCATATTTGTGCGGAGTGTTTCCTTTGAAATGCCCAACGAGCTCTCTCGGGCACAGCTCTCGTCGGTCCCCCAACTCCCGTCATTATCTCCAGTCCTCTCCGTCCAGCCTCGACAGAGCCGGTCCTGCTCGTTGGGGAGGATCAAATGCTCGCCTCTGCTTCAGAGCTTCTGCGGGGACAGCTGGGGAGGAGCGGGCGCCTGCGGCCCACGGCACTCGTCTGCGTCAGCAGCCCTGGGCAGGGCCCAGGGCCTCCGGCAGGGAGCCTGGGACCCAGGAGCTCTGACACGCCTGCAGAGGTAGCTTGAAGCTCCAGGCCGTCGTTCCCTGGAGGGGCGCTTCTCGTGACACCGCACAGGCTAGCGCATCATTGTGGCCTAGCCAGATGCTGCCAACCCGTACACGAAGGACGAGGAGGTGGTACTTCTTCTTTATGGGAAGGGGTCCTCATCTCAGAGCGCCCTCGACCGGGGCCAGGTGTCCCTCGGAATATCCCGGTCCATCCTAACACTCCAGCGAGAGGCTCTGTCATGATCCCCTCTCTCCGGCTGGGGAGCCGAAGCCCCTCTCTCCTCGGTGTGCCAGGTGGGGTGGCCTTTGTCGTCGGCGGGTGGTCGGTTCTGATACGCCCTGCACCTTCCTTGCTATCCAGAGGCACTGTCTGGGGGTGGGTGTTCAGGACTGAAGGTGGCCTCGAAGAAAAGCCGCTGCACCTGCCGTCGGGCCTGTAAGCCGGCGTCTCTGGAGAGGGTGTGCTTCGGATTCAGTTGACCCAACGAGTTCACCTCGCGAGGCCGTCCTGGCAGGCCGGGCCCGGGCGCTTTCTGTACGGCGGCGAGTGCCGAGCTGAAAGACGCTGGGTCTGGTCCCGAAGAGCAGCCGCATTCTTCCCGATGTTGACAGCGGGAGTATTTTGTAGTGGTGCTGGTTAATTTGTAGTGGCATTTGTGGTTTGAAGCCTTGTCAAGATCCCTGATTACTTCCCGTGCAAGGAGCTGGGCTGACGGGAAAGTTCACATGCTGAACAAAAGCAGCGAGGCAGCTGTGCGGGGAGGCTGCGAGGGGGCTGGGTGACCCTGGCACTTGGGGGGACAGACGAGGGGGGAGGAGGAGGGCCAGCAGTGGGCTGGGGGAGGGCGGCCTTTTGTTTTGAGTCAGGTGCAGCTGCTCGGTCTGAATAGGTGGCATCCCATTGGTGGCCCGAGGTCGGGCACCAGATGCAGCCGGTGGCTGTGAGCTGGGGCAGGGAGCTTTGCTGACGCGTGCCATTCTCTGCCCGGACAGAAGCAGGAGGAGGACATGCATTGCTGCTACCTACACCAGGGTAGCCATCTGGGATGCCATCAAAGAGTGCCTGGGTGACATTCCCAGAAGGTGGGGGATACGAGGAGGGGCTTCCAGATGTTGGGAGAGATAAGCCCCCTCTGACACCAACAGGGGCTACTGTTTTCTGGCGCTTGCTGTGTACCAGGCCCCAAAGGCTCGTGCACAACATGCAAGGTCTCTGATGAGCTCAACAGCCCCCAGGAAAAGCCCCATTTGGTAGGTGGAAAACTGAGGCTGCACAGCTCAGTGCTTCACCCAGACAAGGTGGCAGAGCCCGGATCCAAGCCCAGGTATGTCCGATCCTGAAGAAGCCCACACTCCTTGCATCAGACCTGACACACCAGCGGCAGAGAGAAGATGCTAGAACGTATCCCCTCAAAATTGAGGGTGCTTCCCTCTCGCCGGAGAGTTCTCCCCTGATACCCCCTGGGCTTTTTGCCTTGCTCATTCATCCCGGCCACAGAGAGGTTTATCTTTGCAGCCATCTGCATTCATTTCCCCGGCCCAGGTCCAGACTTGGTGAGGGCCAGGGCCAGCTCAGCAGAACCAAGGCTAATTCATCATCTCCGGGATGAGGTCCACCCCAAGCGGTGTGCCGCTAGGAAATTCAAGGAAAAATTTGCCCCTGATTTTGCGGCTGTGCAGAGAGGATCACGCAGAATCCTCTGGAAAGGGAGGCTGGGGATTGTGTTCACATCGCTCTCCCTGCCACCGGTGACCCGGGGTCCACCTGCAGCCCGGGGGGCTGGTCACGTCTCTGTAGACAGTATTTGGCAGGCAGGTCATTGAAGACCCAGCCTCTGCCACCACCACCCATGTCCCTCCCCACCACAATCTTCTGTCCAGCCCTACAAAGACCTTGCCTTGTCTGTCCATCAAGTGCCACCGACCTTCACAACCCGCATGCTCATCACGTGTGCCCTTCCTGCCCTTGCCTGCCCGATGGACCCTGCTCATCCCTCAAGCCTCTGTCCCGTCCCTGGAAGCTGACCCTCTCTTTCCGGCTCGATAGAGCTGGGATACTTTCTTCTGTCTGTCACCAAATGACAATGGGCTCCTCGAGGGTGGCACTGTGTCCCCTGGACCCCAGCTCTGGACACAAGGCCCACCCATGGTAACTGCAAAGTGAATGCGTGCCCAAGATTGTGGAACTAGCATCAAATTCCCAGTAGGGCCATCGCCCAGCATTTGAGTAACCCAGACCAACTGGTCATTGTCCTCGTCACTCGAGCTGCTCTGGCCACCAGGCTGGCAACATTTCTGGGATGCTTTGATCAGGACGAACCCCTCAGCCTAGAGGTGTTCTGGTCTACCAGGTTGAGCCCTAGGGCCATCCCAAAAAAGCAAGAGACTTTTTGCATGGAATGCAAAAGTGGGAAGCAATAGGAAGCTTAGATGTGAAATATCTCCAAATTTCCCCAGTGTGTCTGTTAAAGAAAGACAGTCAGGTTCACTAGACAGAGGGTTTTTTTTTTCCTTTTTCTTTTTCCCTTCCCCTCAGAACAAATGGATGGAGAACCTGGTTTTAAAATTCCTGGACCCTGGAATACATTTCTGTCTGTGTCAAAGTCTGCCCTCCACCGCCTCAGCAGAGTTTAAAATCCTAGCTAATAGGTTAACAACTGTTTTTCTTCAGCTTCAAATGAAGAATATCAGAAGGCTGGGGGAATATGCAGCTCTCCAATTTGTACGGACTGCACACAGCTCCCTGCAATGTGTGTTTGACAGGCCTGACATTTTGTACCGCTGTGAGATGGGAAAACGTGTGACATTTTTATTCATGGTGGCGTACGCCCTTGTAATGATCAGCTCTGGTCGATGTGCTTACCGCAGCAGCCCCAGAGCCCTCGGAGAACAAACAGGAACCCAAGGTGCCAGCAGTTCGACTGCCTTATTAAACACCGCCAGGATCCTAACGAAGACCAACTGCTGGAAAATCTCACTGTCAAATCCTCAAGGACATTGTCAGCGCACAGCTAACTGCATATATTTTTCATTTAAAATACTGAAATCCAGCATTGTGCCATTACAACCGAGAGGAGGGGCACCCACTTCGGCGGCCATTCTGTCAGCTGCCTCTTTGGAGCTCCAGGTGTTACAGCCAGATGCCCAGTGGGGTTCGGAGCTCCAAAAGGGGCACCAGAGACTGGGAACTGACTCTCTGAAGACCCAGCCCCACCTTTGGGTGAAAGGTTGAAAGTTACAGGGCTATGGTAAGAGTTACTCGGAAAAGTCAACCCACTGGTTTCCTTTGTAAGCCAAAGCGGATCTGCATAATTAGGACACCCGTGCCCCTCTCCCCCAAGCCGGCCATGTTCCTGTGGGTGCAGCCCATCACATCCTGCGACTTGGCGCTCATCAGCCTTCTGCTTGGCGGCAGACCTTAAGACATCTGCAGGAACACACGGCCACGCTAAGTTTCGCACCTTGGCAGACAAGCTGTGTGTCAGGGTGCCCACCTGCAACCTCACCGCTTGCCTCAATCAGAGGCCTCGTGGTCAGTGGGCAGGAGGACCCCCTCCCTTCGGCGGTCATTTCTAATGCTGAATGCACACTGATGGATGCAAGCCAATCACCTGGCGGGTCCTTGGAGCTTTTCATGGTTGTTACGCTAGGTGATTTGGCTATGGCTTGCATACGCTGCCGTACTGATATATTTATTTTGTGAATATGTATTATTTATACAGTGCCTCTATTTCCATACTCTAGCCCTGATGCACCAAGACACACTCTGCTATTTATTTATGGGGTCGTTGGCGTAACGGGCCCAACGACGCCTGTGTGTGGTTCTTGCAGGTCTGCAACAAACCGTAAGTGGTTGGCTAAACAACGGGACGTCCTCCATCCATCACGGGCAGAGGCTTGCGTTTTAAGGGGCTGCCCATAAACTCGGTTGAGCCTAATACTGTACATCACCCTGAAATGCTGCGGAGCCTGGCGACCCAGAGACCAGGAGCTATAACATTCTACACCCTGGGATGGGGGCGAGGAGTGCCGTAAACTACGGGTGCCCTGGTTACAGGACCCAGAGAGAGTGTAGACAGGAAGGTGGCTGGTGGACAGCTCTGGGGCTGTCTCAGAAGTCCTGCAGGCTGGCCATTCTGTTCCCTGGCTGAGCCTGTCACTCTGGGCTACAGAAGGAGGCATCGCATCTGCTGGCCCTGCACACCCAGCAGACACTCCCTTCGTCGTGGGCTGTGCCTCACATCTCATTAGAACACATTGGCTGGAGGAAGAGGAACGCAGCCTCTGTCCAGCCCTGTGCCATTCTGGCGTGAGCTTGCTCCCATGGAGGGCATACGGCAGATCACCAAGCGCTGCCTGTCTGGTCTCCAAGATTGCTCTCCAGCCTTGCCCTCGGCTTCACCCCCACGAGCAGCATCCTAGGTCAGGCTCCCACTAGCTCTTGCCTGAACATCAGCAGCATCACTCGTGGTCTTCTTGCCTCACCTGCTTCTACCCCTCCCTGTGGTGGTCCCAGAGTAAGTGTTCCCAGATGCCATTCCTTTGACACCCACAAGATAGGTGTCAAGCTCTCCTGAGGCTTGGCCACTGCCCAGCTTTGTCGTTTAGCTCCTGGCCCCCCACCAGCTGCCTCCCGGCCTCTTGCTTCCCCACGCTAGTCACGACTTCTCTATCCTTTACATGTCATTCTTTTCACCTGAAATGCTCTCCTCCCCCAGCTCCTGATAAACAGCTCATCTTTTAAGCTCTAGTAGAATTGTAACCTCCTCTGAGAAGCCTTCCCTGGTTCCCCCAGACATCCTTAGGGCCCATTTCCAGCCAGCACACTTATGTCTATTAGCCCTTCTCTTTCTATATGGTTTAACTGTCTCTCCCAGATGATGAGAGGCCATGTGACCATGAAAACAGGACCACGTCACATTCTTCTGTGACTCTGGGACCTTGGCATCTGACATGCCTCTTACATGCTGAATAAGAAAGGAATTAATGAGAGCACAAAAGAATGACTCAGAGTTCTTCCTGGCTTAAAACTCTAAGACCTCAGGATTTTTAATTGCAAAGCTAGGAGGGCAGTAGGGGAAGAATTCTTAGCGAGTCTCATGGTTCAGGCATTGGAAGGTGTTTGGTAGACAGTCCTGGGCCCAAAGCTTCCCTTTCTCCCTCCCCGTAGCCGTGGAGAGCAGTCCCCTGGTCAGCACGCCTGAAGAGTCACTGCTTCCTGGACTTCTGCGGACTGCTACATCCCATGTGGCCTCTTAAGGCATCACCTCGCCAAGGCTGGACCTGTTATCACTTTGGAAATATTCACTGTCACCCTCTCCAGGAAGAGCAAACAGGGAATCTATCTAGAAGGGGTTAGTGGCTGGGGCCCAGAAGGGGCCATAACCGTGGAACCACGTGGCAGATTGGCAGCAGCGTCTCAGAAACAGCTTAAACAGCATGCAGGCCACGTTAACCCCCGTCACACTCCGTGTTCCAGGTGAGATATAACCAGCCATCCCTCGGGGGAACTCCTTTTTATATATTCTTTTGTTACTCTTGTTACACTTAAAAATCCTTCGCAGCATAAATAAAATGGGGTACGTGGAATTAAGCAGACTGACCATAAAACTCACCTGCTAAAACCAGTGACCTAAGGTAGGGACATGGTCTGTGCAACCTCAGATTGCATGTGCAAGAAGCTGGCACGTGGCCTTTGCTGCCAGTGAGCTGCTGTCCACAGCCCAGCTGTCCCAGGTCTCCGCTGGGCTTAAGGCAGGAGCCGGGGCTTTGAATTTGAACCCATCTTGTCAGCCAGGGCAGACGGAGAAGGCCCCCGACTTTGCTGAGAGGGGCCTGGCACCCAGCAGGCATCCAGAAGCAGCGTTACTATTGCTATCATCCCCGTGTTGGTGCATCTGGGGTGCTTAGATTTATTCTGGGGAGAAGGCGAGGTCCCAAATCCAGGCAGCAGCCCTGAGCCTTAGCCAGGAGCAAGGGAGAAGCAGAACAGCGACCTGAACCTCCACAGCCACGAACCTCGGGAACCACATGCTGCTGATGAAGAGGGCTTGAGGAAAGGGGTCAACTGAGGGGAGAGCTGGGGCTCCAGCGTCTGATAGGCCTGGGGTAGAGTTCTTGCTCTACCACTTGCTGCGTGACCTTGGGCACGATGCTTACCTTCTCTGAGCCTCAGCTTTCTGGGGATGATAATAAGCGCATCATACAGCATTGTTGAGACAATTAAATGAGATGCGGCTTGTGGAGAGGCCTGGCTCATACACAGTAGGTGCACATTATATTGAAAACCAACCCAACCCATCTGACCCCTCTTCACCCTGCCATCTCAGTCTTTGTCATCCCTTCCCCCGGGCACAGCGAGGTCCATAATTTACCTAGTCCACAGAAGGGCTCAGGGACGGACGTGCACAATGTGACAGGCAGCTCCTGGCACAGCAGTCCTGTGGCCACACGGCGAGGACGCCCTGCACAGCCCCAGACACTGAGCTGACGCTCCTGGCGGATCTTGCTTGTGGGATATGATTTATTTTCAATATTTCCCCTTCCCTGCAGCGATAAACTCCCCACCCCTGGCACGGAGAATTCTAATCTGAGAAAATGCCTCCTCGGGTCTGCAGAATCAGATTCCCCGCTCCGGTCCTGCTGGGCGAGCTGCCCGGCAGGGAGCTGGATTCCAAGCTGCCCCGGATCCAGCACAGCCCTTAAAAGAAAGGCTGTTTCTAGGCTCTGGCGAAGTGACCCCGCTGTCATGCCGCTGAACTCTGACGGACTTGCGGGACACGGGTGGCCTGTCGCACATGCGCGGTGCCGCACACGGGGCCTACAGTGAACAGGGGTGCTGTCATGGCCACCCTGTGGGGTTCCGGGTTCTGCGGAACTGACGCCGCTCTAGGGCGCAGGCGCGGCACAGCGGGCCCTGCGCGCTCACGTGATTTCGTTCACCACTCGGCTGTCCCCTGGATTTTCACTGGGCAGCTCGTCTGTGCCCGCCCCTGTGAGGGTGTCAGGGTCACAGGGAGGAGTCTAGGGACAGTGCTGGCCCAGAGCAGGGTGGGAATGGCTCTGCTTGGAGTCCCGGTCAGGGAGGGCTTGGGCGGGGAGAGGTGCTTGAATCGGGCCCTGAGAGGGTGATGGGAATTCGTCAGTGGAACAGGAGAGCGAGGCCATTTCTGGCTGTGGAGACAGTGGTCCATCTCTGGGAACCTCCAGCGCCCAGCACGGCCCGTGAAGAGCGGTGGACTCGTGTGCTGGGGCCTAGAGAAGCGAAGGGACTCTGCCCAGGGTGCGGGCACGCAGCAGTCATGCAGGGCGAGAGGAGCTGGCTGCAAGTGGAGGACGGTAGGTTCCTGTGGCCCAGAAGGCCCAGCTGTGGGCAGGGGGCTTGGGCGGGGCTGACTTATGGCGGGGCCCTGAAGGCTGGGTAGTTTCTCCTGACCATCAGCTGGGTCTGGGACTGTGGGTTCGGTGGGGGGTCTTGGGAAGGGACTCACATTCTGGACAACTGGAGGGCCCACCTAGCTCAGCACTTGCTGGTGTGTTCTGATGCCCTCTGTGCCTCACAGACCAGGGGAGAGGGTCAGACGGCCCAGGGACATATGGGAGCTGCTCATGCAGCCGGGCTGATGTGCTGGAGGGCTGGGGTGGGGCAGGACTGGGGAAGGCCAAGGACAAACCAAGACATGGCAGTGAGGGAAGCTTGTGAAACTTCTGAAGAATATATCTGGGGCCAAAAGAGTGATTTTAAAGGTAAGAATTCTCTACAGCAGCAACCAGCTGGAGGAAGCAGTGGGGATTGCGTGGGCAGGTGCAATCAATTCCAGGGCCTTAACAGGAAGTCAGCTGCCACCTCTCCTGGAGCAGGCTAGAACCTGGGTGGTGTTTGGCCTGTCAGAACCTTCACCAGGTATCTGAGACAGCCTGAAGAAGGCTGCTCCCATCATCCTAGGGAAATGAGCTCTCTGCCTAGTCCTTGAAGCTGGGGAAGAGCAAGGTTGTTAATTAAACATTGCATTTATTCTGCAGTGATCTCCAGCAGGCAGTAGTGATGAGGTGACGGGTACCTCCTGAGCATGCTGGCGGGGAATCACTCTGAGGACCAGACTGGTTGGAGTTTAAAATGAGAAGGGGACTTTGAGACGCCCCATGGCACGATCACACAGCACAGATCTGGGCCTTTCAAGCCTACCAGATGGATTCCATCCATCAGGATTAAGTTAAACCACCCACTGTAGGCTCCCTGGAGTCAGGGACTGTGTCACTGTCACCCTTGTTTTCATAGCCTGGCACAGAGTAGGTATCAGTGATGGCTGAACAAGGAAGTGACCTCGTTTCTTGGCTTTTTCTCCACTCCTGGGCACTGGATGAC
Source organism: Macroglossus sobrinus (assembly GCA_004027375.1). Classification (NCBI taxonomy): domain Eukaryota; kingdom Metazoa; phylum Chordata; class Mammalia; order Chiroptera; family Pteropodidae; genus Macroglossus; species Macroglossus sobrinus. The sequence goes on along the minus strand of PVKZ01001304.1, from coordinate 382,547 downwards.
AGGTGACCTGCCACACCCCATTTCCAGGCGCCATCACAGACAACTGTGCCCGTCCCTATAACCTGTGACTGCTGGCCTTGACCTCCCTGCCATGGACTGACCTGTTGTTGCTCTTCTGTCTCCTATCTGGTGCTCTGGTTGACCTTTGACCTTGACTCTCAGACATGCAAACCCTCTTGGTGTTAAGATCCCCACAACTGCACGTGAACCTCTGTCTGCTATGAGACAAAAAATACACACGAGGGGCAGGGACGATGCAGTCTGTTTGCCTTCTGTGCACATTTATCAATTTGATCTGTTTGTCCTTCTTTTGACAAGAGCCCCGATTTCTTTTCCAGGAAGCACGTCTCCTTCACCTCTCGGGGTGTGTTGCAGGCAGGGCCCCGCCCATGGCCACAATGATTGGCTGAGGTAGGTGCAGAATCCAAGTTGGTTCGATGAGTGAATCCCACGCCTTGTGTGGAAGCCACCAGCAAGCGACACACTCGCTTTCCTGCTGGTCCTACACCTGGAAGGAGGCGGTCTGAGGCTGCCGCAGTCTTCCTGCCACCAGGAAGGGAAAGTCTGCCTGAGAACGACACCGGCAGAGGAGGCAAAGCCAAGAAATGCAGCAAAACACTGGGTCCGATCGCCATGACCTCACACCAGATCCAGCCATGCATGACGCCAGTATGAGCCCACGACTTCCAACAATCTGTCTTTTGGGTTTTATGTCTCTTGCAACCTAAAATACCCTAACTGACACAGATCCCCAGTACAGGCCCTGCTTCTGGTCTTTGGACCTGGACTGGCTCCTGACACCCACAGTACTAACTCCTACGTACACCCCGTTTTTATCCCACAGTCTACTCCCTCACGCACCAGGAGAGTACCCAGCATGCCTTTGGTGTCCGATGGTGGGTTAGCTGCACAGTCTACACCAGGTACAGGGGACCAGCTTACTTGTCTTGATGCCAGCGGAGGCCCAGAAACTAAGGAAGGCCTGAGATCTGGAAGGAAACCAGGAACGAAGCCTTACCTGCGGTCCAGAGCATCCTGGGACCCTGGGCCACCCACCCAGGCTCCCGCACTGGCCCCAGCACTACAAACCCAGCAGGAAACTGCCAAGCTCTTGGCGCAGAGCTGGGGCACGACAAGCAACGTGGTTTTGAATCCCGACTGTTGTTTCTGAGCTCTAACCCTGGCTGAGTCTCCATCCTCTCTGAGCCTGTCTCCTCTGCAAGAGGAGATAATACCCAAGACCCGGTAGGGCGGCTGAAAAGGATTTAAGGAGCCAAGCTGTGGGACTCACCCAGCATGGTAGCTGGAATGGGAACACAGACCTAGGTCTGGGCACGGTGCCTAGAACATGGCGAGCGATTCGTCCTTGTGCCCTCCCCCCCCTCCCCCCTGCTCTCACACCATCCGATGCCTAGCACAGTGGTGCTCAAACTGTCGTTAAAATGCCCAAGACCTAGGAGGAGGAGGGGCTGACCTTGGCTCCCGGCCCTTCTATGGTCATCCTTAACCTGTGCAGAGTGGAGGTCAGTTCCGGCAGCTTAGATAGCAAATTGCTACTTTAGACCTAGATTTTCATTTGGCGTTTCTTAGCCATTCACGGCACATTGGAAGATCTACACTCGGTGCCGAGCTTCCTGTGTGAGGAACACAGCTGTCTCCGCTTGTCTGTGGGCGACCCAGTCCAAGACCCCCAGGAGATGCCTGAAACCGCACAGTAGAAAACCCTATATACACTGTGTTTTTCCTCTATGTTCAAACGTACCTATAACAAAGTTTAATTTATAAATTAGGCACAGCAAGAGATTAACAGCAATAACATGATAAAATAGAACTTAGAACAATCTACTGTAACAAAAGCCACGTGAGAGACTCTGGGGCCATCATTAAGTCAAACGAGGGTGACCTGAGCACGAGTGCTGGGATCCTGCTGACAGTTTTCTAACCGAGATGGCCTCGGAGTCCGTGCCGGGCGGTGGCGGGGGAAGCATGTGCAACGTGGCTCTGCTGGACAGACGGACGAGTTGTGTCTGGGCAGGGTGGCGGGTACCGCCATCACACGACTAAGAACGGCGTGCAAAATGAAACTTATTCAGTTTTTTTTTTTTTTTTTTTGGAATTTTCCATTGAATATTTCTAGATTACGACTGACTGCAGGTCATTGAAACTGCGGATATGGGGCGGATACTGTGCGATCCGGGAAGGCAACACCAGACACTCAACCAGAAACCTTTGGGATTTTCAACTCAATCCTTATGAATTTCCAGGATCTGATTTCTCTTTTTTGATTGGCAAGTTTTTCCTCCTGAAATTGGACATGCCTGCTCAGAGGAGCAAGCTCTGGCTTTGTTACCCTTCCACCACAAAGCTGTCTCTGGGCCTGACTGTGCTATGACAAAGTGAGGCCACCAGGAAGGACAGGCCCAGCCAGCCACCCTTGCCAGATAAACTCAACAAACGCACGACCAGTAAGGGACCACGCTGCTTTGGGAAACGGCAGTGAATGAGTCAAAACAGCTTTGCACAGCCACTGGCTGGGACTGAAGGCAGAGCCCTCTTATGGTCACCCTGTAGCTGGCACCAGGGCTGGATGCATGCAGGAGGAGGGGATGGAGCAGGGGAACCACCAGAGTAGTGCCCATGTTCTCACACGAATGTATGACAGAAAGAGCAGAAAGAGGGCAACAGAAAAGGGGCACTACGATTTGGAAAGATGGTTTGAAGGAGCAGCGTGCAGAGAACTCTGCCTCTGGACCGCGGGAGCCTGGCTCGTAAGCCAGGCTGAGATCATGCCTGTGGACAGCAGACTGTGATGCTCACCTGTTCGCTCAGACCTGCTACCCCAACCTGTGCCTTGGCCCCTTCCGCTCACTGTCGGAGCCAGACTTGGGCAGCATCACCTGCTTTTTCCAGGACCATCTCCTGGCCGTGGTGCCAGCACCTTTTTCCCTCTGCTCGATGATGCTAGCCTACTGGGTTTGGGTGTTGACTTTTCCACTGAGAGCTGCAGGGATGCAGGTCAGTTAACAGGTGTGCATACGCAGGAGGGCTCCCTGGGAGGGCAGTGTATGTTCTCAGAGCTGGGAGGCTACGTCAGTGAGTGACAGCGGGCTCTACTTCTCCCCACTGGAGAAGAGACTGATACTTACTGAGGGCCCATGGGCCGGCACTGAGATGCACGGTATCCCTGTCACTCACTTCTTATAAGGGCCTATGACGTGGGTGGGTAGTATCATCCCTACGTAAATTCCCTGAGGTTCAGTAACTTACTGAAGGTCACTGGCTAGCTAGTGACAGCTTAAATCCCAGTACAGAGCTGCCCGATTCTAAAATCTGTGCTCTGTCCTCTGTAGCACACTGCCTCCACCCACTGATCAGCCTTTGCTTCTCAGCAGTTGAGTATCTGAGGGGCTGTATCTGCTTTCCCTCGGTGAAGAATCTGTGCATGCGTGTACCTTTGGCCATACCATCTGAAAACGAGCTTCAGACGTCATGGTGTCTCACCCCTAAAACGTGCACCTCCAAGGAACAAAAACCACGATGTTAATAATTCTATCGCGTCCACTAACATCCCAGTCCATCTTCAAATCTTCCAACTTTTCCAGGAATGTTTCTAAAACTTTTTTTTAAAAAAATCCAAATTAAGTTCATACTTTGCATTCGGTTCTGTAGTTTTGTCTCTTTTACAGTTGACATCTTTGCTTTACTTGATATAATTCAAGGGATGCCAGGCCTTTCCGTCCCTTGATTGCTTTCTCTCCAGCTCCCCTCCTCCCTGGTGACCCATCCTGGGAGCATGGCGGTGTCCCTGCCCTCCCCGCCCCTTGCCCCTCCCCTCCTTTCCTGGGGTATATATGACTGGACCGTAGGAGGTCATAAACACAAAATAAAATGAGACGGGATCTAAACTCCTATGATACAAAGATGTCTCCACTTGGAAAAGAATCCTTATCTGTGCAGAATGATTTTGAAGTAGTTTTGGGCCATTATGGAATATTCATGTTTCTTCAGATGAACAGAACTATAAGCATAGCAACTGAAGCAAAACTAAAAAACTTGCTGGATACACAGCAAATACCTAAACGACAACGATCAATCATTAATCAATTTAAAAATCCACATCAACCATAAAACCCCAAGAGGTTTACTGCTAGGCTCTGCGGTGAACTTTTGAGAGGCCCGTGTCCTCATGGGAGATGATAAGCATTAGAGAAATAATGACAAGGGTGTGGGCCACATCCTGGGGCAGCACAGGGACAGCAACAACCAAGTCCCTGCAAGGGAGTCAGGAGTGTTCACAAACAGGACCTGCTCTGAGGATGACAGGCAGATCCCAAAGGGCCTTATGGGCCGGGCTGAGGGTGAAGACGGAACATCTAGGGAGGCTAGGAGGAGCGAGGTGGCATGGCTACTCGTGTATGCTGCAGGTGGACCCTGTGAGGCCAGCTGAGGAAGGCAGTGGGTGAGCCCGGAGGCCAGGAGGCCAGTTAGACTGAGAAACAGTCCAGGTGAGTGATGACGCAGCCTGAAGCAAGGCTGTGACAAAGATGATGGAGAGCAACAGGACTGAGCGTATCCAGGGGCGACAGGGAGAGTGTTGGGGAGCGACCCAGGTTTTTAGACGGACCTCACCGGCAGGAGAAAGAGGAGGAGGAGGGAGTTTGGTGGGGAGCGTATATTCAGACGCAGGCCAGTGGTTAGGGGTGTCCCAGGTGTTGGGGAGGCAATGGCTAAATTGGAGGGAATCACGTGTGACTTCCAAGCTTGACAGGGCAGAAGGGACTTCTCAGGGCACTCGGAGCCAAGGATGCTGAGAAGCCATTCGCCGGCTGGCCAGATTTTCCAGCCCAACTTGAAACTGGCTCATGCTTGTAAAGCCAGAACCCTCCAGACACACGGACAGCAGGACACCGCGTTCCAAGAGCCGCTCCCGGGGGTATGATCAAGCCAGAGTCCCAGGGTTCTGGGAGGGCTTGGTTTAGGCTTGGCTTTCTAAACTTTACATCAGAGAAGCTTAGAAAACTGGGAGAACAGAGGTACCTTCCAATGCATAGTCCTTGGAACTTATCAGATTAGAAGGCAGGCAATTGCTCTGTTTGCAGGATCAATCAACAGGGGGAAACACAGCCAAGGGGGTGGCTCCGCCATGATGCTCTTGGGGGAGCCCCGACCTCCGAAGCCCTGGCTGAGCACCATGCCCCTGGCGGCACGCGTCCAGGGCCAGGATCCAGTCACTGGGCTCCCACAGCCGGCCCAGTTCCCCGGGCCAGGCGGGGAGAGCTGCACTCAGCCCAGAGAAGCAGAGGTGCTGCTGGCTGTGCAGTATGAAGTAGCTGCTCATTCCAGCAGATGTCTTCCTCGTTTGGACAATGGGTATGACGCCTTCCTCCTTACCAGCTGATGGTAAAGAGTCAGTGCGATGAGCACAGATGTGAAGGCGCCTGGGGCCCCTCCATCTTATTCAATGCGGGGAGCAGGGCAGTTTTCCTGGGGGTGCATCTCTGCTGATTCCTCAGAAGGGGAAGGGTCAAAGCAAGGTGTTCTGGCCGAGGGGCACCCAGGCCCTGCTGGGGAGGACACTGCTTCCTTGTCCCTTCCACAGCCACAGAAAGGAGGGAATGTCCGCTCCCCATCCCAGGAGAAGACTGCATGGGGAAGAGGGGCTTAGCCTCTCTCTGTGCTCTCTTACTCACTCCTACCCAGAGTGGGAGGAGAGGCTTGGGAGAAGGGACTGAGCATGCTCCATGCTCCACGTCTGCAGTGGTGGGGGCAGGGAGGGGGCAGTCACCGAGAGGACCTGACTGCCAGCTGACCTGAGAACTGGACCTGGGCCAGTGGAGGCTCCTCACACCTCCTGTCCTTGGACTATACACTCTCCCCACCGTTCCCACAGTGGGCGTCATTTTCAAGGGCGCAGCCTCAAGAGAGCAACAAGTTGTTGAAACCATGTTCTACAGGACCAGACCTGTCAAAGCCTCAACACAAACTTTTAGGATGCTGGCAGAGATCCCCTGGGCCAGTGGTCGCCCCAGACAAGCCTTGTAGGTAAGTTCCCTTACTTATTAACCCCTGCCACCTACCACCTGGGGTTGGGGTGGCTTCTTTCTTCGGACTCTCCACGTATGGGGCCAGTTTGTGAACCAGAGAGGCACCCTTCTCACTCCCTCCTGCCGAGCAGCCAGGCCACAGGCCCAGCTGGGCACTGCCTGCCACTGTCCACTTATCCTAGCGGCGTGACTCAGCCTTTTTAATTCTGTGGTGAAGTTTTAGCAAGCCGACTTGGCCTCGTCTAAAGTAGTATCCTCCTTTCAGCCAATCAATAAAAAAGCTGGCATTTTTATCTCATTTGATTGTCTCCTGGGACTTATTTCATGATCCTGAACTTGGGAACTGGAAAGCGTTATTCAAACCCTCGCTAAACCTAAATACTTTTCCAAGGTAAGAATAGGCATTCTTGAGTTATTTGAGGTTTTTGAACCCTTTAAAGTAACCGGACACGATGAGGATCACAGCCTAACTAAAAATCCATCTATTTTACTCTTGTCTGGAACCATCAGCATGGCTCATCACCAGCTCTGAGTGGCACTGTGTGTCTGCTTCAGAAAACCGCCGACTGTTAGTGAGTCCAGTCTGTTGACAAAATACCTTTTAAGTACAGGGTCCAACTTGGGACCTGGGTCCTGGGGGGCGAAGAAGTCACCTTTGTCCATTTACTGATGTCTCTCCCTTTTCTTCCCCACAAGGACTTAATACTATTATTATTTTTTTGCACATGGTAGGTCCCAGCACATGGATGAATAGATGTATATTTCTTTATTTCTAAAGGAAGAAATGTCGCAGCCTCGAAGGAGGAAGCTCTAGTGAGGCAGAGCGAGGCCAGAGAGTGCCCGCTATCCCCGGCTCCCTCTTGCTACTGCCCCCACCCCCAGCTGCTGCCCGAGGGCTCTGCAAAGGCCACGCTGGGCTTCCTGCGGCCCTGCCGACTGTCTCCAGGGGCACCCCCGGCTGGCTACAGGGGCACTGGCTCTGTGAGGCGGAGGGGCTGACGTAATGACCTCAACAGCCTCCAGCCCTCAGTTTCCTTAAAGAGTGACACCCACAGAGATACCAACTCGAGGCAGGGGTCTTTCTGAGGTTAGCACACCCTGTCTGGCTGCTTCCAGTGATTCTGGAGGGACATGTTAGCTTTCGCAGAACTACTAGAGAGCTGAGGTCTCTGCCTGGCGAGGCAGCTGCAGCTGGACGGTTCTGGGTTTCTGGGCTGGTGACGTGGCCTTGGGCAGGTCCCTTCACGTCCCTGAGCTCCAGCTCTGTGGCTGATGACCCCTTCCTCAAAGAGCCGTGGCAGAAATGACACATTTTCTAGTGGCTCAGGGGACATGTGGATGGACACTTAAAAAAAAATTTTTTTTTTGATATGGTTTAGAAAAGACTTGGACCAGTACATCAAGTCTATGTTGTATCATCATCGCTTAAGATGAGGTTGAAGTTGGTACAGATGTCAGGTCTGTGTCTATTTAAAGGAAAATATCAAGTAAAGAAAATAGTATAGAGGACAGGAGAGTGTAGCAAAATTCTTGAAATGGAACGCAAAAGACTGTTCTTTGAGAAGAATGTGAAGTTTCTAAAACTCGTGCTGGCCAGTAGTAGGTGCTCTTGACATGCTGCTTGTTCCGGTCAACGGCCCACAAACCAGGAGCCCGGGGAAGGACTGAAGGACAGCCCTGCATGGGGGCAAAGCCGGAAAGAGTTAAAAGAAAGGGTCTGCGGTTTCCCTGGCCCATCCCCCAGCAGCTAATCTGTCACCTAATGAAGAAGCGGCCGGCACAAGTGAGCTTAGCTGGCAGTTCACTTACAGCAAACTGATTAAGAATGTTCAACCAACAGCAGACTGTAGACCTTTCCAGAGAAAATAAATAGAGTGTAGACTGTATGCAAATGTGTTTGTCACTTTGACAGCACGTCTCAATTAAGGCATCTCGCGGCTGTGGGTAGGCTCAGCGGCTGCAGCTGTAAGGGAGAGCCCGCTGCATGGCTGATACTCAGGGCTTGACCTTAATCCGCATGCATGCATTAAAAAAAAAAAAAATCCTGCCTTCCTGTACACTTGCATAATGCTGGCAGCCACGTGAGGGAAGTGACAAACGGGGAAAAAAAGCCACTTTCATCCTCTCCAGTTTACAGACCTGTGAAGGCACAGACAGCTCTTATTTCAACAGAGTTTGGGGTGGCTTTTTTAATTGTTTATCCCCCACCCGCGTGCACACACACACGCTCTTATTCTGCATTTAGCTGGGAATGACATTAAAGCATCTCTACTTCTCGCTGCAATGGAAAGAAGGTCTTTCTCCATTTCAAATAGGGCCTCCTTTTTTGTGTTTCGAAATGGAATGTTTAACACCATGAAATCCCTCTCCCCCGCCCCCGCTCTCTCTGTAATGGGCTCCAAACTCCAGCGAGGGGCTCTTTTCATGGGAAGGTTGGCGTGTGCAGGAATGAGGACAAAGGCGGGCAGGAAGCTGGCTATGGAACGCCACGCTGGCGCTGGCGAGACTGGGGGGCTGGGCTTTCAGCAAACCCAGCCGGGGAGCCAGGGCAGGTTCCCCCAGCAGGCCTGAGCCCGTGGGGGGAGAGGGCAGTGGGGGATGGGGGAGGGCGGCTCTCCAGGGGTGCAAGCGCCAGCACAGCTGGAAGATAACCAGATGAGCACTGCCCCATGGTTGTTTCTTCTTCATGCTACATTTCAATTTTTATAACATCTCTTTTAAGTGTAAAATCTGAAAAGAGGGGTGAACCTCCCCAAGATTAAGATGTATGAATATATTAAATGAAAATACTGATCACAGAGAAAGAGTCTTAGGTTTCAACGAACTCACCCCTCTAATAATAGCCCCCAGTAATAGTTTCATTAGTTCCCTTCATTTCTAAATAGCTCAATATCTGGTACATAGCAGACACGTGATAAATGTCCATTAAAAACAGGAACATTTTAAATATACACTCCTAGCTCCTTTATGTTATAAAAAGGCAATCATATTTAAGATAAAAATCACAAACGATTTTAATCATGCCTCACCTAAGATATGTCTAAAGAACCAGGTGATTTCCAAATATTGCAAGAACCTTGCAAATTCCTGTTACAGCCATCTCTTGCTAACAGAGCCATTTCTCCTAAATCAAAAAATTATGACTTGCCAACCAAGAGAATCAATTCGAGAAGCAGGGGAGGGTAGACAATCCTTTTCAACCAAAAATATAACCACTGGTAGGAAATGGATTAAAAAAGACGTTCAGTTTCTACGCAGAGTACAGTGTTTTACTTAAGAGATAAGAAAACAAACAGACAATGTTCAAACGCTCAGGTTGTGGAAAATAGTTGGTTAAGGAGTCGAATCTCTAGAACCACGGTGTGGCTGTTTACTCTGAGAAGCACGACTCCCGATATTGATTTTCAGGAAGTACATTAATAAAGAACTCCTAATTGATTTTTTTTTAAGACTTCGCTGGTTGCCTTTTATTTGAAGGTGCAGAGAAGGGCCTGGGATGCTAAAGTGTTCTAACGAGATGCTTAGCGGACAGAGGCACCTCAAACGAAGCACCTTGACGTGGGGGAGGCGGCAGCTGCATTTAATGACTTCATTCTAGAGTTTGGCTAGTTTACGACCAGAGCCACGCTGCCTCCTCGAAAATTCTGAAAATTCACCTTCGAAATGTTTGCACCAAATAAACACTCGAAGGTGTACAAACTCCATGGCATTGTTTTGCCAAAGAGAGCTGAAACGAGAAAGTGCCTGCTGCACGTGCTACAGCTTCCGCTAAGAGACCAACAAAACTCATCCCGTCAGAAGGTGAGGGTACATACCTGTCCGAAGTGGACTGTGATTGGCCTTCGGTCTTCTCGGAACTTGGGGTCCTTGGCCTCCACCAGCGGGGACGGTGCAGTCTTTGGAAACTGCTCTTCCATGGTGGGGGCGCAGCCATTCTCTGCGATGTCCTGTGGGGAGAAGCCAGGTGAGGTTGATATCGGGGTCTTGGCACTTAACGGTGAGCACAGGTGCTCCCTCCAACCCCGGCTAAGCGGCCTGCCATGGAACTCCCCTGGGATATTTACAGCCTGTCCGTCTGCTGGAGGTGAAGGAAACGGAAGGCTAGCTTGGCTCTTTGACTTTTAAGGGTGAGAGAAACCAAAATCATACCCATTAAATTACAAAGACAATATAATAATTCGCCATACTGGGGGGTGGCTATTTTCATTTTTACATATTCACTTTGTCTACATGCAGACATTTAAAAATTACTTGCAATCACAGCTCTTGCATAATTTTACATTCTATTTGTTCCCTACTATATTATAAGCATCTCCATGGTGTTGTGCAGTCATTATAATAATTTTAATGGATGCATAATATTTCACTGAGCAGATATAGAATAATTTAACAAACCATTCTACCACTATCAAGAATTTAGGCTGTTACTTTTCTTCCTTCTAAATACCACAGTAATAAACACTGCAGTTTTTCTTTCTTTTGGATTCTTTCTTTTATGGGAATCCCTAGGAATGAAATTACTAGGTCAAAAGATACACGCATTTTTAAGGCTTTTTATTCATTCTACCAAATTGCTTTCCAATTTACACCACTACCAGCAATGGATGTGTTATCAGTTTCGCAGTACTTGTTAGCCTTATCGTTTTAAAAATGTATCGCTAATTTAAGAGGTGAAAAATTAGATCTCATTGTTTTTAATTTGCATTACTTTGATTATCTGAGAGTGTGGACATTTCTTCCACAGTTGTGATGATGTTACTGTCTGTCTTTCTGGCAGAGACTGAAATCTGAGTTCGGAGTCAAGGGCTTGGAGAAAATGGAGGGAGTCAAAATAATATTTTTAAATTCAGAAGTTCACATTTAATTTGTATTCATAAAGTCAAACTATAAGGAAAGGAAAAACCCCAATGTGAAAAAGGCAGGTAATGGCTCGTCTGTTTAATTCACTATTCAAATAAAACTCTCAGAACTAATAAATTTTCAATTATTTTGATTGCAAAAAAAATACACATTTTGGTCAACAATGCACACACCTTTAGCACTCATTAAATTCTACACATAAAGACTTGATCATTGGTTGCTCTTAATTTCTCAGCCAAAGAGAATGGTGGCACATGGCGGAAAGTGGACCCTTGTTGAATAATAACGCATTAAAGGTGAAACAGATGTTGTATCTGGGAGCCTCAGTCTCACCTGTGAAATGGGGCTGTGGTAGCTATGAGTAAAGGAGATAATGCAACATAAAAGCATCTAGGACATTATTAATAATGTACTACACATGGTACTCAGTAATAATTGAGTACCTGTTGATAAGGTGCTCAAAAAACTAGGAATCTGTGTGTGTGGGTGTGTGTGTGCACGTGCATGCACACGTGTGTGTGTAAAGTCAACCTCATATACCTAGCTAATGCCTCTGTTCTGCTTGGTAAGGACACAGGGGATGAGGACTTTTTGTGTTTGCAGGAAGGGTTTGCATCAAGTGGCCCGTAAGTCTTGGCTTGGCTGAGGCTCAGTGATGAGAGAGGTTGCCGACAGCCAATTAGAAAGGGCTCTTTTGGAAAGAGGGATGACCTAAGGTGCTCAGGTCAAGTGGAACAAAGGGTCAGGGGTAGGGGGTTTGCGGGGGGGACTCCTTCTTTGCCAGAAAGTAGCAAAGGGCATAAGGGGCATTTTGGATCTGGAGGGGTTACTGAGAGGACAGACACAAAAGGTTGATTAAGCCAAACAGTAAAGAAATTTCACTTTTTGTTTAGGAAAAACATTGCACATGTATATGAGTGACTGGCTGAAAAAAAAAAAGAAAAAAAATGGAGCAATAAGGTAACATGGTAAAAAAACTGATAGTGACGAAAACTTTAGAATGATAGCTGTTTAGAAAATGTACGTGGTACGTGGTACGTGGTACCACTAACTAACTAGCTGTCTGATCTTTCCAACTCACTCAACCTCTTCTGTAACCTATTTCTTTATTTTTACAATGGGGAGACCAGCACCTGCTTGAGAAACTTCAAAGCCACTGGGACAATGAGTTAAATGGAATGAGATGTGAGGAAGCTTTGAAAAAAAAAGTGACAGTACCGTGCAAATTGAACGTTAGATCCTTATCCTGCAAACTGGGAAGAGCACCATCTCAAAGGAAACCTGCCCTGTGGCGAGCGCCTCCTACTGGCAGGCACTTTCCTAGACCCTGACCCTTCCCTATCCCACTTTGCACAAGTACCATGAGGTGAAGAGGAGGAGGAGCATCACTCTTTGACAGGTGAGGAAATGGGGCTCGGAAAGAGCAACTTCCCCAAGGCCACAGAGCCAGAAAGTGGAGGAACAAAGAGCCGCGAGATTTCAGGCACCTAAACCGTATCACCCTTAACAACAGCACAAGGGAAGGCAATTTTGAGTTGAGAAGGTGCTTAACAAGCCAGCAGCTGTGATAGCCTTCTTAGAAACCCCCTTTCTTACATGAGTCTATGCTGCCATGCCTTATGACACCTGGGTGCCCACTTATCTTCTTATCCCTATAGACTGTGAACTCTTTGGGGTTTGAGTTCTCTGCTCCAGAGCCTTGAATGCAGTAAATGCTCTCCGATAAATCTTTGTACAGCTGAGCTTCACGTTTGGAAGGCTCATGTGTCCAACGTACACATGTGCTTGTGTGTCCAAAAGCAGTGCCACACATTAATGTTTTTTTTAAGCTATAAGACCTAAAGGTGCAGAAGGCTTCTCACAACATCTCGGGCCTTGCCCACCAGTGTATTCACTCTGCGTGATTTCTCAGCCTGGGGAAGGACAACTGCTTTCTCTGAGGAGTAGAGTGTGGAAGGAGCCCCAGCCAAGAAAGAGATGAGGCCAGATCACGTCCTCTAGTGCATCCACCAGCAGAGATGTTACACAGAGGACGGATCCAGTGACAGCCAGTCTTGCTCCCACGATTAAAGAAATTTAGCCTACGAGCTCACTGAGAAGGTGCCGGCAAAAAAAAAAGTGGGAAAAACGGCACTCCCATTTCCTTCTGGTGGGAACGCAAATTGGCAACTTATGTCAACACCCTAAAGAGGTGCGTGCCCTTCGGCCCATTAATTTCATTTCTAGAAATGTATCCTAAAGAAATAATTAAGAATCCCTGAGAGGTTTTATCTATGAGGACATTTGCCTAGAAAAACATCTAACAATGGGACTGATTAAATAACGTATATATGTGTCCACCGGATAAAATCTTATGTAGCTATTTAAAACAATGACGTGTGGAAGAATCAGTCAGTGGTCTGGGAAATGTTGAGGATATAGTAAGTGAAAATACAAGCTACAAAATGAGATCGTTTTCTTTTTGCTTCTCTGATTTGTTGAATTCTCTTCAAGAAACATGTTTTTTGTTTGTAAACAAACAAACAACAACAACAAAAACCCTGACCACTGAAATGTCATTTAAAAAAAGCAAAACCCAGAAGCTGACAGGGGGCGTAAATCTGTTCCTGAAACCACACAGAAAGAGGACACTAGACGGAGCTGCAGACCAGAGGCCACCACAGGGTGGCAGATCTCTTCCCAGGAGCTCCGTGGCTCGGCTCCGAGCACAGGGGTCTTACAAGTTTCCATCGGCAGGTAAAGCAAAGGGTCCAGAAAATAGTTCAATTCCTACTGCTTCCCTAAGCATTTGCTAAGATCCAAAATCGTGACAGATCAAATCTCTGCCTGTTTGTGGAGAAGGCAAGGGAAGCACATGGGAAGTCCTTGGAGAGAGTACCAGGAGGCAGGAACCTGGAGGGGGCAGGGGGCTCTCCGTGTCCCTGGGTAGGAGCTGGGTGGGGGCTGGACGGGGAAGGAGAGGAGGACATGGCTTCACGGAGCAGAGATGTGAGCAGAGCATTCCCAGACCCGGGGCGCTAGAAAGCACAGCCTGGTTAAGTGGTTAAGCAGCTGGGGTGTCCAAGAGCCTCCCGGCCAAGGAGACGGGAGGTCTGAAAGGTCTGGAAGGTTTGAACCAGGGGAGTGACTGGGTCCGAGCTGTGCTGCAGCAACACTGCCGTGTGGATGACCAAAAGGGAGTTCTTCCCGAGCTGCCCACATTCTTGGGGGAGGTGCACGTGGGGGTGGGCAGACTGGCTGCTCCGGATGTGGGGTATGAGGAATGGGAAAGGGTGCAAATTCTAATTTACTGAGTGGCCACTAAGTGCTGCTGTTAAACCCATTACCTCTTCTAAGCCTTAGATCAATCTGGTAAAAATCTCTAAATCTAATCCTTAGAATCATCCAGTAAAGATCTCTAATTTCTCTTTGTTTATAGAAGAGAAAAACTAGGTTCAGAGAGGTCAAGTAACTTACTCAAGGTCACACAGCTGACACCTTACACAACCAGCACTGAATGCAGCTCGTCTGCCTCAGAAGCCTGGGTACGAGGCCATGGCGTCGGTGTGGGGTGGGGGCCTGACCATCTCCAGCTCAGACTGCGGGTCTCCATTTTCACTCTGCTTCGTAGCATGGCAAATTAAAGTACGAACACAGATACCAAAATAATATCCAGAGCTGGAATTTCCGCGACTGAAGCTGCAGCCTGTCTGGGGAGCTGACGGTTGCATGCTAAAGTGTGAAAATATCTGTTCTGCAGAAGTCTACCTCCATCTCCCGGTCGCACACACGCTTACTGACTGCCATCAATGCACTAGGAAACGTCTGGCCTTCGCTAACCCAACTGTGAATCCAATCCTTTTAATCACAGAAACTAAATCAACAAGCTCGATTAAACTGTCCAAGATCAAAGATTCAGAAACTTTGAAAGGAGCTGTGAAATGGGCTGATTTGGTAAAATCATTGTGATACTGAAGAAAAAAGGTAATTTTCCAGGGGTTCCCCAATAGAAAAAAAAAAAAAGAAAAAGAAAAAAGAAAAAGAAAAAGAAAAAGAAGGACGTCTTTATGTGACTATCTTAATGTTCCCTGCAGGTGAGGAGGAACAGGTGTGTGCGGCTGCCACTTTTGAAATGGGGCATCCCGAGGCCTGCCCTGAGCATGATGCTCTCGCGACAGTCACAGGCGCAAGCCCAGCCAGGTGGCCTTTTGCAGGCCAGGACTGGCAGGAGATGTTCTGGAGGAAAACGCTCCGTTCTCCCTTCAGAAACAGATGCCTGGGCAGCATCTTCGCCATTTCTCTGCTTTCTAATTTTGAGTAAGTCAGGCTTCAAAGGAGGCCGAGCTCTAGACGAACTTGACCACTTTGCTCCATTTACCCAGAGAAATATGTTATCTGTCCTTTTTTTGTTGTTGTTGGGCTGAAGCAGCGCAGGTATGGAATAAAGCCACACCACAGCATCTATTACAATTATTTGCCAGTGGTCACACGGACACCCTGAAAGCTCCCGTTTCAGATGCTTTGAAAATCTGCAGCACAAATGAACAAGGGCTGGAGAAGGGGCCCTGCTCAGTCATATTAGAGACGGACCCTCCACTCACCATGGTGACCTCTCCGCGGGTGGGCCCCACATTCTCTATTTGCAATTCAAACCCAAGGGGTGAGCACAGAGGGCAAGATGGGGTTCTTGATTATATCTGCGAGGTCACCATTGCTATGCAGAGTTGGAGGAGGCCAGGTGGCAACCCAGCACATTTGAAAATTGGGTCTTTATTGGGAATTGCCTCCATTTCACAGCAGAAACCGAACTGGAGGTGTCTGTATTACACGCATATCTGGGGAGCCACAGAGACACATACTGCCATGTAGAAGGGAGGAGGCCGAGGGGAGGGGAACAAAAAAGCCACGGCAATATTTTCTACTGCGGTGAGAGAGGTCGGATAAAGCCAGATCCCAAATGAGCTGAAGAACGGGGAGCTGCGGGGCACTGCGGGAGGCCAAGCCCCACCCATGCCCACCACAGCTGGACTTTCAGTCACAAAGGAGCTCCCCCAAGAACCACTGCCAAGTAGCAGGTCTGGAGAGATCTGTAAGACCGAAGGGGGGGAAGTGAGAATTGAACAGGGTGCACTAATGGATCTGTCAACAATCTGACGGTGACAAGCCACATTTCTATAAAATGCCTTCACCGTTCATGTCACCTGCAATGTACTGACACCCTCTGTAGAACGTCATCTCCTGAAGCTGCTCTTGAACGCGACTGGCAGGGGGACAAGGACATGGGGAGGAGAAACTCAGCCTCAGACGCCGAGGGAGTTGGCGCGGAAGGAGAGCGATCTAGATCATTTAAGGAAACCTTTGAACGGCATCATCAAAACACCTGAGTTTAACCGGCGATTTGCAGAAATGTTACGTATTGCGAAAAGGGGATTTTGGTAACGTGGCGTGCAGGCGGCGGGAGGCAGGGCCTGTGGAGGGGCCCCGTTCTCCACTTAGCTCAAGAACATTCTAATATCAGCCAGAGCCTCAGATCTAGTCATCGAGGAGGGAAAATCTG
This sequence comes from Macroglossus sobrinus, assembly GCA_004027375.1. Classification (NCBI taxonomy): domain Eukaryota; kingdom Metazoa; phylum Chordata; class Mammalia; order Chiroptera; family Pteropodidae; genus Macroglossus; species Macroglossus sobrinus. The sequence continues at coordinate 366,107 of PVKZ01001304.1, read as the reverse complement.
GTGAGAGAATTTCTCCCTCCCCGCCACTCCCTTTAACATCAGCAGTCCAGTTCGGTTACATGTGACTGGGATGTGGGATAAAAAGATATATTTAGAGACATAAACAGCATCCAAGCAGAGCATCTCACCTGCCGGTGTCTGGCAGGGTGCAGTAGACCAGTTAAGGTCTATCTGGGTTTACGTTACAGGATTTTTATCGTAGGACATGAATCTCAACTGTCAAAAATTCACTTTTAGCTGAAACTAAGAATTTAAATGCTTAGTCAGAGCAAATTATTCTGCAATTAAAAGAAAGGAATTAACTCCTTTGACCACTCCAAGTTAATTAGAGGTCCTTTCTGACTTCATAAAATTACAACTGCTTTCAGCTTTTAAAAAAACTACCGAGATAGACAAAGGCTCTTGTTAGAGTGGCACATTCGGGGTGTAGGGTAAGGAAGGAAGTCATCCCAAACACCTTTTGGCGAACAGAACACCTGTTTCAGGAAGGCAGCATGAAACACTGCAGTGGAGGGTAGGAGCACAGACTGCTGGGAGCAGACGGATCTGGAATCCAGTCTTGGCTCAAACAGTGTGACCATGGGCAAACGACTTTGACTTTGCCTTTGAACCAGAGTCTCCATACACAAGAATGGGAATGACTGTCGCCAGGGTGGTTCTCAGAGTTAAAGGCAAAACTCCTATAGCCTGGACCACCTTTAATGGAGGGTGGGAACAATAATGACATCGGGACATTCACAACAATGTGAAAAATGCCCCTCGGTTCTATATTATCTACACCCCACCCCAGTGCAAGTATCGAGAAGCAGGCAAGGGGCTCTTAGCCCGGATGTAGCCGGGATGATTTCCTATGATTTTACTGGTGGCCCAAGAAGACAGTCAGAGCCTCCTCCTGACCCTCAAGCATCTCCACATGAATTAGCTGGGTTCCTCTCAGTCAAAACCACCACTGCGAGCACAGCCCCCGGAGTCCTCCTTAAACTGGCCCTCGGAGCCCTGTGTCCGCATGGGGCCTCGTGCACTCCAGGACCATGGCAGTCATCTCCCTGGAGATGCTTCTCGGTTTTGGTTTCAACCAGCCCCAGGGCAGAGGACCGGTGGGGTGGGTATAGGAGAGAGCAGTGTTCAGACGGGGAAGTCGGGCCAGAGTCAATTTCTACAGACCCCGTGGACCCTGCGGAGTGGTGGGAGGCCAAGGGACAGACGGACAATGGTAACTGAACTTGCTTGCCTTTGTGGGTTTAAGCCAGAGTCTTAATGTTATTTGAAGACAGTTTTTTTTATCTGTGAATATTTATAACAGTGTGAAAACTCCCGGACAGCTGGTAATGCATTTTGAAGTGTGCTAACAACACTGTATCAAACGGTCCTCTATTGATCACATCAGACTTTCTGCGGCCACGCGTTTCATGCACGGTGCTTATACATTCTGAATAAGAACTTCAAGTACCTTTTGCTTCAAGCGGTTTTTCACCTCTTTTATTCCCATTTTTGCATGATCTTTTGCCTGCATGAAAAATTAATTTAAGTTAAGATTCCCTTTCTGTTTCCAGCAGGGACTATGCTTGATTTCAGTCCGTCGCCAATCACCTTCTCTGATGACTAGAAAAAGGAAGGAAAAATGGGATCATCAAGTTGAAAACATAATGGCTATGAAAACAAATACCATGTTAAAAGGTTAAAAAAAAAGTCCCCTTAAAGAGGCTACAGAGATTTTATTTTCTGCATTTTTGATGGCACAGATTCCCCACCCCTCTTTCCGAAGCCCTTCTTCTGCTCTCTATAATTATTTATCTCAGCAGCCTGGTGACAGCTACCAGTAAGACTAGAGCAGCAGCTTTGCTGGCTGCAAGATTCAGAATACCTACCTATGACATTTCACCAGGGCAGGGCCTTAGGACCGGTTTTCAGCCCAGGCTGAATGGCCTGGACAGACAGACACATCTCTGGGCGTCTCCAGTGCCACTTCCCAAAGCTCATTTGGGCAGATACCCTGGCTTTTATTTTGTCATTTCAGACCTGTGTGGTTCTGCTGGCAGCCACCCACCCCATTAAAATAACTACAATTTAAGCACAGAAAGGACTAACAAAATTAAAAATGGAAATAAAACAAAACCGCCCCAGTTAAGTGGCTTGGAGTCAAATTAGCAAGCAAGAGAAATCATGAGGGAAAAAAAAAAATACTTGAGGCTTGTAAAAGATGGAGCATCGGGAACTGACGTGTTCTCCTATTTTCACTCTGCTGGGGGCGCGAGTTTCACAAACAGTGCATGTCCTATAGGGCAGTGATGAGAGAGATGATGAATTCGGGACAAAAATTAGGGGGTGTGTCCCACCATGAACATGCTTCAGTAACCTGCAAAGCAGCTGCTTTATTTGGACATAATAACGGGGATCCACACAGGAAATGTTTGTCAGAACACCCGAGAGAACATACCCCCCTGGGTCTTAGGGGCACAGACATGGAGCAGCAGAATTCTGCCCACCCAGTCTACATTTCAAAAGCTAAAACCAGTAGCCTCCCATTTCCCTCACAGCAACTGTAGGCAGAAATACTTTATATAAAAAATGTCACTGACCTGGTCATAAAATATCAATGCTAAGTAATTCTAAGAGCACTGAGAGCTTTAGGAAACAGCATGGCAGCCTCTGAGTCATCTCTGCATATAGGATCAGGTATACTTAAGAGTCTCGTCATGCTAAGGAACAGATCTGTGCGGGTCCAGAGACCAGGACCAGTACTTACAAACTTATAGACGGTCTTCATGGCCGGGTTTGCTTTCGTTTTCACAGTATTCAGAATTGCTCCACTTCCTTTCTATAATAAAAATGTCAATTAGCGATCTGGACTGAAGGTATAGTAGGCCAACACCAACAAAGACCGCTTCTCTGTAATCAAGTGAAGCAACACTTCGAGGGTGTGTAACTTAATTAGAGGAACAGGCCGCGATGGTAACCGGTCCCAGGCAATTAGTTATGGCCATGGCAGAATCACCATGGTGGGTATGGGGGCTGGTGTTGGGGGTAAGGATGGTGATAACTAGCTGAGGGGGGACTCCAGGCTCAGTATTTTGCTTGGCACCTTGTCCACTGCCTGCAAGTAAAGGCCCTCTCTGAGGCAAGGTTTTCTTTGCAATAGTCTATGGCTTCTCGTCACCTCAGAGAGCATCAAGGTAAGTTTTGTTAAGAACGGACTCTAGCGAATACCAAGCCGAGGCAGGTAATACACTCAGCCAGGGCTAGAGCTGGCTGCTCTGGAAATATGCTCCCCTCAGCCAGGCACCTTCTTCCCCTCACCCTGGTTTTCTGTGTTGTTTTTTAAATCAGTCTGATAGGCTGCCTTCCTTAACTTCTGTATCTTGAGAAAAGGGAAGAATGAACAGTCAAAATGTTAATCACGGTTTTAGCTTAAATCCAACATACCGATTTCCCGGCCCAGTTTCTTTAGGAGAGCAGGGGAGGAAGAGGAAGAGAAGTGGGCCAGGCTTTCCCAGTCCACAGAGGAGGCAATGCATGCATGTCTGCGCATAAGCTCAGACGCTCTAAGGGGGTGCTCACGGAGTGGGTGTCTCATGTTAGGCTTTGAAGGTGCTGAGCCACAGGAGGGCTGCTCTCTGCCTCAGGGACCCCCGGCCCCCGTGGTGCACCAGGGTCCGCAGCTACAGCCTAAGGTGACGAGAGCTGCACTAGTGTGCGCTAGTGCAGAGGCAGCTCATCATTTGGAAGGTCAGAAGTGGCTTTAGAGGATGAACCATCTGGCCTGGTCCGTGAAGGATGAGTAGGAGTTTGTTAGCAGGGGGATGGTAGATAGAAAGGGTAAGAACATCCTAGGGATAGAAAATAGCACTTAAAAAGTGCACGAGCTAAAAAGCCACGGCGTGTCTGTGAGTAACGAGTGGCTGGTGTACCATGGGAGGAATAATAAGCAGGGCTGAGAGGCCAGATGGGGTCAGCTCACGAAGGGCCAGGCTGAGCAGTCTACACTCTAGAGGGTTTTAATTAGATGGATCACATAATCGGATGTATAGTGGTGTGGAAAGATAATTCTAACTGGTTTGAACAGACAGAATGGATCCAGTGGGTACATAAAAGAACAAGATGTAGTATTATAGTTATTGGGATTAACTTTTAGCACAATTTTTTTTAACTGCCCATATTAGAAAATCTGAGCTGTAATTAAAAACATTACAATTTGACCTAGAAAGCACTCTGTGTTGTAGGACAATATGAAATTTTCACCTACTCATTTATTCCACACTGCTTTCCAAAATTACTCAGTATTCTATTTCAATGGTCCTTTGGAGTTGTAAAACTCTCTTTATCAATCAATCAACAAGTCCTTATTGCTTGTCTATGATTTGCCAAGTGCCATGTTTGGTCATCCAAGACGAACAAAAGAAGTCTTTCACTGAGGAACGGCTTACTCTCGGCCAACTGCAGCCACTTCCAAGGGACCCGCCTTGGCAGCAGTGCACTTGGCCCGCAAGCAGGAGAGAACACTTATCACATTATGCTGGAGTTGCCTGTTTACGTGCCTGCCTTCCCAACAAGACGCGGAGCTCCCCGGCACAGGGCCTGTGTCTGCTCCCCGCTGCACCCCCAGCCCCCAGCACGGCGCCCGGCGCGCAGGCCTTCCGTACGTGCTCACTGATTAACCCATGTATGAGAGAGGCAAGAATCTGAATTCTGTAGTGGCTTCTGAAGCCCTAAACACCGAGCTTCCTAGACAACAGAAAACCGTTCACAAGAGCGAGGGGATGCAAAACTCTCAGAGACGTGTTCTCCGTCTTCCCAGCAGCCTTGGCTGTGAAAAAACTGCAGGGCAGCAAGGGACACATTTCTGGTTTTCCCATGAAGATGTCCCAATTGCACTGGCCCTAAGAGGAGACACCCAGAAATGCTTTACTGTGACAACATCCATGTGACAGGCCTCAGCCGGCTTCCTGAGGTGAGGAAGCTTCTCCTGGCTCTCGCCCTCACCAGGCATGGTTTGGACAGTCTCATCCTGCTATCCTCCACCTGGCTTCACAAACAAAAGCACCTTCAGCTGAGGGAACAAAGTGCCTGGGGCCGAATGACAGCCTTGTGGGTGGCAGGGGAAGCGGAGGGCTGCCAGGAGGCTAAGGAGGGGCCTAGGTGGCTCTGAGGGGGGCGCACACTTACCCGGACTGTGGAGAGCCACTGATGGTACAGTTTATCGCTGCCTGTGGAAAGAGGGGTCAGAGTTGTCACTTAAAGAAGGTAGGTGCCCTCGGGAGTTCCTCCGATCGCTTCCAGCAGGAGAACCTGGCAAAGCACCCGGAGGCTCCCACGCCCCACCCCCTGAGGGGAGCGGCCGCCAGCTGCCCCCACGGGCTTTCTTTCTCAGACGGGGATCTGATCCTCCCAGTGCCGAGTACACACCTACGCCCTTCTCATCGCCTGCTGGACAGAGGGCAGAGCCCTTGGCAGTCCTGCTTCTCTCCTCCTGTCTCGTTCCGGAACCGCCCACCCTCTGCCAATCCATCCTGGGCCACTGAGGCTCTGACCTTGAGGACCCACCTCGGGCTCCCTGACCACACGCCTTGCAGGCCTCCGCTCCCTCGCAAATGCTGTTCCCCTGGCCTGGCCACCGCTCCCTACTCTCCCTGCTGAGCATGCAACGGCCGGCTCACAGGTCACTCCCTCTGACAGCCCCTCCTAGTCCTCCCCTGAGCAATGCTCTAACATAAGAGCACTCGATTAGAGGTCCCTCGCCCCTGAAATCCTGGGCGCCACCCCAGGGCAAGCAACACGGGGCCACATGCCCCAGCATGCGCACACCGCTGGACACGCACTCGGCACTCGGCACGCCTGAGTAGTGACAGAGAAAGAGGGAGGAGGTGTTGTTGGGGAACATGTTCGTTTTCAGTGGTGGGATAAGAAGGTCTAACCAGTAAACAGCTTTTCTAGATGCTCCGAGGGACCTGACTTAGCAACACATGAACCCCGTCTCCTCAGGACAGACAGTCAGCTGTCGGAGTCCGCTCTGCCTGCCTGACCCTTCGTGAAGCTCCCATTACATGGAGAGTTCTTGGAGCCCTGTTCTAACCGCACAAAAGCCCGTTTCTACTCCTTCTCCCTCACAGGTTTAATGTGCGTTTGTCTTGAGCTGTGCATCTCTTCCTCCTGCCAGTTTAAGGCCTCCTGAAGGCAGAACCGGGTCCTCCACTTCTTCCTCCCGGGCTCTGGCCACTGCGGGTGCTCAGAAAAGGCCTGCCCACGGTCCACTATCACTGTCTGCAGATGCGCACACTGATTTATGGTGTCATTGTGCTCTCCACGCAGTGCGGCCTGGTCGGGCCCGTAGGAGGGGTTTCCTAGGTGAGATTCTGCCTGCCTCTGAGTGCACGGACCGCCTGCTGGAGTGTCAGCACGGTCCAGACAAACACATGCTTGGCAATAAGAGGGGCCAGCAGCACGATTCTTATTGTTTTTCATTTAGTTTCTACTCTGCTGCCAAAGATGGAGGCTTCGGGACTTGGAGAGGAGGCCGGATGGGGATTCAGGAGCAGAGTCAGCCACTAACGCCTCCCTGGGCCTCAGCTGTGTCCTCTGAAAAAGGAGGGAACGATCCCTCCGGATCTAAAGGCGTGCAGAGACGACACACTCGCTCGGCAATGATTTTCACATCTTAGAGACATTTACAGAGCAGAGATGCTGTGCTGGGCTCTGTCCTGGGTGACTGCCCAGCCCTTTCCTCATGGACTCTGACTTAATCGCAGCGGGATGCCTGGGAGGCAGGCCGTTACTCCCAGTGCCTCGACAGGAACACTTCGGCTGAAAGAGGTGAAATGATGACACCACGCTCTCCCTGAAGTGTCCCGACCTGAATCCAGGTCACCTCCTGAGCTTTCCACCGTACCGTGCTGGCCACTACGCTCCACTAGACTTTGCTTCCCGCACCCCCATGAAGCAACTGACCCCAGGACAGAGGACTGCAGGTGGGACAATGGGCATCTCATCAGAAAATAAGGAGGAATTCTCCACACATTTCAAGGCCAGGGTTGAAATCGGTTTCTCCCCAATGCCCACTGAAGGAAAAAAGAAGTCACTGCCACTCCTTGCCAAAGCCACCTTTATCCCGCCTACCAGCCCACAGCACAGGGAAAAAAAAAATAAGTAAACGCTTCTCACCAGCATACTCGCCCATGTTGATCTCTTCTTCAAAAACATCACTGAAGCCTTCACCGGAATTGAGAAGGTCTAGTCTACCATCAATAAACTACAGAGAGAAAGAAGAAAAGCATAACAGCGTCCACAAAGAAACCAGGAAAAACGCCGTTCCCTGGGCACCCCGGCGAATGAGCAAAGACCCACCGGGCTTCCCATGACAGGAAAGGGCCTTTGGAATTGGGAGGTTCAAAAAGGGACGTTTCTGAAAACCGGCTGCGTGTTTACGACAACGTGTAAAACCGCGTGGCACGTTTGCAAGGGTCTGTGTGGTCGTTGACCTCCCTCCTCAACCAGTCTGCCTCCCCAGACCCTGGGCCGCTCACGCCTAAGGCCTCGGTGTCCAGTGACCACAGGGCAGAAGGCCCCTCCCCCACCCCCAGATCCCAGACGCCGGCCAGGCACCTGTTTGAAGAGCTGCAGCTGCGTGGCATTCTGCAGGAACTGCCTCATGGCTCCAGAGCGGTAGTGGGACACGAAGGCCTCCTCACAGAAGGTGATCGGCTCCTCCTGGCAAACAGAGAGAGGAGAGAATGGACATTGGGATGGAGTGACGGCGGTCGGTTCTTAACTGGGTCGGAAGCATGTCCACATTGGCCGATTAGATGGGTTAGGTCCTCCTTTACCGGGTGAAGTGGCTATTATCATGATGGCACCTTATCCTCTGGAGGAGGAAGCTGTGTCAGGGAAGAAGTGATTCCCCAAAGTCACAGAGCCAAAGGCCTGATTCCAAACCTTCCGTGTCCCGACAGCGAGTCGGTGAGATGGGCCCGCTGATGGGACGGCTTCCAAACTTTTCACTTTTAGGAGCAGAGCCCTTTCTTCAGGTAGCGCCTTATGCAGAAAGAGCCCCGCTAAGTACAATGGCCAGCTACCCCGTGGGAGCTGGGGGCGGGGGTGGTGGCTGGTGCTGGAGGGCCCTCCCTCCCCGACCCCCCATCCCAGCACCTTTGCGGCCCCTAAGGCACCAGCTGTGGAACATAGTATGAAAATCATTTACACAGTGATCTTAGCCAATAGTAAATTAAAAACTTAAAGCAATTATTTATATGAAAAAGCTGAGATGATCAAAAATACAATTTACCATCCAATTTTGCGTACGTGCTGTTTGATAAGGAAGTTTCCTTTTAGCAAACTATATTTTATGAGTCAAGAAAATGACACCCTAAGTTTAAAAAACAGCCCATCATCTTGTAGTTGACACCTCAATCCTTCTCTGAAGGCATCTGGTCATCTACACAGATGAGTCTTTAGTTCGGGTGGTGTAATCTCAATTTTGAGAGATGAGACGTTCACATCTTGAACTGAAGCACAGGTACCCCGCCCTTAACAGACTTGGTGGCAAACACAGAGATGTCTGAAGCTCCACTTTTATCCTGTTTTCATGAATTACGTGAGTGTTACATTTACCGTCTAGCTGCTGTAAATTCCAAAAGCTCCTCCTGCTTAAATTGAGCCAATATTAGCTCAGCGCCTGGGCAGACTTACTGCACAAGGGCTGCAAGCATGACCCAAAAAAGTCAGGGTGAGGGTAACATTTATTTTTATACAGTTACCCTCTGCCTAATTTTACAATTAGGGTCTGAGGCAGCTTACATAGAACCCTTAAACAAAGAAAAAAATCAGAAGTGGAAAAGACATAAATATATAAAATAAAATTATGTAAGAGTATCTAGATATGCAAGTTTTATATGATTTCTAAAATTAAGTTATAAAATTAGCTCTGAGCTTCCTGGCTGCTGAAGCAAGAAGGAAAACAATGCAAGCTTTACAACGTGAGGAAGAAAGCATACCAGCTCCTCAGGACAAAGAATCCTCCTGCCATTTATCTGCTCAACAGCTGAGAGATTAGCTAGTGAGAGAGAAGCGCAACCAGAATGCCACTCCTGTGGCCTGCAGGTTTGCTTCTGACCCTTGGGACCACAGCAGGACAATTAGTTCTCTCCCAGGTGGTCTCCTCTGTGAGCACAGTGGCACCCATACACCAAATGACTCCTGATAAACATCATCAGCTTACACGCCCTTCGTGAGCTCCAAACCCATGTCACCATCCCCACCCAGATGGCCTACTAGCACTTCAAACTCAAAATGACCCAAACCGCTAACTATTACCCCATTGGGACTGTACCCCAAATCTTTTCCTTCCTTCCTTTTTCCTTCCTTCCTTCCTTCCTTTCTTCCTTCCTTCCTTCCTTTCCTTCCTTCCTTCCTTCCTTCCTTCCTTCCTTCCTTCCTTCCTTCCTTCCTTCCTTCCTCCCTCCCTTCCTCCCTCCCTCCCCTTCCTCCCTTCCTCCCTCCCTCCCTCCCTCCCTTCCTTCTTTCCTTCCTTCCTCTATCATTATCCACAGCTACCCACAACACTCCTATCAGACTTCCTAAGTCTCTCCCATTTTACCAGGGAAATGTCCCACATGTGCCCCTGCTTGCCATCCCCCTGCTCTGGCACAGGCCTGACTATGACGGTGGAGGTTTAACTCTCTGTCCCTCTCCTGTGTCACTGCTCCCAGTTACTCTAATTCTCCTGGGCAGAGTAATTTCTAAGACCTTAGCAAGTTGCATCATGTCACTGTCCTGCTCAAGAATTTTGATTGCAGAGATGTTACATTTGAGTGATTATTTGATTAACGTCTGCTTCTCCCACTGGATTATATACTCCACGTAAACAGGAATGGTACTGGTTTTGCTTAACGTTGTACGCCCGGTAGCACGTATGACACATGCATGGGTCCTGGTTGAGAGAGAAAAGGAAAAGTCCTAGCTCCTTAGCTGGGCAAACAAACCCTTCCTAAGCTGATTCTGGCTTTCTTTTCCAGGGTCCTTTCACGTTCCTTTATTCTGCCGCTCCATGTACCTTATGCTCCAAATGCATCTCCTAATCACATGCCAGGTCCTGGCCCACTCTCATCCTTGCTTCTGCTAGTTCTATTCCTTCCATGTGGACTATCTTCCTCGTAAGCACAGGCCTTTTTGCTGCAGTCATTTACCCCTGCCTGATGCTCCCACAGTACCTTATGCACCCTTGGGTGCTAGGTAATCTCCACTGGTGTCCCCCGTGACCAGGAGGTCCAGAGGGCACATTCTCTGGGGAGAGCACAGAGCCTAGCCCCCACTTAGAAACTCAGGGATGTTGGTTAAAGAACCAAAGAATGAGCCTGACTCTGGTTCCCGTCACAGGAGCCCTGTGGTTGCAAGGTGGCTGAGACACTGCTCTCCTGCGGGTAAAGAGGTCTTGAGGCACAATGCCAGGTGAGTGACACTTGTGTCCGGGGAGTTTAGAGCTGCTCAGAGGAAATGCTCATTGAGTTGTTAGCATTCACGGCTGGCGTTTTGGCCCCGCATTGCCAGGAAGGAGAGTCTGCTGAAGGACCAATAAATTCCAGACAGTTTGCAACCGGATTTGTATGGGAGGGTAGCCTGAGGCAGGATTTAGCTGCAGGAGAGCAGAAAGAAGCTCATCTTTGGGGAGACATGAACATTTTGGGCCTGTTGTCTACTTACTGGAGGTGACATCCCCCTGGATCAGATGTCTGCACTATGAAAACAGAGATGGAAAACAAGGAAATGGATACGGATGGGGAAGATTCACGGGAAATGTGACAACGGGGGCTTTTTCTGCAAAGAGGTTGAAGAACAAACATCGGTGGTGTCATTTAGACGTGGACACAGATACTACCACACAGTTCAGTGCTACTGAGGTGGGGCGGGATGCGAAATGCCCACATGAGTCAGAAGAGAAAAAGGCGAATCCAGGACCCAGGACAGCGGAGCCTGGAATGGTGAATAGGAATGAGGTGAGCAAAATCTACCCATTCAGGGTACCAGTTCTATCCATCGCTGGGAGGCAGTGACACTGTCACCAGGAGTCCCGCATAAAGGTCTGAATGGCAACAGGTGCACAGGGCTCATTCCCTCAAAGTGACTCACCTCCCAAGGGAACAACAATAACATCATTTCACTTCATCTTTACAGAACAAAGGGGACAAAGCAACATGCCCAAAGTCCTAGGACCTGTAAGTGGCAGAATGGGGACCTGTGCCCCCCACAGCCTTCGAGGCCCAGCTTGCTGCCGTCACGCAGTCATCATGTGCGTGGTCCACTCTGGACTTGGGGTTTTCCCAAGGACTCTGTTCTACCTGTTTGCCCTGCGGAACCTGCTGGCAAGCAAGAGGGTTCTCTTTAAAGGTGGACCTGCTCAGGTTCTCCTGCAGGATGCGCAGAGCACCGGACCCTCGGAGACAAACGGTCCCTGGGAGCAGGCAGGCCCTTCAGGAAGGCTCTTTGCGTCACAGGCCTAACTCCAGGAGGCCAAGCCACCTACATCGGCTTGTCCACCCCCTTCCTGCAGCTGGAACAGCCGCCCCCCACTCCACTTTCCGCAGTGGAGAGGAGTAAGCAAGGTGTCTCGTTAATTCCCTCCTTTGTAAGAAGTGCTGATTTAGTTCTCTCATTCGGCTGATTAAACCTTTTGTCTACACTCTAGGCGCTTGGGCTACTGGCTGATAGGGACATTAAGGCAAGGAACTCAGGCCGTGCGCTTTCAAGCTTAGATCCCATTAGCAGACTTTTCCGTCTATGACCTGAGGACAGTTAAACAAAGCTGCTTAACCCTGTCAAGGACCTGGTTACAAAAAGATAAGTTTTACTCTTAAATTATCTTCTTGATGTATGGAATCAACTGAAAATTTCGTGATTAATGAGTCGATCTTTGTTAAAATGTTGAGCTGGTGACACCAAAGGTTTTTAATATCTCCCCAAATAAATGGTTTCTACCCATAGCAGTGTGGGTACTGGTATAAAAACAAAAACTGCCATCAGATTCTTTAGCAACGTCCCCTGTTTTGCTGATCCATACTTAAAGTACTGAATTCTCATTCACAAATGTAATTTTTAGCAAAATTTTACATTTACTTTATGAGTCTAAGAAAAAAAGGAGATGTTCTCTCTTTCTGGGCCTTGCTTAAAATTAAAAAGAAAAAGACAATAATTTTGGAAGATTCACCCATCCATCACACATTTAAAAAACACCTACTATGTGCCGGGCTTTGTGTTAGGAGAATACAAAGACGAATAAAATAAAGTTCCTCTGATTAACGTCAATAATCCAGTGAGGGATGGGGACTGGACGAAAGTATAGAAGATACAAGAATGGCAGAATGTGATGTTTACAGCAGCATTATTCATAATAACTGAGAGATGGCAGCAACCCAAGTGTCTAGAGAGGAATGGATAAACAAAATATACGTACGACAAAATATTATTAAATAGGCAGGAGTCTCCGGCACATGTTACAACACTGATGAACCCTGAAGATATTATGCTAAGTGGAATAAACCAGTCACCAAAGGACAAATGCTGTCTGATTTCCCTATATCTAGAGTCACCTAAGATCCCATAGCTATGCAGTCGTATGTGCTCAGAATCAAGGTTCAAGTTTCATAGAGACAGAAAGAATGGTGGTTGCCAGCGGTTGGAGGGAGAGTGAATGAGAAGTTGTTGTTCAATGGGTATAGAGTTTTGGTTTTGCAAGATGATAAACGCTCTGGGATGGGCGGTGGTGATAGTTGCCATGATTAAAAATTTTTTCTTAAAGCTAAAAAAAAGAAAAAGAATGACATAAGGTTCGTAACTGTGGAAGCTGGGCAATGAGTACATAGGAGTTTATTTTGTGAGAATTTGAAATTTTCTATAATAAAAGTCAAAAAGAAAAGCTTCTGTTATCAAGGAATCCTGTCTGGAGCAGGGAACAAATAATGACAGTAACAATGTGACAACTGGCACAGCACAGGGCTGATTTTGGCGTTTTTAGTAAAGGCATCTTTAAAAAAATAGTTTTTTTTGGGGGGGTTGGAAAAATTATTTTATTTTCTTGTCCTAAAAATTTGTAATCTGGAATCCAAAAAAAAATTTCAAGTTAGATCCACTTAATGTAACACCACATCGTGGAGAGAGAACATGGCTTGGAGTCGGAAAGCCCGGGACGTGAACCTTGATTCTGAGCACATGTGACTGCATGGCTATGGGACCTCAGGTAACTTGGTGTTCCTCGCCTGTGACAATTGCTCAGTGCTGGCCCAGCTCATAGGACTGCTTGGGAGAGTAAAACAGATTACAACTAATAGGTATTCCACATGGATCTTCTACAAATAGCTGTTTTTGCTTTTTGTTTTTTGTTTTTTTGAGGGCAGAAATTGGGTGTTATCAAGGCTGGGGGACCCAGTACGAAATGAATGTGCAGGAAAGAGGTGTTGTTAAGTAAAAAAGCATCATACTAAAACAAAGCTTTTTCTTTCTTTCGTGATCTCTTTCTAGATTTCACATGGTGTTTTTAAAATTTACTATTTAATGTCATTCTATGTAAAGAAAAATAAAATTTTAAATTATTAGCATGAATTTTACTGTTAACTTTATATTGTGCAATGCCAGTTTTAAATGCTAACATATGTGGAATCATATTTTGTAACTCGTATATACATTTGTATTCTGTTCTTACCAGACAGTGGAAATGCTACACAGAACTAACTCAACTGTGTTTATTTCAGTTCTCGACCAACGCACTTTCTACTCACATTCTCTACCTCTGCCTTACTGATGAGAATGAAGAGAGAACTGGTCGCTCCATCTTTTCTTCTTCTGTGTCACCATGTTCACAATAAATGGCTGGCTAATACAAGGAGGTAACATAAATGGGAATTCTGCCAGCTCTGTGTGTCATTCTTTTCTTACAACACCACTGCCTTCTTTCCGCGTGGACGTGAGTTCTGGTTCTACTGTCAAATGGTGCCTCTTGGGGTGGTCAGCGCCCCACTTACTCAGTGGTGGACATGAGCGTGTTTCCCTGGCAAGCCGGCTGGGTCTTGCTGACCTCCCACTCACCGTGGGTGCACCGGAGCTCTGTGCCAGGAGCACCGAGAAGCTAAACTCGCTTGGGGGACGGCAAGGTTGCGGGGGACGCTGATTTGTGTGAAGCTTCTCTGCGCATGCTCCCGTCCCGTCCGCCCTCACCAAACTCAGGTTCAAAGGTAAAAATGTTAACGATCCCAAGATGGTGACAGCAGGGCGTTAAGCCGAGCGCAGGGCGCCATGAGCAGCCGAACACTTCTTTTCTCCCTCTCCCTTCATGGGATAAAGACGCGGTAGGGGCTCTGGCGCCTCACTGTTTGCATCAGACTCAGCAGCATGCAACGGCTTCAGTCAAGTTTGTGGGTCGATGAAAGTGGGGTTTCTAAATTCTTGAGCACAACACAAAGGCTGTTTGTGACCTTCACAGATGACTTTTCTTGCTTAATGCATCCCATCCATCTCGTCCATCCAGCCATCCCATTTCAGAGCTTCTGGACTGTCCACTGCTCCCTAAGCTCTTCACACACGCTCACTCCTCTGGCTTCGCTTCCCATGTTACTTCTTTGCGAGAACCTTACCTGATGCCTCCAGGTGAAGAGGGCCCAAGTTCCTCCTTGAGAACTGTCCCTATACCAATGCCACCATTTCCCAGTTAATTGCTGGCTCCCAGTGGGCAGGCTCTGGTCTACTATCAATGGCTGGCCAACAGCAGGCGTCAGCTGAGCCGCTTCAGGAAGAGGCAGAAGGGGGAGTAGGACACATGGAGCTGGGTTCTAGTCCCAGCTGCGCCCGTGTACGCAAGTGACTGCACCTCTCAGAGCCTTACTCTTAGGACCTGTAACAGGGGGAGAACTACCTGCTTCAGAAGGCTGCTGGGGGGTTAAGCAGGAATGAGTTAGACAGATAGTGTGGTTAGTAGAGTACTCAACCTTGGCCATGAACTCAACCAAGTCCCCAGTGCCAGGTGGTTTCTAAAACTCCCCAGGTAACTCCAATGCAGCCAAGTCCTAGAACCACTGGTGTAGGTGGGAGTGACTAGCAGCACAGCACCTAGACACCAGGGGTCCCCGACCCCCGGGCCATGGACCGGTACTAGTTTGTAGCCTGCTAGGAACCTGGCCGCACAGAAGGAGGTGAGTGGTGGGCGAGGGAGCAAAGCTTCACCTATTTGCAGCTGCTGCCCAGCCCCTCAGCACTGGCATCACTGCCTCAGCTCCACCTCAGACCATCAGGCATCGGATTTGCATAGGAGCACTGGTTCCTGGTGCTAAAAAGATTGGGGACTGCTGCTCTAGACCAATCAATATTCATTTTCTTAAAATTTAAGAAGCAGCTGGGGAATTTGGCCCCATTTATTACCAGCGGTCCCCAACCTGGTTGCAATTTGTTTAAATATCTCCAGATTCCTAATGCAATGTTCAGGTCATTGGCCCAAGCGTATAAGTGTGACAGGTGCCTCCACCGCCTCCCCCAGCAGCCGACACTGCCTCACAGGCCCTGTGCGGATCTCACGCTGAGCCCCCTGCTCGGGCCTCAGCGTCTCTCCCAGAGCGGGGTCCAAGGCCTGCTCCTCACGGCATCCGCTGTGTCGGCTGCCAAGGCACCAGGGTGAATTCCAGCCAGCACAGAAAAGGCTTAGCGTGGCGTCTGGTCTGGAGGACGCCACATCCCTCCTGGAAGGCAGGGAGGGAGGGTCAGATGACAGTAACTCAGGTCAGCCAGGAGCAGGGGTAGTTTAGGGAAAAGGGAGCCAATGACGGCTGAGCACTTGCTTCAGACCAAAGTGCACCCTATGCTCATCGAGTCCTCGGCCGAACTGCACGTTCACACATGTCTCCCATTTCACAGATGGGGAAAGGAGTCCCACACAGGTGAACCGCTTTGCCCAAGGTCCCGGAGCTGGTGGGTCTGAATGACCCCTACGTCCAATCACACTCTCCCCCACCCTCAGGGGCACAACGTGGGACACGCTCAAGGGCCACCAGTGTGGATTTAGGAAGGTGGTCGCTGCAAAGTCACCAGAGTCAGATGGCTCTGGCTCGGCTGAGCCAAGCCAGGTTTTGCGGTGACGGGACCAAGACAGCTGTCTGAACCACCAATGCGGTAGCCCGGGCAGGCTGGGAACAGGCTCCCAGACTGGGTCCCTGTCACCGTAACAAGCCCTAAACGAAGAATCAATGTGTTACTGGGAAGCTGGCTCACTATTCGGATGATTTAAGTCGGGGGAAGCGTGGGTCCCCGACGAAAGCTGCCGGGATGATTTGCAGGGGCAGGGACGGCAGGGCTAACCGTATTTGCCCGTTGTGACCCGCCGCTCCGGTATTGACAGAAGCCCCCGCACACACTCGCTAGATTACAGTAAAGACATTCAAATCACAGGCACGCGGGCCCGCGCCCCGGCCCCTCTGCGCCCGTGGCTCCTTCCGTCCGCATTAACCGAGACAAACAGGGAGAAGTCAGGAAATTCTGATTAGCGCGGGCATGGCAGACGAGCGGGGAGGCCTGCGGGCGCGGAGGAGACACAATGAGGTGGGCCTGCATGCATACCAGCTTAAGATTTTCTTTCCGTAAGAAATGCAGATGGGAGTCGGCTCCGTGCGGAACGCAGGTGCGTGATTAAAAACAGCGGCCGCTCGCCGAGCCCCGATTCCACACCCGGTGGTTTCACACGCACCATCTCACTCGTTCTTCATGGTGACCCGCGATGGCGGCTTTTGTCAGGGTCTCCATTTTACAGACAAGGAAACCAAGGCTCAGGAAGGTGAAGGGCTTGGTCAGTGACAGAGCGAGTTTGCAGCTGTCCAACCAGCCCTGGGGCTCACGTAACACAATGTTCTTTCTCTGGGATTGACATTTCAATCCATCACCAGGGCTGTATCTGATGTTTCAGCCATCACCAGGGCTGCTCTAGTCATTCAAAGTGATGGATTGCACAGAGGTGACAAGGACAGTGGGCTTTGGAGAAACGGAGTGTGGGTTCTGGCTGCATTGAGTGCTTGCAGAAGCCACCTCATCGCGGGGAGCCTCTGTTTTCTTACTGATGCATACGCCGGAAATAATAACCCCTCCCTCATGCTCCGAGCATTCAGCCCCATTCCACTGGCACATCCCAGGCACAGCGGCTGACACGGGGTCACTACCGCCCCATACAGCAGCTGAGTGACAGCTTTCTCCCCAGTATGGACACCACACAGACACACTGAGCTCTCGGCATCGATCACCTCCTGGCTCAGCCACCTCAGTCGGCCGCACACATTTGCCTCACAGACATCGAGAGCCACATTCTGGGTTTTAACGTGATGACTCTTGCATGTCAAAGTCTCAAGAAAGGAAGCAGCAAACTAAGGTGAGGATTTCAGCCTCCTGAAAGGAAAAGACAGTTCAAGACAGTATGGAGGAGAGAGGGTGGGTTTTGAGGGCCTGGTGGACCCCTGGGAGAAGCAAGAATCAACCCGAAGAGTGATTGGTAGGAGAACCAACATTAGCTGGGCACCAGGAATACGGGACCCAGGGACCCAAATGCTGAAGGACACGTGGATAAAACTGGAAGCAAAACCCAGTCAGTAGAGAGGAAAAATCCCAGTCCCCTGCGTTAAGTGAAAAGATGGACAGACTGCACTGAAGACACACTGCCCCCCAGTTCTTGGTGACAAGGCCCTCAGGGGTTCCCCACAGTGCTGTCCACACACTGACTTCTCAAGCTTGCTTGCTGGTTCACTTATTCATGATCACCCCTCTCCTGAATGCCACCTACTCGGGGCCGATCTCCAGTGCCTGAGTGGGGCTTGGTGCCCGGGAGGCTTCAGCAGCAAGATTTTAGGGATGAACAAACGCCGGCATTGTGAAAGGCAAAGGGCACAAGAAGCAGAGTCACAACCCCCGATGTGGCCTCAACTCCTTTTCCTTCTCTAGGCCTCGGTTTCTTCATCTGTCAAAGGGGAAGGTGCTGAGCGAGGAAATCTGCCAGGTGCTTCCTCGTGCTAACAGGCATCGTTCCAGACACACAGAGGGCCTTTCTCTACGAGGTCTCTGGTCCGTCCCAGAGAAACGTGTCCCGATGCACAGCCCTCAGTACAGAGTCAGGAACAGGAAATGCACTCAAATGGGAGTGATAGCTATCACTCACTGTGCCTGGAACATGGGGGAGGCCCTAGACCCTCTAACCATGTTCGAATTCATAAAATGGGGGAGGGACTTCCTACCTCACAGGGTAGTGTGGGGATCAACAGGTGGTTCACGTAGAGTACTTAGCTCAGAACTATAAAAACTGTCAGTCTCCTACCCCAAATAGTGGCAGTTCTCTGTCCAAAGCATGCCTGCGATGATTCGCTTCAAGCAGCCTGCTTCAGGGCGTTTGACATGTGCTACCTGACCACGGCATGTGTTGGACTCACAGGAAAGAGAAAAGGGGCCACCATGAAAGCTGCCGTCTGCAGAGCCCCCGCCAGGCCGGGAAGCAGCAGGCACGTGACAACTGCAGCTGGAGGCTGGATCTGCGTATTGACCCCACTGAGAGGCTCTCTATCCGCATCTTACAGAGGGAGGGGACGTGACTGGTCCAAGGCCACAGGGCTGTAGCTGAGGTCAGTTCTGTCTGCCCCTACAGCCCAGGCAGGGCAGTCTGAGCATGCTCAGTTGCCTAAACACATTTATTTCTGGGTTTCTAGGGAATTCAAGAAAGAACAGATAATTTCCCTCAAAAATATCCTTTTCCACATACTGCAGCCCCAGCCCAAGGAGTCCAGTCTTTCCATGGGCATCATGTACTATCCGGGGACTCCAAAGAGGCTCACTGCCACCCAGAGCTCCATGGATGGAGACGTGAGCGAGTCTCTGTGAGCCTCAGTTTCCTCATCTGTAAATTGGGGATATTACCTACTTCGTATTGAGAGGTTTGAAATGACAACATATTTATCAAGGTACCAGCACTGAGCAGGACACGGCAGGTGCTCAATGGAGGTTGCTGTCCTAACAGCTCTTTCAGATACACCTTGAGAGCTGGGGCTGAGTGTTGAATTGCGTGTGAGATTTTCTGCACCTGTCACTCAGCAAATACCTGTGACAGGGGTGCTGGAAGAGTACAGCCAAGGTGATTCTGTTGGGGTGAGGAGGGCCCCAAGGAAGTCCATATGGGGACAGGGTGATATAAAAACCAAGCTCTAGGGAGAGCAGGCACTCGCTAGCTGGGAAAGCAGAGGCGTGGGGCCGGGACAAGGCCCAGCTGGCAGTGTGCAGTGGAAGCAGATGTCCCTGGGGTTCAAGGGGCACATCATGGATGGGGTGAGATGCTGATCCTCTCCTTCCTTATTTGGGGGAAGGAGAGCCAGAGGTCTGCGAAGTGGATGCTGGACCCTTAGAATACAGAACTGCTGAGAGAGATGGCAAAAAAAGTACATACTCAGCACGTGCTGGTGCCTCGTCCCTGAGCCACCCACTAGCCCCAAACAGGGCGTCCCATGCCTGAGCTGCAGACTCTGTTCACAGGGGAACTCACTGAAGGGGCTGCATTCACCCAGAACCTCGCCCTCAAACCCTCCCCGCCAGGCCAGGCTGCTCCAGCAGCCACCACGTCACCACGCTCCTTCCCCTGGCTCCCAAGCCTGCAGAGCCATGTGGAGTGCACACTTGGAGAGAAGCCCTCCATGACATGAACCTGTGCGCCTCGCCAACCCCAGCTCCTCGCTTCCCCAGACACCGTGTTCCCGTAACTTGGAGCTCGTCATAGTTCTCCAGAGGGGTCTGTAGGTTTCCTGCCTTTGTATGAGCTGCGCCCTCTGCTTGGGACTCTTCCCATCCTGCTTTCTCAGGCTGAAAAGTCCCCTCTCGTCTGTCAAGGATGAACCCAGGGACAGCTGCCCTGGGACGCTCCCCTTTGCCTTTTCCCTGCCTTGGGCCGGGTTAGCTGGATTCCACAGACTCTGTGCCATGCACTGCACGGTCTGTTTGGCTGCACCGCACGGTCTGGCTGCCACTGGTTCCCTCACTGGGTGGCAGGCTCCTTGCGTATGGGGAGTGTCTTATTCGTCTGCATACCTCCAGTTCCTAGCACAGTGCCTGGGCCAGCGCTGGCACTCTGAGGCTTGCTGAATGAATTATTCACTACAGATAAGACAATGGGAAGACTTCTGAGAAAGAGGCCAACAGGGTGGAAGCAAGACCGACTGACTGAGGATGTGAGGACGAGGCTGAGTGGGAGGGAGAGCGAGAGAAGGTGGCGTGAGTGCTGGGAGGGGCAGGGGAAGGAGGCGGGAGGCCTGAGCGCCATCTAATTAGACCACATGTGCAGAGCAGCATCTGGCCCAAAGCGCAGCAGTTTACGCGGCTCCTGGAGTTGTCGTGGAGACAACCACATGACCAGCCTGGAGCTGAGACTCAGGGGCAGCAAGCCAGATGCACTCCTAACATATTCTGACAGAGAGCAGATGGGCAGCTATTTGCAGGGCCAAAAAATGCCAACTCTGCTCCCCTCCAGACCTGCGTGCCCTCACTGATCATTTTCATCTTGTAAAGTCATTCTTATCTGCCCTGGAACCACCAGTTCCTCCCGTGTACGAATCAGTGTGAAAGCTGCTATTTCTGTAGTTCCCCGACCATCACAACTTCTGGCCTGCTCCTGTAGGTGACGAAATGTCACCACCTCTAACGAGGAGGTCCTCGAGGCTGGACTCCAGTGCTGCAAGGACCCACCCCTCCACCTTCCCGCCTTAAACATGCCTGCATTCCTCACTGGTTCGGCCCTACTGCACGGATCTGGGCTCGTGAGCAATGCTGTCCTGTGCGTGGAGGACACCGGCTTCGACGGCTGAGCTCCTGCTCTGCTGGGCAATGGCCCTGGGTGTGCGCTCGGCCTCTTGAAGCTCAGTTTACTTCTCTGTAAAATGGGCTTTGTGACCCTTACCTTCAGAGTGGATTACATTAAATAATAACAGAAGAATCCTGGAAATTATAAAACCCCGTACATTTTACTGGGATAAAAGTGCTTTATAAAGCTCAAAAATTTTAGGCAGTAAGCTCTCATCAGCTGAGCAGGAGTAAAATGACAAAAGCTCGGTTTCTGCAGGAAACTACTTTGTACCTGCAGGTATGGTATGTGCGTCTCGTTAATAATGTCTTCGGTGAGGTGAGAAGGCATCTATGTTGGAGAATCGAGTCAGATTGGAATTCTGGCTCTGATGCTTGCTTGCAGTGTGATCTCGAGTAAGAAGACCCTCTAGAGCCTTAGTTTCTTCAACTATAAAATGGAAGCAATCCTTCTTACCTATGAGCTAAGTCTGGTCATGAGAATTAACTGGGACAATATGTGCCAGCACATGGTAAGCACGCAATACATGTCAGCTCCATCTCTTCTCCCTGATCACGTAACTGAGTCACACAGGGCGGAGGCTGAGGAGGAGTGAACAGCATTGGGTTCAGTGAGAGCGGGCTGGGGTCCCACTTGCTGGCTGGGTGGCCTTCGGGAAGGGCTCACCTTGTCTGAGCCTCAGTTTCTTCTTCTGGGAAAGGAGGAGAGGACAGAACTGGCCATATTGTGTAGTTTAAAGGAAACAGCGAACACAAGGCAGTCAGCGTCCAATAAATGGCTGTCATTACGATCCTCCTGACAAGAAATCCGCGACCGCTTGGGGACAAATTACGCCTTTGATGTGGGTCTAGCCTGGGATGCAGATGCCACTCTGTCTCAAGAGAAATGAGTTTCATTTTTGAGGTCTGGGAAGCGAAGTGAGGACCCGCACCAGAGGTGTGCGCTGCCCCAGACGCCCATGAGGACAGCCGTGGCCCTGGCCCCCTGGCCCGCTGCCTGAGTGGCCGGCTGGGCCGGCTGGGGCCGGGCCAGGTGCGGGAGGCTCACTTATAAAGCACGGCAGGGTTCCCACGGCTGCATGCTCACCTGCCATCGCAGGTGTGGGGAAGGCCCAGCTAAAAATACTGCTAATGTGGGTTTGATGTCGCCCAGCAGAGACTAATGATTGTTTTAAGTAACTATTAATTATAGGAGTTACTCAGATAGCGTGCTGGAGTGGCGCAAACACTCCTGCTTCTCCCTAAGTAGGCAAAGAGATGTTTTGAAAAGACAATTTCTTATATGCCTCCACTGGGGGGTTATTGAATAGCTGGTAAACTCTAAATATTTGGGGGTTCTTGGTTAAAATATTTTGGAAGTGTCTTTATGTGTGAAGTATAGGGACAGTCTTATCTGAGAGATGATCTTCCCTATAAATGACAGCTGATTTGGTTCTGCTGGACCCTTTACCACGAAAAATCGTCACAGAGGTGTGCAGAGCACAGATTTGGTTCAAGGCCTCACATACTGGCTGATTTTGGGCAACTGTCTATTCGAGAGCCCGGATGTGGAGGTCCCCAGCCATGGGTGGAGTTCCGGTTCTAGCGCTTACTGGCTGTGTCCCCTGGGGCATGCCCCTCCCTCTCCGAGTTTCAGTTTCCTGCGTGGAAAGCTATGTATTGGTCATTTGGATCAGTGGTTACTACATCTAGTTCCAGAAAGAGACTCATCCAGGGAAGTTCTTTTTAATGCAGATTCTTGGGTCCAGGATCGGACCTCTACCAAGCAGCACAGGCGACCCCACTGCGCTTGGGAACCGGGGGTGGGAGGGTGCTGGTGCCACAGGAGCAGCGAGACTAGCAGATGGGCTGACTGAGTGCCCGGTGCCCTTCTCGGTGTCCCACGTGCATCCACTCATTTACTCCTCAGAGCAGCCCCAAGAGATAGACAGTACTGCTGTCTCCATTTCACAAGGGGGAAACCGAGGCACAAGAATGTGAGGGAACTCCTCCAGGTTCCCACGGCAGGATTCACCCAGGGGGTCTTGCTCTGACCCTGACCATAAGTGCTGAGAGGGCAGTGGCTTTGTGTCTCTTCGTCACTGTTGCCCCTGTGCCCAGGGCAGAACTTTCTGGAAAGGGTGATGGGTATGTTTTTCGAGCAATCAGGCACCTTTACACAGGCTCTATCTCACAAGATCCCAAGGACGCTGAGATCATACCCTCGTTTTCAGATGAAGACACGGAGGGCAGGACAGGGCATTAGACAGCTTAAGGCCATTTGAACTGAGAACGGTGGGACCAGGATTTGTGGCCAACTTGCCTCACTCCTTTATCTCCAGCGATAGCCTAGTGGGATGTGACAGCAAATTCCTGCTCTACAAGGCGGACGTGAGGATTCAATGGACGGGAGACCCCCTTATAAACGAGATTGCTTTCCAAATCCTTCTGATGGACTATCTTTGGTTCTCCTGAGCTAGCGAGCTTCAAGAAGAGGGTGCACGACAAACACCTGTTGACTGAATGCAAACACGCAAATGAAGGCTCTGCCCTCACCTGGTTCCTGGAAAAAGCGGGTTCCCAGGGGGTTCTTTATACTCTGCGCACTTTTACTGGGACACGTGGGCAACATGAGGCCAAAGTGTCACTGGTCAGGGCCCCAGATTCTGACTTCCTAGACCCTGGAATCATGGACTTTTAGTTCCTAATCCCTGCGCCTCCTGAGTCCTTCCTGTGACAGAAAATGCCAGAGTGGGGGGTGGGGAGGGCTGCACGTGACCCAGCAGGACTTGGGACAGACTGGGCCCAGGTAACCGAACCCGACCCAGCCTTGCTCTGCGGAAATCCACTGTGAGAAGCTCCACCTCGGTCGTTACATGTTATCAAGTCTTCTAAGCTGCTGGAGGTTGTTAAGGGGACAGTCTAAGCGTGGGGACTCCACCAGGGCTGGCACTTCCGGCTATTCATCCCCTGCCTGAGGCCAGTCCGGAAAATAAACGCCATCTGGTTCCCAAGAAATGGTTCCCAGCACTGCGGTGAGCAGGGGGCTTATGTTCGGGAATAGCGAATCACCACGACTGTCCTCTCCTTCCTAACAGCAGCATCAGCCGCTGCCATTTATTCAGTGCCCGCCCTGCACACACTGGTATTTACTCTAGTTAGTGACACACAAGCCGCACTGTTCAGCAGGAAGCCTACTGATATCTGCAAGTTACTTTGAAATGCATCAAAAAAACAGGATGTAGTGATAGATGGAGAGCTATGTGATGAAGCAAGCACCATAAAATGTGAACGGCACAATCTAGATGCTAGGGATGCCGGTGTCCGCTGTAAAATGCTTTCGACTCTTCCGTCTGTTTGAAAAACTCTGTAACAAATGTTGAGGAAAAATCCACAAGGGGACATGATATACTGGATTTCAGAGGGGGCAAGTGTGGTGGCTGGATGTGTTATTCTATAATCAACTAGTCTTGAGGGGACACCAAACATGACAGTGTGTGATCCAATTTATTGCTGATCCAGTAACAGGGAGGTATTAAAAGTGAGTTATAAATAAAAACAAACAATTTATCGTATATCTGCTATGCGCCAGGCGCTGCTGGAGCTCTGGAATAGAAACGACAACATCAGTCGGGGTGTCTCCCCTCGGACAGTGTCGGGGGGGTCACACACGTGAACGAAACGTATGTGACACGTGAGCGAAGGCACCTACCCTCTTTTTACACATCTGGAAATAAAGCTCAGAAAGGTCAAGCGACTTGCCCAGGACCATCTAACAAGGAGACAGTGTGTGGCGGTTCACACCAGGGTACGTCTGAGTCTCAAGTCCGGGTTCTTTCTTCTGTCACCTGCCGCCTTTCAAAAGGTCACTAACATCATCAGGTCTCATTTGCTCCTGATGAGAGGCGCGACGTGGAAAACTGACACCCCAAGATCACTTCCAGTTTCATTCGAGTCATTCCTTTCAAAACCCTGCCCTTCATCAGACGCCATCAGACGAAGTCCCAGAACACTGGCAACCAACCGTTTTAACTCTTTTCGCCTGAGAGAACTTCCACCTTCCAAGACGGCATCCCAGTCTCTACCTCATTTAACCCTCACAAGTCCCTGAAAGATCACTCTTGAATTCCTTGTTAGCAGCCCATGTTCCCAGTGACAGGTTGTCTGCTCACCCCTCCGCTTCCCGCTGCCCCAGGGCTAGTGGGGGCTGAAAAATTTGTCAAAGAGAAACGAGAGGATGCCCACAAACAGCACTTGGATGACAGAGTTTTGACGGGACGGCTCCGGGCCCTTCACTGCCCACTTGGCCTGTCTGCTCAACCAAAGGCCTTTTGCCCATATCCTCTCCGGGGCCGAAGGGTTCTCTGTCTTGCTCTGGCGCTATGTCAGGAGCCTCCTGGTTCCTTTAGAAGTAACTGCAGAGTAAGTAATCTGTAGTTTGGCCAGGGGGGCTGTCAAAAAGACCATTCTAAGAAACCCTGGAAAGAGCTTTTATTTAGTAACAAGGATGGAGAAGGCGAATGTCAGCTCACTTTACTAGCAACATATTCCCTGGAGTCAGGATAGACCCCCGCCTGCACCCCCTCTCCGCAAAGAGCTGGTAATCTGAGGTAATTATGAACAGAATTGTTTTAGGAGAAACACAAGACAGCAGGTTTTTCTGCTGCAGGGCTACCTTCTTTACCTTGTAAATATTCTTACTCCCTGAGCCCTCCCTCTGACCCTGTGAGGTGGTCCTGGGTGGTTCCCAGGCCTCCTTATCTCCTCCCCAGCCCAGCCCTCTCCACCCAATCCTATTGCTGGGCCACCCGAGGGATCTTTCTAAGGTGCCACTCAGGCCATCTGGGCACAGCGCTAATCCTTGCTGCCTTTGTGAGGGCTGCAAGGCTCTTAGTTGCATGGAGGCCCCCAAGGCCCCTCCAGCCGTACCTCCTGACACTTTCCCCTGCAAACCAGAAGTCTCAGTCATTGAAAAACTGCCTGCAGCTCCTCACACACCTCACTGTTTCAGACCTTCCTGCTTCTCCCTCTGCCTGGAATGTCCTTTCCTCCCTTCTTCATCAGGCGAACTCTTAGTCATCTTATCAGGCCAGGCTTAGGTGACATGACCTCCAGGAAGCTGTCCCTGTGCTCACAGCCAACCTCCTCTGGGCATTCCTCTGGTTTCCCATGGTACCCAAGCCTACTTCTCTCATATTTGCATATAGCTCCCACCCTCCCTCTTAAGATGTGAGCTCTTTATAGGTAGGAAAGGAACTGTCTTATGGTTCACAGTACTCTTACCAAGCACACAGCTTGGCACACAAATGGCACTGAATACCTGTGTGTTGAATGAATGAATGAATGACCTGTCTACAATCCTGTATGGGCGCAAGTCCCACGAAATGAAGCTGCTTTCTGAAAAGTAAAGGAATACCAAGATAGTTCAAGACAGATCCACACTATCCCAGAATTCTTCCTGAAGCAGACGGCATCACAGCAAGGCTGCAATTATAGGCACGCGTGCACACACGTACACGCACACATTGTTTAAAAAAAGTCGTAGAATGCACTTAACGCTGGCTTTTTTTTCTTATTGGAAACCTGTTTACAATCTTGTCCACTGTCAGTCTTAAATGTCACTTTTCAGAAAGATGGCTGCTGCCAGGAGAAATTTATTTTCAAACTGAATCACAGCATGTTCATGCAGAGAAGCGCCTCTTTTGAATCTCCAAATTGGAGGAAATTCAGAGAAGAGAAAGCGAGGTGATTAGAATCTGCAGAGGCTGATTCAGGAGGGAAAATTATGAGGCTAAAATATGCACGGCTGAGCTAAACAGCGGCTATTAGCTGGTGAAGACGCAGGACGGCAACTGCCTAGAAGCCTAACGGAGCTGTGAGGGTGCCCAGAAGGAAGTGGAAACAGGGCGAGGGGGCGGGAAAATGAAATGGTGGGAGCCTAAGCAACAGGAAGGAGGCACACGTCACCGATGGCCTACCTGTGCCAGGTACTGTGCAAGGTGACTTTCCTCATTCAACCTTGCCCCCTCGCTATCATGATTCCTATTTAAAGGTGAAAAGACTGAGGTTCTGAAGGATTAGGGTGGGTCCAGGGTTTGACCAGCCACCCTGCCACCAGTTAGTGACTACAAAAAGGTTTGCCTTAGCCTCGTGGTCCCTGCTACTGACCAGATGCACGGTGATTGGGCACGGCTTCCTGGAGGGCGAATCACCTGAGCTGAATCTAATTACGCTTCTCTTGTGCCTGCTCAGAAGAGTTGTCAGCTTTTAAAAAAGTGGGAGTGACCGCAGCGAAGCCTCCTGAGCAGACCCCTGTGCCCCAAGTCTGGGAGGTACCCATCCTCCATGGCAGGCACTCTGCATCCTGCCTCTCACACCCATGGGCCGAGTTATCCTGGGCCAGCGTAAGCCCAGCTGCCTGCCTCCCCTAGAAAATGGAGCTGATGGCGCCAACCTCACAGGCACATGACAGGAACTCAGTGTGAACTTTTTTTTTTCCCCTAACGCAAACAGTATACACGTCAATCATTTCCTTGGCCTGGCAAACGTGTACTCATCCTTTAGGACCTAACGCAAGGGCCTGCCTTCTGGAAGCCTTTCCCAAATCTGCAAGGGAGGGTAATCCTTGCCTGTCATTTGTTAATTCAGCCAGAAGTTGCTGAGAACCTCTTGGGGACCAGCCACTGGGCCACCATGGTCGGCTACCCACGGGCAGTCAAGTGGCCTCATAATGTGTAACTACCACATGGATTAATGGCTTTGAAGGAGAGGTTCCCGCTGCTGCCAGGGCATACAACAATATGGTGCCAAGACCCAGTCTGGTCTGAAGGCAGTGGAAAACGTTCCCAGGGAAGTAATGTGAGCAGAGAGGAAGGTAAGCAGTGAAGGGAAAGGGCTTGGTCTCTGCAGGCAGGTTGGTCTGGGTCTGAATCCTACCCACACGCTAAGCGACTGGGTAGCTCGGAGCAGATCCTCACGTGGAAGCCGAGGACCGTGGTGAGGACTTGCCTCCTTAACCTCAGTGTCTGAGCCCTCAGGCATTTCTGTGGCCCTCCCTCTGACACTGTCCCTCCCCTGCCTCAAATCTTTTGGTGGTTGTCTGGCCTTCAGGGTGGCTGTCCCTCCATTTGCCAAAACTGACTAAGAATCTACTACGTTAGGTGCAGGGGAGGGTGCAGTGGACAGGAAGTCCAGAGTCTTCACCCGGCATTTGAGGGACCCCCCCCCTTACTCTGGTCCCTGCCTCCTCTTCCTGCCTCAGTGGCCCTTGCGTCCACCCTCGTCTAAGAGCTGCAGGTCCATGAATGCTCACAGCATGCTCTCACCTGAGCCTCTGTTCAGGTTCCTTCTGCTTGGATGGACCTTGCTCATGTCCTCTACCTGCCTGATTGTGATTCTTGCCCCCTCCTGGCCTCACAGCGTGAGCTCACCTCCACTGTGGCCCTCTGTGCACAGTATGACACGAAAGGGAGACACTGGGGAGCACGCGGGCCTGTCTCCACTCATCTCCATACCCTTCCACTTGTGCCACCTGGGACAGGTAATACCACCTCTCTGCCCACCCCTAATCACCTCTTCTGTAACACAGAGGTAGTAGTGTCTGCCTTGAAGTGTTATTTTGAAGAATATAGGAGACCTGTGGTGGGCATGTGATAAACAGGAGCCATTACAGCTGGCTACGTCATTTCCGGCTTGTCATTCTCACTCGCCTGTGGGCTCGCTGAGGGCAGGAGCTATGCCTCTGTCATCTCGGGGTGCCCCGTGTGACGGGCAGAGCCCTACGCAACGAGTGATTGTGAAGTCTTGGGAAAATGTGTCTCCCTATATCACAGAACAGCCTTTTTGGCGTTGAAAGAGTTAAAATCCGCTCGTGCTCATAAACAAGCCCCACTCCAGCTCAGCACTATCACTGGTGAGTCACAAGGCTTAGCAGGTGTGGGCAATAATTAAAGGCTTCAGCAATCTACCTGGGCAAGGTATTTTTGCCTCTTATTCCGAAGAGGAAAGTCTCTCTGTGGAGAGCAGAGGAGCTCATTAATGAGACTAATTAGGTGTAAAGGGGGTAGAGGCTGGCATCAGCTGCAGCTTGGAGGAGCTAATCATTAAGCTCTGTAATCTCCTGCACTGAACACAAGCAGATCAGGCGCCGGGGCTGCGAGCAGGGCTCCTGCACCTGAGTACCTGGCCACAGGCTTTGGAGAGGCCGCGAGGCCTTACCTCTCCCCCTGCCACACACCACCAGGAGAGGCCACGCACATGCACACACACACACACACCCACACGGCATGGGGTCAGCTTCCAGGGAAAGCAGCCAGATCATCCAAGAAGACGCTTTTCTCTTCGTGTTCACTCTCCTTTGAGGAGCATGTGCTGAGAAGCTGCGTGCTGGGCTTTACAACGAGCTTTCCTGGATATGAGGAATGGATCAAAGAAGATCCTCCTTGGCCTCCACATGTGGAAGAGAAAGCTCTCATGACTACAGCTCCAGATTTTCTAGTCGCCACTAACGTTTAGCCAGCATGGAGCAGGCTGATCTTTCTGTGTCCATCTCCTCCCAGGCCTATGAGCTCACTGACCCACGGACGGGGGGCTGACTCCTCCTGGGATCCAGAGTGGCTGGCATCCCAATGTGTCACTGATACGCCACATGCGAGCAGGATGGATGGGAGGGAGGGAGGTGGGCAGAGAACAGATGGACAGATTACGGCACTGCCACTTTTCTCAGCTCTGAGGCTCTGGTCAAGTCACAACCAAGCCCTAATTTCCTTATATGTAAAAGGAGCATAAAACGAACCTAAGATGATCAAAAGCATAAACCATTTGTAAAAGTAGTTCATTTATAATTATATAATTAAAATTTCAGTAAAAGAAGAGTAAAAATTCAGCAAAAAATTTCAGGGCAGTGGAAAAGCAATTCCGATGAAGTCTCACACTGGGCTTGAGTACGAAGGGCAGGGCACCCCGGGCACGGCCGTGGGAGAAGGGGGTTTGCACGTGGTACAGGGACTCTGAGACGCCGGCACTGGTGCGCATGCGCACTGCTCACAGAGCGCGCTCATACGGCTCTGGGCCCTGCTGCCGCCGGCTGGGACGGTTTCCGTCTCAACCACGAGCCCTCGGAGACTCCTGGGAAGCAGGGAAGGAAGTAGCCTGGCTCCTCGCCTCCCCCACGGGGCCCACTCCACAGAACAGCCCCTTCAGCCTTCTACATCTGCAGCCGTGTCCAATAGGAGCTCCCAGAAAGTCAGCGCCCATCAAGCCACATGTCCAGCTCCCCTCCCCCTCCATCTTCTGGGCACCCTCCACCACCCATCCTGCCAATCCCATCCAGGGGGTGGGCATGTGACCCTGGTCTGGACAACTGGAGGACCCCATCTTCTGGTCACAGTGATTGGTTTAAGGTGGCCCAGTCGTGGCCCAGCAGCTTCCTTTGAGAGCTGATGCATGGACCCCGGGGTTGGCGGGGAAGGGCCTCGCTTCAAGCTCTAAGGACCACTCAGGACTTTATGCCTCTAATGCAAAGCAAGAGAAAGCTGGACAATAAAACAGGCAAAAGATGGCTAAGCCAAGTCCAAGAGTGCATGACAAGAGACCAGACGACATCACCTGAGCTCCTGCATCCAGCCACACCTGTAGCAAGGGAAGTTTTGGACTTCTCATCATGCGAGACAAGAAATGTCCCTCCTGCCTCTTTTGCCCAAGTTGGTTTAAGCTGGGCTTCAACTACGCACAGCCAAGGGAATCCAAGCCAAGGTTTAACCAAGCCGAAGGCCATTTCAGTCAGCCTGCGGGTTTTTTTTCCCCTCAGTACTATTTTGTTACTGTCCTAACTAGAATTTTGTTAGGACAAATTCTCCAAGCTCATTTCTTCCCCTCCCGTCTTTTAGTTATGAGCCAAAGTCCTAGTTCTTGACCCAGGCAAGCAGAGGCAGGCCAGGACCCGAGGCTGCTCTCACAGCACTGCCTGGGCCCCCAGGTGACTGGTTCTCCTGGGCACAGCTGTCCTGTGGGCACTTTCTGGCTCCCACATCTTCCTTATAAAAATTCCTGTTTGTTTCTTAATGTTTTTTTCCCCCTGAGATCCCTTAGAATGTTTTCCACCATTTTCTTAGTCTGAACAACAACAAAAGCACAAAAATATGAATATATACAAAGGCCTATAAAATCAATAGCTTTAAAATAATTTTTAGAAAGAGGGCGAGGAGGAGATAGGAGAACCAACACCTGTTCTCATTGAGCAGTACAAAGCAATCTGAGAGGAGATGCTGAGATGTCCGGAGCCCTTATGTCTTATGTATGTATTACAATCCCCATTTTACAGATGAAGAAACAGGCTCAGAGATGCTTAAGTAAGCTGCTCTCCATCACACCTTGGCAAATGCCTACTCCTTCCCCCTCAAGGCGCAGCTTATGTGTTGTCTCCCATGTGACCTGAAGCCTTCCGCAAAGCCTCACAGCATTCTGTCCGGCCGTCACCACAAGGTATCCTCCTGTTGGTTACAGGTGGGCCTCTACCATCAGAAGAGATCTCAAGGCAGAGACTGTTTTTCATTCACCTCTACATTCTAGCTACCCCTCCCCCAGCTGTCTCCCTGACTGTCAGCAGCATCTCCAGGCCTCCCTCTTGCTCTCCCTGGAGGGAGTCAGGCTGGGTAGGAGAAGTGGTTACAAGACCAGAGGGAGCATGGACAATGGTAATAAATATGTAAAACCCAGAATTCATCACATCCAGCTAATTCCAAATGCAAAAGACACCACACCCTCTGAGACAGAGCCCAACAAAGGAGTCTGGTTTGCAGCAGACAATTTGAAGAGTGGACCAGAAATGTTTGGTACGACTCAAGAAAGTATTCTCTTCTTGACGGGCAAGAAATCCAGAAGGCTTGCCATCCGGGACTAATTTTGTGGCCTAGGGATCACTGCCCACCCCACCTCGGTTTCAGTTCTGGAAGAGACCCTCCTGTGGTCCCTGAGAGGCCTCGCCACCTGATGGCACTGGACCAGGCACCCTCCGGACAGGAACCTCAAAATCTGTAAAGCAAAGGATGTAGTTCTCTTAGAGAAACAGTGTCACAGCAAGATGTTAACGTTACACAAAGTAAACTCTGACTTCTGGGGGGAAAATGCTCCATGAACCACGGACGAAGGGAGCATCTCTCATGCAGTGCACTTGAAAACAGGCACCTTCCTGCAGTGTCTGCCTTCACCTGCCATCCCCAAAGAAAGGGAGAAAAGGCCTGTGGAGCCCCCCAGGAAAGGCAGCTAATGCTTACAATTTGGCCAGGCGGGAGGTCTGCAAACCCTCCCCTCCAGCTTCCCACACACGAAACATTTCCTACAGGGAAGGCTTCAAAGGCAGGAAGGGGAAAAAAAGATTTCCCCTCTGCACTGTGTCGGCTGAGAGGATATCTTTGTTCCTACTGGCCTAC
Organism: Macroglossus sobrinus; assembly: GCA_004027375.1. Taxonomy (NCBI): domain Eukaryota; kingdom Metazoa; phylum Chordata; class Mammalia; order Chiroptera; family Pteropodidae; genus Macroglossus; species Macroglossus sobrinus. The sequence continues at coordinate 333,867 of PVKZ01001304.1, read as the reverse complement.
ACAACACACACACGTGCACGTGCACGTACACACACACACACACACACACACACACACACACACACACCTGCACGTGCATAGCTGCAAGAAAGAACCAAAACTATATACCTAGCTAGAAAGGAGGGGAGTGGGTTTGCAACCGCAGATGAAGGTCATGCCCAAAGCACGTGATGTGAAGTGAGCAGTTCGGTTCCTATTTCTAAACCTGACGAGGATTAAGGAGATTAAGAGAGCTGGCGTGGACTGAAGCACTCCGTGTGAACTGCTGAGCATGGCAGTGGCCACACTCGGAAAATGCTCCCCCCGCTACTCCTGGCACTCGCTGGATCGTAACGACCGGGTGACTGGGTCTTCATCACCAACTCTGGGGCGGGCAGTTCTTCAGCGATGGCCAATGAGGAAAGACCTGGGGGACACTGGATATCCCTCCTCACCTAGGTCCCAGAGCTTCTTCCCTGTTGGCTGTTTCAGTGGCATAAGCTCCGAATAAAGTGCTGTTTGTCCACGGCGCTGAAGGTCCCAGTTAAATCTTTTATGTTTTCTTTTATTTAAATACAAATGTCAAGTTCAGCCTTTATTGGTTGTTAACACTTTAGTAAAAATTAGTTAATCCATTTGGTGTCTATAAGCGGAACAGGTCACACCAGGTTTTGTTTCTTTTTCTAATAGGTGATAAGGCAACTTGGGGGTAGGAGGGGAGGAGACTACTTTAGATACAGCGTAAGCTGGTTTTAGTAAAACATCTAGAAATACTCAGTCTCTGTGTGGGCAACATGAAAAAACCTGGACTGAACAAGCTGAAAGGTGGGTTTGTAGCCGTTGTCAAAACTGCTGCCCACGTGCTCTGTGTGCAGCTGAACTCTCTGCTCTGCTCTGATCTGAACCAACATCGTTAATAGTGACTTAGATAGAAACACAGAAAATGCTGATCAAATCTGTAAAGGAGATGGCGACAGCAAGGATTAAAATCGTTCTCGGGAGAGCAGAACAATGGGCCGAAACTAACAAGCTGAGATGTATTTGGGACAAATGTAAATTCCTACACTTAGTTAAAAAAAATCAACGCCAGAAGTACTAGTTAAGGCCGACCCGTTTTAAAAAGCCATTCATGCGGGAGGTGTCAGAGAGGCAGAATTTTACGTTCGGTATGTGTCCAGCAATGACCGACAGTGTGTTACGGTTCAAAACGAAGAAGAATGCAACGCACCGCGTGCACAGACATGGGAGAGCTCAGGCTACACTCAGGTGCAGTGAGCCCGACAGAAGCACAGCACGAGTTACACAGGCAACGTTAAACCTTCCACTAGCACACCTGAGAAGTTAAAGGAAGCAGGAGAAATTCTAATAATGTATTATTAGATTGTACTCGAGGTTTACAAAAATCACAATTTCAACATGTAATCTACGTATTTTAGAAATGAATGGCTCTGCATTCTCTGACTCACACACAATTGTAGAAGTCCGGTGTCTACTTTACCCTTACAGCACATCTTCATCTGGACGAGCCATGCCGCAAGGGCGTAGGCGGCCAGTGGCTATTATGTGGGACGGCACGTGGCTCGGGTAAGGGCAGGAACAGGCCCACCGAACCCTGTTCTCACCACACATCTGGAACAGCTGGTATTTCAGGAATCTGAGGAGGGATCATGACAAACTAGGGCCCTTCGAAGACTAGCTGAAGGGCTGGGGCGAGAAGGCTCAGAGCAAAAGGACAGCGACATTCTAGCACTGATAGGAAGGTCAGGAGCAGAGCTGGTGGCGTGTGGCTGCAGGGCACAAAACGGGGACTCCTGGATGAAAGCTGTGAGAAGATCTGGGCCCTTTAAGAGTTTCCCTGACATCAGAGGTGTCTAAGCAGAAGTCAACCGCCCTGCAAAGGAGGATAAATGCGTCAAGGATGCCGGTGTTCCCTACGGTCCCTACTGACTCTTTGAGAGTCAAGGCTTGGAGACACTAAGTGTGATCTTGGAGGAAACTGTCTGGCTGTCCAGCCAAAAAGCAGACACACCCATCTAAAGATGCTTGCTGCTTCACGTAGTCTTCTCGGGAGGTGACAGGTTTGTTCGGGCCAGTCCTCGCAGGCAGCCTGTGCATTAATGGTTGTCACACACAGGTACTGGGGCCTTAGTGTGCACAGTCCCCGCCTGCAAGCTCATTGGTGAGATCTGCAGTGCACGTTCCTAACGTAATGTTGTCAACCTGCTGGCTGTCAGCTGACAGTCGTGAACAGAAAGTACTACAAGAAGGGTCCCTGAGGCCCTCCCCACTTAAAAACTGTGTGAGTGCTCTTCCCGCCATCTCAAAAAAAAGAACACTACCAGCGTGGCCCTTCTGGGCATCAGCTAGAAAGAAGGGCTTCCAGCCCATCTAAGACCCTGGGAAGCCCAAGGCCCTGTTTGGATGTCTCACTATCCACTGGTCATCTGTACCTGAATGAGCCACAGACACCTCAACATCAACACGTCCCAAACTCAACTCCTTGTCTCCTACCCTCATCCCCCACCTTCCCTCTGTGACCCCAATTTGGTGAGTTCACTATGAGCCAGCTGGCTCTGTCTCTGCCCTGGGTGCTGGATCTCACACCCTAAGGGAGAGATACATGCAACTAACATAAAGGAAACTGGTTGAAAATCGGGGCTCCCAAGGGGTTCCGTTGGGGTGGCAGGGGAAGACACAGAGAGGAACCCCGCCTGGGGGAGCTGGGGAAGGCCTCTCTGCATGTCAGGCTCTGTGCTGGCCACTGGGGGCCACCAAGGACTCTGATGGGGCTTCTGTCACCAAGGTGCTTGCAGCCTCCCAGAAGAGACTGATGGATACACAGATTAGGGTGATAAAGGGCTTGGGTGTTAGGACAGAGGCCTGCCTGCATAGAAAGGAGGTCTGAAAGAAGGGGCTGACCCCCAGGAAAAGCATCGCAGAGGAATGGGAGCGGGGGTGATGCTCGTGTTGAGCCTTGGGGGCCTGGTCAGGCAGACGCTGGAGGGCAGAGAGCGCAAGGAACAGCCCAGGGTGCTCAGGAAACAAGACTCTCCACAGGGGACTTGGGGTGATGGAGGAGAACGTGAAGTGAAAAGGGGAGGTCACCGGCCAGATCGTCGAGGTTGTGGATGCCAGGCCAAGGAGCTGACACACTATTCGGGAGAAACTGGGGGACACAGAAGAGTTTTAGGATGAGAGTGGTCAGGAGTTAGTGTACTTTTTTTTTTTTTTTTTAATGCAAGATTTTTTTTTTTCCTTCTGCCTTCATTTTAGTAAAAATGAAGCATTATGGAGCTGGCAAATCATCTCTGCATCCCAAAGACAGTGCGACATGTGATAATGACTGTGAAGCACGGCAAAGCCTGTTAGCAAGGCTGACCAGGGAGTGAGAGGCAGGCGTGATGCATTACCTTTCGCCATCGCCTCTTTGTTTGAGGATCATTAGGAAGGGAGCCATTAGAAAAATGCTGGCCAGGTAATAGGAGGGAAACGGGCCTTGGCAGGGCTGTGTTACCCATGGAGAAATTAGCAAATAAAATTCAGAGAAGAAAGCAGGGGCTTCTGTGCTTACCCAATGAGGCTCTTGGGGAATAATGGCACACGTGGCCACCACCTGAGGAACCCCTGATGAAGCAGCAGATTTGCCTGGCATTCTGTGACAGGCTTCAGGTGAGCAGAAGCATCCCTCCCAGGCAAGGCTGTGACCGCCAGGCCCCTCGCAAGAGCTGGCCTTTCACCCCTGAACCACTCTCCCAGGCACCGGGCCACGCGTGAGGGATGGTGCGATGACTGTCCCTCAGTGGGGGCTGGCCGTGCCGCTGCCCATGAAGCTCGCACTGCCTCGTGTGGGGGTACTCCAGCCTCAAGGGAGTCAGGGCAGGTCCCATCCACCCCATTCCACACCAGACAGGGGAGGAGGGGACTCGGCTTGTTCCTGCACCTGTCCCCTGCTGGTTTGCTCAGTGCCAGGTTCCTCTTGTCATAGTGATCGCTCAGAACACCAAGAGCATGAAGGAGGGGAGGGGACTCACTGGTCAGAATGGAAACTGGGAGCTGCCATTATGGCAAATGGGGCTTGCCCAGACAGTGGCGCCATCTCCCCCATCCCTAATTCTCTTAGGCTTCAGACGCTCATTCATCCAAAAGACTTTCCCCAAGTGCCTTGGGCAGCCAGGAGCTGGAGATCAGAGGCGAGTAAGTCAAGCCTCTGCCCTGAGCCATGCAGTCGGTCTGGTGCTTCCAACAGGGGTGTGCATGCCTGCGGAACTCGGCTCGGGCAGGAGCTGAGGGTCAAGGTTGGATACTCTGCCGCAGGGGTGTCTGAGAAGCACTGCTGGGTGACGAGGAGCTGCTCCAGAGGGCAGCTGCTGGTTCCGCCATCACTTCATGAACAGCTGCTGGTGCGCGATCTTGGTCGAAGTTTGAAGGAAAAGCAGACATCTTGGGGGGAAGCTGGGACGGTCTGTCTCTAGGACTCTAAAAACATTCCCCAGGAAGTTTTTCTGGGGAAATCCCGTCCACCAGGGGTGCTATACCCCAGGGAAAACAGGGATCCGGGCAGGCAGCCAGGGGCTCTCGCAGTTCCTAGTGGCTGGCAGAGCACACTACTGAGCGGGCCAGGGCTGGGGGTCTCTCAACTGACGCTGCTTCACGTGCCAGGAATTTTCATGTCACTTTGTAATGCTGGAAGAGGCTCCAAACATGAGGACCCCCGCTGCTTCCTACTTAGCTAAGAAGACCAACTTTCGGTGCTGGTTTTCCACAGGAACTTGGAGCAGCGTAGCCTACCTGGGCCCTGGACTTGGCCTAATCTGAGGCTGACCTCTGTTTCTGCCACTTGCCAGCACCCAGGCCTTCTCTGATCAAACTCAATCTGTCTACGAGGCTGGCAGGGTTGGTGGTATCTTGATTTTAGAAGAAAAAAATGATTTTGGGGGGATTCACACAGCTTTCGGGGCACAGCTCTAGGGCTAGAACCCAGGACTCTTAATACTGTGGTCACCATTTTCCCACGGCCTCTGGGGCACTTTGGCTGGAGGTGGCTCGAGGCTGCAGACACACATTCAAGAGCGCGGCTAAGAATACGCTTTCAGTTTGGTCTTCAGATGATGATCAAGGCAGATGCTTCCTACTGGGGACACGCGGTGGACAGCCCCATTTCTGTGGCTCGCACAGCTGCCTTCTGTCGGAAGCCCCACCTCACCTCCCAGCTATTCAGCCAACTCCCATTCATCTATTCATCTTTTAAGACCCGCCTCCCGTTACCTTCTCTTCTGAGAGGCCTTCAGGCTTCCCTTTCTTGTCCTTATATATTCACCTATTCCAACCAATCACTGTTTCATTCAGACATTTTTCAGATGTCTACCTCCCTCACAGGACTTGAGCTCTGGGACGAGGGTCTATGCCTTACTTATCTTGTTATCACCAGCAGCCAGCAGTGCTGGACACACATCTGGAGTCAAATGAATGCTTCTCAAAAGTCTCCTGTTCTCTTCAAAGGGAAAATTTAATAAACTGCGGGTGTTCCAAACTGCCACTTTGTCCAGTGAGAAAGACATCTTGGGGTGGGGAGGGAGGGGAGAAGGAAGGGGGAGGGGCGGCGTGTCAGGTCAGCGTGGCGAGAGATCAGGGCACGTCCACACCCCGGAAGGACACCCGGATCATATTAAGTGATGTCCCCATTACTTTAGAAAAAAAAATAGGTTAGACTTTTGATTCTTTCGGGGATTAAGCAAGAGGCCTGCTATTTGAGACTCCCCCAGTTCTTGTCCGTCTCCTTCTCTCTAACTTCCCCCTCTGAGCTATCTTCACGGCCCACGACGAGCATGGGAAGTAACTCTCCGAGCGTTTCAGAGCACTATTTTTCTATTGTTGTAATGGCCCCAGTAAGGGCACCATTGTTCCTTGGCGGTGTACACACTTCATTCTAGTAATTAGCTGTCAGAGAGGACCCGACAGCAGCCTAATGTTGTCCGCTCAAATCATATTAATGAAATGCAATCCGCTCAAATGTCCGGAATGCATATCTGTAATTGCATTAAGCAGAGAGACTGGGGACATCAGGATCAAACTTCAGTCTCTGAACAGAGCGTTACGATCAAGCACATTAATCCATTATTTCTTCAGGATCTGACAGCCAATTAATATACCAGGCTTTCATACACCGGGCAAAGGATTGATATCCCTGTCATGATTCTGTTTTTAAAAAAACCATTAAAACGACTGTTTGTACTCGGGGATGTCAAAGTAAACGCTGGGTGTAATGTCTCTAATCAAAACCGATTGTTCAAAGGTGCAAAGGTAAGAAACAAACTTTAGAGGAGCACCGGCGTCGCTCCCAAAAAAGGAAACGGAGAGATCTGAAGGCCTCGCAGCTTTCCCTGGCACTTTCAACAACAACAACAAAAGTCGCTAAAATTAAGTACTAGTCAGAGTTCAAAAAACTAAGCTTCGTCAAGTGATTTTGAACAAGACACGTTCGGTGGGGGTTCATTTTTATTTTTAACACAAACAGGGCTTCATTTTAAGGATTTCACTGGTATTTACAAGGAAGCACATAAATACAGAGAGCAAAACAGCCCAGTCCTGAGTTTTCTTGCCTCACTTCACAGAACACACTTTGTTAATTACCAAAGCTGCCTTCCACAAATTAGAACTTCTGTGGGACTGAGAAGGCAAAAATGAGAATGAATACCTCTTCACATCTGCAGAGCTGCACAAATGTCCTATGAATCAGACCACTCGCAAGAGTGTGCAGGTCAGCAGTGCAGTCGGGACTGTGATAAAATTTAATTAGAAGCGGCTATTAGGACATGGCTATTGATGTGCAGGAGCACGCGGAGATGACCCCGTGGCCTGCACCGCCGGTGCCCTTGCTGGGGGCCGTCTTGGAGGGGCTGCTTGCAGTGTGCTGGAAGCACACTCACTGTGGGGCTGAGGAAGGAGGAGCACCTCTGAGCATCCCAGGATCTGGACCGGGCCTGCCTCTCCATCGCAGCCTCCCCCCACTCCCCTGCCTCCACTGGTGTGTTCTGCCACACAGCCGCCAGTGCTGCTTGCCCCCACGATGGGTCCCTCCACACGCTGTCCTTGAGAACGACCTTGCACATCGAGCCTGGCATCCCTTTCTCGCATCCTGTGGGGTTCCACGGCCCCAAGGCTGCCTCTAACACGGCACCTACCGACGCTGTGCCAGAAGCGTCTGTTCCCACGGCTGACTTCCCTCACCTGAGCGTGCATAGCTAGCGCTCAGAGGTGAAAGCCCAGACACAGGGCCCCGCGTGCACAGCGACCCCGGAGAAGCTTGCTGAATCTGACAGAGCACGGACCTTTTCGAGGCCCCTGATGTGATTTCCACGTTGCTGCTCCCCTCCTCGCCGCAGCAGGGTGCCTCACTGGCGATGTCCCAAGTGTAAAAACTAAATGTGTTGAATCTATCTTCTGTGGCGAACCATATCGATACTAGCTATTTCTAGTTTTATTTCCATTGAGCCATCTCCCTTCCACCTAACAAAACAACTCCACTTCTCAAGTCAAGTCCCAAACCTTGGGAACTGGGACTCTGGTTTTACAAGCAAAACCACCAGAGCGGCGGCTGCCACGCCGACCCAGAGCCGGTGCTGGGAGAGGGAAGGGTTGCCAGCGCTGTGTGAGGGGCCGGAGGAGTGCACGCGAGAGGTACAGGGTATGAAGGATGACTTGTGAGTTTTTAGGGTGCGTGTCAGAAGGACGCTTTTAACAGAGGAATTTCATTTACATGCTGACAACTCAGAGATGGTTTAAATATATAAATCCTTGGGTGAAATAACCGCAGGGGATTCTAATTATAAAGAAGAGTTCTGTACAACACAGGAGGGTGGGGACATTTACAGAGTCCCTACTATGCGCACTTGGCAGCTACTAGCACAGACTATACATACACACCTTGTTTAGTCTCTGTGATCATTCCTATGTGGCAGGAACTGCCAGCCCTGCCTTGCTGAGGAGGCTCAGGGCGGGAGAGTACCCGGCATAAGGTCAGCAGTGCACAGGCCAGGGGCAGAGCTGGAATTTAAATCCAGGTCTCTCTGGTCCATCCTTTCTCTCCATTTCACGTCTTACCAAAGGTCAACACTTTAACTACCATGGCAGCAAAAATGCTATTCAAAACATCTAGGAGTGTGGAAAGTACACTGATGTGAGCAGAGGTGTAATGCAGGGGGCCAGGCTTCGGGGCCCACCAGGCTGGCACTCAAGGCCTGGTTCAGGCACTTACTAGATGCTTGGTTTTGGGCAAATCATTCAGTCATGTTTGACACTTGGTTTTCTCACCTGAATTATGGGGATAAAAACCACATACCATAAAGAGCTGTGGGGAGGAACTAAAGGATTTAAAACATGGTGTCTGGTACACGGCAACAACTGTTCACTATTTTTCCAGCCCTTTGTACGCAAAGGCAGTATTCTAATCACTTTACAGATAATGACTCAATTAATGCTCACTCCAACCCCAAGAGGGAGAGACTACGATGATTCTCATTTTACAGATGAGACAATAAAGAAATTAAGGACTCGCCAAGGACACACAGAGCTGGAGTCTGTCTGGACCCTGCAGTCTGCCTCCAGAGCACACGTGCTTACCTACCACTCTCTCCTGCTCACAGGTCGATGGCGATGGCGCTAATTCATCCTTCGAGGCTCAGCTCAGGCGCCTCTTCAGGACGATGCTGCTGAGCGACCTCTCTGGCAGAGCTGGCTGCTCCCGTAGCACTTCTCACCCACACTGAACACCCCTGACTCATCTCCTCATCTCCGAGCACCTGACAAGCGGGGCCTGTGTTCTCCTTTTTCTGTCCCCTCAAAGCCCAGCCAGAGCAAACATCCTGCCACTCGGTGAGCAAGGACATGTGGGCTCCCTTCACATCTGGGCAAATAAAAGCCCCACACTCATTCCGGTGAGTCGGGGTGGGGGTGCCGCTTACAAAGCAGCAAGTCTAAGCATTTACTTATTTTTATCCCAGATCCCGTCATTGCAACCATTTTAAACGAAGCAGATCACTTAGAACATAACATGGTTCAGTGAACAAACATTTGTAAATGCCCTCAGAGCAGACAGACGCAAAAGGCCTCCAAGGGCCCCATACCTCAGGGTTCCAATCACGTCCGATTGGCAGACAAGATGGAATTAGATTTTTCTTAAAAGTGAATCAAGGCAACAAGGGCACCAATTTAAAGTTCTATATAAATTCTGCTTTTTTTTTTTTTTTTAAGTGGATCATCAACATTCAATTTGAAAGAGAAAAATAAACTCACACGTTTTCCCCCTTCACTGTCCGGCAAACTCCTATTTATCCTTTAAAACCCACACTGTAGCACACGCCCTGTGAAGCCTGCCCTAATCCCTCAGAGAGATTTGATCTCTCTCTTCTGAACAGGCTTCTGTGAGTGCATTAACCACGCTGCCCTGCGAGTTCTCTGTCCATCTCTCCCACCGGACAGTGAGGGCAAAGACGACGTGATGCCTGAGTCTCCAGCTCTAAGGTCAGTGGCAGGGCTAGAGTAGGGACTGGATAACACACGCTGAATTTAATGCAAAAACTTCTTCACTTGAACCTAGGTTTCTTGTCTCCAGCATCAAAGCCAGGATCTAACCCCTAGGCCCCACTTTGCCCAGAGCCGGCATGCTGTACGAAAAATAAAGCCCATGCATGTTCTAATATGACCACAGAGAGACATTTCTGAGCAATTTCTTGAACAACCTCCTTGGAATTATTTAGGGGGAGTAGTGAGCAGACAGACTGAAGTCCAGTTCCTGGCTTTGCAACGTCTAGCTGTGACCTAGGCTACTTAACAAAGCCTGAGGTTGCTCATCGATTGAGCAGGGAGATAACAGCACTTACCTTATAGGGCTGCTGGGGAGAGTAACTTAAATAATGCATGTAAGGTGCTCTGCACTGTGCCTGGCAGACGGTCAGTGCTTTAAATGGAGGCCATCTGGGACAGGCAGTATAGCTCAGTGTCAAGATCATGGACTTAGGAGTCTGACGGGTTTGAGGACTGACCATCAGCCATGTGACCCTGGATAGTTAAACATTCTCTTTCTGCCTTTTTCTCCTTACTCACCGAAGAGGAATGAGAGCAATTACCTACTAGATGGTTTTAAAAATAGTTGGGAGTATATGTAGAAGTACCAAGCACAGTCTGCGGCACATAGCAGGCCCTCAACAAATAGCTTCAGGGAGCCACAGGAACCTTGGCATCAGTCTTCGTCTCTTGACTCTGGCCTCCTAACACCAAGCCCAGTCCTGTGTCAGTCACCAACATTACCTATGAGCCCTTGAGAGGCTGACAGGCAGACGACTGTAAGTATCAGCATCTGGCCCGCTTCCCACTTGAAAGACTCGTGTAAGGTTCACACACATATCAGTGTGAAGAAGGAGCAGATTATACTCAGAGGGTGTCCTCCTTGAAATGCATCTTGAACAACTCCAAGTGTAATTTCATGGCTAACCACTCTCCTGATACGGATGACATCCTCCCCAGCTCCAGCTCCTCCTCCAGGCCAGAGTGATCCTTCTTAGACAGTGATGGAATCCTGTATTCTTAATGACTATGGCTCTCTAGCAGGGCTCCCTATCTCAAGCTCCACGTCCTACAGCTGATGTAGACAACACTGATAGGTCTTCTGCCTCAGAAGAGTCTAGTGGTCAAAAGTTCGAAAAATACTGGGTTAAACCAAGTTTAGTATAGGCTATTGCTGAGGCATACGTGGTCTTTACTGGACATGATGTACTTCCAAGAGGGGAAGTAGGTCGACTTCATGCCCAGCGTCTCTTGGCCACAGAACCCTTTTCATTCAAAGAACATCCATTATTAACAGTTTGAAAACCATGGGCATACTCCTTAGAATGGGACTGCTAAGATTTTTCACAAGCCTTCCTTTCTAGTGTTATCCTTTCTTCTGCCCCTTCCTCAGCCCACCCCCATGTTTCAATAGTGCCGAACTCACTGCTTTGCCCCCAAATGTTGCATCCTTCTTTCCTGTGTGTCGCTGCCTAGAATGAGTATCCCTTTTCCAGTTGCTGAAATGTACTCACTTTCAAGGTCCAGACAAAATATCTCCTCCTCCTGCCTCTCACTCCATCTCTCCTACCAGCTAACTCCACTACCCAGCCCTAGAGGGCACGGTAGGGATCCCTTTTAACAAAGGGATGATCTCTTACTTTTTGCTCCCCCAACCCCCACCATGGCAGATATGCTGCCAGAAGGCAGGGCCGTGAATGATTTGTCTTTGCACACTGGGCACTAGGTCTGCACAGAATAGGTGCTCAGTTATGCTGAGTAAATGCTAAGAAGCCACTGCATGCATAGTAATAACATTTTTTTTTTAATATGGCTTAAATGCCTTAGGTTTTATAGACTTAAAGACTTTCTATTTCTCGGAACATAAATCCTTAGCATCTGATTATAAAATTCTTAGTGGATTTAAAAGCATCATGTACTTTCTGCTCTACTGAATACAGAATCTGAGAAAGGCAGAGCCAAGGGGCCTTCGGAGATCTGCTGACCCTGCTCTGTCATTTCAAAGATGAAGAAACTGAAGCCTGGAGAAGGGAGGGGCTTGCCCGGGGGCGGGGGGGGGGGGCAGCTCTCCCGATGCCCAGGCGAGCACTCTTCTCCTGCAGCACCGTGGTCTACGCCAGCCATTCACTAGGGGGATACAAGTGACCAAGCAGGGTCTAGCAATCCAACTGCCTCCTCATGCTTAGGGAACTGAAAAGAACTACTCCACAGTGACACCAAAACAGTTCTGCTTGTTAACCGTGAACTCAACAGTCACGATGGGTTGTGGCACATATAAAAAAGCAGCGATGGTATGACACAAGAAAAGCCCCCGCACCCACGAGTTGGCTAGTGTTCACTCTTAATGTTAAATGATGAATTCTTTAGTGTCACATATTTCTTCAAGATAACTCTAAAGGAACTCCGTGATAATTTGGCATCAATATCCAACTTATGTTACCTAACATATTTTCGCAGCTACAACTCCCCGCATGAGATAGTCTATATGGGCAGAGCGACGGTGATTGGTAAATTACAATATGTACAAGTACAAATGCTTCTAGGAAATGGGGATTTATGTAAATACGTGATATTTCACACAGAATCCCTGCTACCTACAGACACAGGTTGGGGGCATGGATGTGTACACAGATTACCTTGGAGAAGATGGGGTTTGGCTTTGGAAAGACTTGGGCTTCCTTCTTTAAACGACGGAGTGTATGGTGGGATTTCCAAGTACCCTCTACATCTTGTGGCATCTAAGCGACACAGCTTTACAAGAGTTAACATATCCCGACCAGAAGTCCTAACAAATTGAATCTTATTTAATTAGATATTGTATTTGGGGAGGAAAAATGAAATAAAATTCTTTCATTAACTAAACCAAACTCCCTTAAAGGCAACAATATGTTCCTCTCTGTCAGGACAGAATGGAATGAAATCTTTATTTTAATTGGGGTCAGACAAGGAGCCATTTGGCTTCAGATGCTTTGTTTATCAGCCCTGAGCTTTATGGCTGAACCGGAACGTGAAATGAAATATTCCATTACACAATCGTTCCACTTAAAAGCCCACTTTCCCAATGGTTTTTCATATGCTAAATGCTTTAAATATAGCCCCAAACTAGCTTAAAATTGAGAAATAGAATATTTAAAGATTCCCCAGTGACATGATGATCCCAAGATGACCTTGGGCCAGAGGCGCTATTTCTTCTCTGCAGCAATGTGGCTTCCTTTAGGCAATGGCCCTGTGATTGAGAAGAGTAGGCTAGGGATGCCATCCACTGTGCCACGCCATCCACTGGTCCTCAGCAGGCACGAGTACGTCCCCTTCATGTACCGGAGCTGGAAGGTCCCAAATATGACAAGAATGTATCAAACACCTACTATGTGCCAGGCTCCGAGAGACAACACAGCATGGTGATCAAGAGCAAGGACTCTGCAGCTTGACACTACATGGGATTTCCAACCTGACACTTCCTAGCTAGCTGACTTTGGGCAAATTACTTAACCTTTCTGTGCTTTAGTCCTCTCATCTGTTTGATAGGCAAAGAAATAGCATTCACCTGGCAGGGTGGTTGTGAGGATAAACGAGTTACTACGTGTCAAGTGCTCTGAAGAGTGCCTGGCACAAAGGAAGCACAATTATTAAGACTACTGTTAAGGATTTCCACATCTGTCCTCATGACAACTCGCTGAGGTGAGGGTATTTACGGCTGGAAACACTCTTGCAGGGGGTAAGTCATTTGTGGAGGGTTACACAGCCATTTCCACACTGGCTTCTCTTTACGTTTGGGGCTCTTTCCACCAAGAGCTTTTCGGACAAACAGAATAAACACATTCGAGATTCAGAACTGAGAGATAGCTCAAAATTTCCACACGCTCTTTAAAAATATCAGCATCTTTATTATGACTGAGGATGACAATAGTGATGAATAAGTTTATTAAATTCACTCAGTATGCGTTTATGGGCAAGATTTCAGGCTATATGAGCCATTCAAGTTGATCATGTGAAATTATGACTTCTTTCCCCCAAATGCATTAAAGCAGGAAAATATTAATTAATAGAGAAAAACTATCTTATTTTTTTTTTGTCTTAAAATAACTAGTTTTCAGAGAGTCAAAAGACAGTTTCCATTTCCACTGTGGAATTTCATTTGGCTTTTTTCAGTTCCCCTTAAAAATGCATTCGCTCAGAAAACAACTTTCAAGTTCTAGCATCAAAATCCATCTAGAGTTGCAGGATTCTTTTTCAAGCACATCGGCAATGAGTTAATGATGACATTATCTGACAGCTCCCAAATGACACAGGCAAAGAGAGAGAGAACTAATCGAGAGAATACTGCCTCAGCTAGACATGGCAAGTCCAGAGCCAATGTCACAGCAGACAAGGCTCCTAAAAGGATACTGGGAAAATAGCAAAAGTTTTGGCAAAAGGCACATTTTTTTACTTTCATTTTTGGTGATGACAACGAGGCCATATTATATGCACCTGATAGGAAAGACCCACATTCTAGCATGTCTTTAAAATCTGCATTCACATATGCTCGCAGAAAACATAGCCATCTCAAGTTAAATGCATCATTCATGGTTTGTATATTCCAAGATGACACCCAAGTCCTCTCTACGTTTCCCCATTTTCTGTGAAATGCTCTGTTTTGGAAAATGTAATAAAATGAGCTGTTTCCGTAAATTCACAGCAGGTATTTTGATTTGATGGTAAATCAGCTTTCTTTATTATTTTCATAAGATTGTGCCAAGATTTTTTGACACATAAAAAAAAGATAAGTGGACAACCACGTGTATGTAATTCACTAATTGCACATCTTCAGTGGGAAAAATGCTTATTTTAAAAGTTATTGATTCTCCTAAACAGAGTTCAAAGCAAAGGTGTCATGAACATCTAAATAAATACCAAAGAAGTGTCAAAGGTAAGCAAGGAGGGACCAGGTGAAGTGTAAAGTGTTAATTGTATTTAAAAAAGTATGAAAGAATAGAGTAAAAAGACAGATATACTGAATCTCCAATTATCATAATGTTGTCTTCTTCCTCACACATTTTCAAACTTGAAAAAAACATTGAAGCCAGAGAAACTGAGAGGAGAGTACCCCCGGCTGTGTCCTGCATGCATCTCACACTGAGTGCACACTGTTTATTTAAACACAAAGTAAAATTAGATTTATAAAATGCACATTTACGTCACAGTATATCATCAGCCTCCAAAAGGCACAGTGAAGGAACAAAACACGACATGAAGAATGAAGGGGAGAGATGAGAGGGACCCCTTTGTGTCTGTTTGGGTAATAGGGATACTGTTTCAAAGGCGAGCAGGGGGGTGGTTCATCTGACAATTATCACACTCACACATGCACCAGTGCATGTAGGTAATCTGCAAAAGTAAGGTGCCTGATGGGTAACGAGTGTACACACGTAACTATGGATGAGCTCTGGCTCTGAGGGGAGCTTCAGTCAGCTGAAGGGGTTCACTGCCAAAGAGTGTATGAGAGGCGATACCTTGCTGGCCTGGACAGTACGTGGAGCTGGGAATCTTCTAAACTGGCACCAACTGGCCGAATAAACCCTTCTAAACCTCAGTTTCCTCATCTGTACAGTGGAGATATAAATTCTTGCTGGAAAGGGCTGCTGGGAGGATTAGAGACACTGTAGGACAGGGTCTTACACATGGGAGGTGCTCAACAATAAGGAACTATCGGTGACCGTCCCATCTTCATGACCTTGGTTTTTATAGCCTTCTCTCCAGGCTGCAGATGGATGGCACGCCCCCAACAAACACACAATGACTCGCACCTGTACTATTCCTTGGGTGGCACCAAACGAGCCTGTGCAATTTCAGATAAACTGACAAAAGGTAACAGCTTGCCAATTCTCCAGCTCCGGGCCAGACCTTCCGCCCAAACGCCAGGGACTGTTTCTCCAGCTGAACACTGGTGCCACCACTAGAACGACCCACGTGTTCCTCAAAGGTGACGTTCCAATTCTGAATTCTTTGTTGTGCTCACCACTCAGAGGCTGCAGTCCAGACGTCAGCCGAAGAGCTCTCCACTCATTTACGTGTCCAATTACATGCTCAGGGTCACCCCCAAACCCTCCATCTCCCAAGAAGCCACCTACTCAGGACGAAACTACCTACAAAGTACCTGCAGCTATCCTTGCCTTCTCATTCTTCCTGGCTCTGGAATATGTAGCCAGGCTCATATATGTAGCAGTCCCAACTGCTGTTCCTTTCCCCACAGTCCCTCCAGCACTGCCAAGGCGAAGCCCATGCATCCCACCTTCCTGGCTCTGGAACATGTAGCCAGGCTCAGCCTTGCTCTCCTCTCTCCCACCACTGAGCTCCTTAAAGACTGAGCCGGTCTTGTTAACGTGCATGCTCCCTGCATCTGCCCCATACCAGGCTCCTAGCGGGTGCCTGGGAAAAGTGGGCTGAACTTGTTGCTCACAACTCTGCACACATTGTGCATGCGTGCACACACACACAGAGTAAACCGATAGAGTGAAGTACCAGATGGAAGAACCGGAGAGTGAGCTCTCACGGACGGACCCCACACATGTACCATCTCAACAGAACATGGATGGGGCAGTTTGCCCGGCACTGTCCACTGTAACAAGCACGCGTGTACCTGTCACTTTTGTGACCAGCAGCCGCATGGGGTGGGGAGAGGGGGTCATTCCTGATCTGCGGGTGAGGGAGCTAGGAGGAGAGTGACCCAGGCCTCTGGACGCCACACTGTTGGCCTCTCCACCAAACCAGACCACACCACTCTCAGCCACCACAAACGCCCACACCTCGGTCCCTGCCCACGTTCCAGCCAGCGGCATCGGCTGCTTCCAGGGACAAGCACTGTGGCCCTGAGGCATTCCCTAGCACACCGGGGGGCATGAAGGGGTGCTTTGCACGAAAACAAGAAAAGATTCCTGAAAGAAGGAGCTTGTCAAAGGTGGAACAGTTGCTTTGGAAGGAAGAATGCTCCCTGGCACCAGAGGTGGGCATGCAGAGGCCAGAAGGCCTCATGGGGGATGTGTGTGTGTGTATGTGTGTGTGTATGTGGAGAGTTGAGCATGAAACAAGTGATAAGGCCACGAAGTCTTTCCAGCACTGAATCTCAGATGCAAGACACTGACTAGGAGCACACATGAGCTCAGAGCAGGTCGGGACGCAGGCAGCATCCTCCACTTCCTCTGGTCACCAAACTGCTACTCATTTCGAGGGCCCCAGTCAAATGTCCCTGCCCCTGCGACGCCCCCCCAGATCCCTTTGCGGGTTGACTCCCAGGCCACGCTGCCAGGCCCCTGTGTACGTGACTCTCCTGGTGAGAGGCCAGATGCCAGAGGCATCAGACCTGGCCAAGGTCCCAGCTCTGGCATAGGAAGGGTGGCCTCAGGAAAGCTACTTTTACTGCCGTGAGCTCAGCTTACTGTGAGGGCCTGTCGCAGAGGAAGTGCTCAGGAAGTGGCAGCTGCCACAGTCTACGCCGCAGACGTCCACTTTACTGGACAGAATCACACAGAGGACAGAGCAGCCGCCCTGCCAGAAAGGCAGAAGTCAGCCCTCGACTGACGACCGTGGCAGCAGCTCAGCAGGAGGAGGCCTGGCTCCAGGGCAGACCATTTACCAGCTCTGAACACTGGGAAAGTCGCCTCATATGTCCAATCCCCAATTTCAACTGAGAAATGTGACCGATAGCATCTGCACCTCCTCCCCACAGTTTGCTGCGTGTGGTAGAGTCTGTTAACTACATCGGGGACGGTACGTGGCAGGGCGGGCCTGAGGTAGGACAGGAGAGACAGATGACTGCAGCCCAGCTTGGCTGGGGGCCTGCAGGGCTGGGGGCTGGCTACGGTGCGGGGTCCCTTGGCTCTCAAAACAAAACCCACCAGTTACCAGGGCCTCGTGACTAGAGGGTTTCCACTTTGCTTGTACGTGGACGCTGTGTGCGGCCAAACACATGGGAAATCAAAATCAGAGAGGAAAATGACAAAGGGAGAGGAAGAAGAATATAGAGGATCGAGCAGGTCAAAGTGTTCCTGGAAAATAAAAGCTCCAAACAAGAACCAGCAGAATGGCGAAGAGGCAAACAGACGATCAAAAGCGAGAGAACAAGCTGCAGGCCGGGAAGTCAGTGCCAAAGAATTGATTAGTCAAACATATGAATCTCTCAGGCTGAAGTAGAAATATCACAGCCCCGGCTCCTGACTGTGGAGCCCTCTCGGCATAATGGGAGCTGTGAAGAGGCCGGGGAATAAAGCAACTTTCATTTTCCCTCTGTGAACGCAGAGGGCCCGGCCCCATGAGGACCTCGCCTTGTGCTGGCTTCGAGGGGGAGCGTGGCCCCTGGCCACGGGAGCGGGGTGCGAGTGAATGGGCCGGCACTTGGCTCACTTCACTTGAAAGCTCAGAGGCCTCTGCAGACACACATCTCGGGCAAGAATAGCGTCCTGGGATGTGGACTTAGAGATTCAAAGGAGGAAAGGTGAGTGTCCTCGGCGTCATGGGGACTCGAGTTCCTCCACTTCTCTGTTCCGCGCTCCTTCCGAGCTGCACGGCCCGCTGGCTACTCCGGCAGCCACGGCACAGACGGCGCGTCACACATCTCAACAAAGCCGGAGCCAGAAACTGAACAGAAGTGATGCAACAGGAAGACCCAAACCTGTGGGGTGGCCCCAGGGAGGGTGGATACAAGGTTTGGCTGGCAACAACCGAAAGCTGTAGGCAGCCTGGAGCAGTGGAAGGAGTGTAGATTTGGTGCCAACAGAGGCTGATTCTAACACTAGCTTGGCCATGAATGGTTATGTGTTCCTGGCCAAATTACCTCATCTCTCTGAGTCCCTGTTTCCTAAGCTAAAAAATGGGGATAATGACACATACCTAAAAGCCTTAAAGGCTGCTGTGAGGATTAATCCAAGTGAGATGGGAAGATCCCTGGGAGCGTGTCTGCCTCACAGTTGTACAATTTAAGTAATCTGAAGAAGGCGTGCTGCCATATTTTAAAACACTTCTGGTATTCTGGAAACTAGAGAATGAGCTACATAACTTGTGGCTCTTCTCTGAATGGGCTACAGGATGGAGATCGTCTAAGTTTATTACTACTGAAATGTCATTCTGAGGACTGTTCATCTTTCGCCTTCCTTCTCTGGTGCCCTGTGAGCATCAACCTAGACTCTGGGGGAGCTTCTCTGCTGACTCTGATCCTCAGGGCAGTCCAGGCCCCGTCATTTACTCCACACCCACAACAGGAATCAGCCTGGCACAGGGAAGGGAGCTCAGGCTTTGGGATCAGTGACTCAGGTGGGAAGCCCAAATCTACCATTCGCTCGCTGTGGTAGAGGCCAGTGTCTAAGTTCTCTATACACGTTGTATGCATGTGTTACTGGAAATTTTAAGTAGGAAATACATTTTTTTAGTGTGGGTCCCAACTGACAGGTAAGCACCAACAGAACTGTTGCAACTGGGAGATTCTCTATGGACCCAATGCTACACCAGAAAATTGTTTCAGTTGAAACCATCTCTTTTCCTGGTTGCTAGGAAGGCCCACGGAGGCCCAGAGCTGGTGGATGGCAGAGCTGAAAGAGTCTCTGGATCACATCCTGTTCATTTTTTCTTTTTACTGTTGGAGAAACTGAGACCCGGAAGGGTTAGACAAATCACCCCCAGGCTACACAAGGAACTGAAAATACTGCATTGGGTTGGTGATGCCCTGATCTGGCACTGAAGCCAACATACAGAGCCTTGCCCTTGACCACTGTAAGAGGTGCTGGCTGTCTGCCTCATGCATAGGACGGGCTGGTCAGTACACTGGGGCTCACTGCTGTCTGGACAGCTGATGACCAGGAAAAGGTGGGCCACACCCCTGCTGATGATTTCCTTCACTGCACTAGGATGTCTACATGAGATACATCTTAGATGAAAACTCAAAATGTTCCTCATCTCCTCACTGCAACCTTGCCCAACACCTGTCCCCGAAGCCTCTATTCTCTAGGACAAAAAAAAAAGGTAAGATGGAACAGCTGCTGTGTACACGAGATTCAAGAAAGTAAATGTCAATGACCATTTTAAGAATTTACAGCCTGAAAAAAAGTTGTAATCTATTTCATAAACAAAGGGCTTATTAACGTAATATATAAAGAGTTTCTTAAAATCAAGAAAAAGATTAATTGCCTAATAGAAAAATGGACAAACGAGTTGTACAGTTTACAGAAAAATAAACACAAATTACCCTTAAATGTAAGAAAAGCTATTCAATCTCACTCACAATAATAATAATGATATAAATAAAATTTCTCTGAGACATCACTTCTTACCGATTGGAAAGTTTAGCGACATACTCTATTAGTGAATAGATATGTGTCATAACGAGACAGGAATGAAAAATGATGCAATCCCCATGGAGAGGAATTTGGTAATATCTAGGAAAAATATGAAAGCAATTACCATCTGACCCAACAATCTCATTTCTAGGACCCATCCCAAAGATACACTTAGAAAAACACAACATGATATATGTACAAGGTTATTTGTTGTGACATTACTCGCAGTAGCAAAGCCTAAAGGACATCAGTGTGGTGCCGTGACACGGCCACAGTATGGAGCACTAGGCATTTGTGGAAAAGAATGATTAAGATCTTTAAACACTATTATGGACTGATTTTCAGTACATACTAAGTGGAAAAAGTAAGATGCAGAACAACGTATGCAGCAGTCGCTTTTAGTAATGAAAAGGGGTTATGGGGGAGGGAAAATCAGGGTAGAAGAAATTAGGATAAAAGCCTGATTTCTCTGAGTGAACCTTATTTATAGATCTTAAATCATGTAAAGAGTTCACATGATCAAAAAACAAAATTAAATTTCAAAGAATTCCTAAGAATTGAAAAGACACCGAAACAAACGAACCTAACTATACATTTCACTGGAGACATAACCACTGGGAGACAGCAACTGGCAGACCACACAGACGGTATTCTAACTGTACCTTGTCAGGGGTGTTCTTTAAGGACAATAAGCTCAAAATAATCATAAATTTCATGTAAGAATTACTGATACAAATAAAATTTATTTTTAGTTTTAAAACCATTTTATATATATATATATATATATATATATATATATATATATATATATATATTGCATGCTAAAACAAATAATTATATTGTATTAACATTCTGAGGAACCAACATTTTTAAGACAGTAGAAAGATACAAATATAAAAGCAAAAAAGTTAGACAAAACTTCTGAAATTTAAATTTGAAAAGAAAATACCAGTATGAACTCTTATTTTTCTTTCAAAAAAAAAATATACGCCTTAACCTCGACCACTGGAAAGCTCTGGAAGCAATGAATGACAGAAGTGGTGATGAACACCTCTAGTGTTCAGAAAATGGTCTCTAAAGACCATTCCCAAGTAAGGGGACCAGGGCTTACTGACGAAAGGTCCGATTCCACACCTGGAACAGGAAACGTACGAGATGAAGCCCTGAGGCATCTTGTTGTGCTGGAACACAGTCATGAATTAACAATCAGACAATCCAAACTGAGGGGCATTCTACGAGATAACTGGCCTGGCCGCTTTGAAAATATCAGTCATGGAAGACCAAAACCGGATGAAGGGCGAGGGGGCTGTTCTAGATTAAAGGGCAACAGAGAGACATAATGACAACTAAACGCAATGTGCCATGCTTAATTTGAACTCAGGTATTAAAAAAAAAAAAAAACAGTTAAAGAATATTTTGAAGCCCAGTGGGCAAATTGAATATAGATTACAAATTAGAAAATATTATTATATCGATGGGTAATAACGGCTCTGTGGTTATGATAAACAGTGTTCTGATTCTTAGGAGACATAGGCTGACATATATGGGAACAAAGTGTCATGATATCTGTACTTACTTTCAAATGGTTCAGCAAAAAAATAAAATAAAAATAAAATAAAAGGTGCAGTGTTGTAGACATATTGTGAAAAACAATGCAAATGTGAAAACAATTATCAGTGAATTTAGGTGAAGGGTAAATGGGTATTTGCTGTACTAGCCTTCGACTTTTCCATAGGTTGAAATTTTTTTTAAAATAAAGCCGAAGGAAAAACAAAATGCCAGATTTTTACTTTTAGAAGACCTTATTAATATAAGTTATGGGTGAAATAGATTTGCCTTAAAACCCTTCAGCAAAAAAAATACACACACACACACACACACACACACACACACACACACATATCCAGAGAGATAAGAAATAAATAAAACAAATATGACAAAAATGTTGACGGTTGCTGAAGCTGCACGATGGATAGGGGATCTTTACTCTGTACTTTTGTGTATATTTGGAAATCTCATAATAAAAAGTAAAAATAAAATAAAGTCCCAAATTCAAGAAAAGTTATTTGCTACAAATTTGTAAGAAGGTTAATATCCAAAATATAAAAAGGGCTCATGTAAACAAAAATGAAAAGCACTGAGAACTCACAGCAGAGAAATGAGCAAAAGGCAGAGTTCATAACAGAAAAATAGAACCGAGGCTCATAAACATGAAAAAAAGTTGAATGTCACTAGTAATCAGAGAACTGAAAACTAAAACGTAATTCAATGTTAAAATAGAATTAAACTTTCCAAGATAAAAAAATAAAGACTCCTAGTGTAGCCTGGAATGTTGATAAAAATGAACAAGAGTAACACATCTATGAAAAGTAATTTGGCAAGTGTGTTAAAAACTTTAAAGATAGGCATATCCTTTAATCTAGCATTAGAATGACTGGAAATTTAGTTTAAGGAAAAATTCAAATGTCAATGAATCTCCATGTGTAAAATTGTTCACATCAAAACGACGACAAAAATTTAAATTTCCCTTGAGGGGCATGGTGAGTAACTTGTGGCACATTTAAGCAAAGAAATTCTGCAGCCATCTACAAAGACAACATCTCATGGTGTGTGTGAGGAAAACCTGAATGATGAAGATCACATAAAAAGAGAAGGAAAAAAAAAACTGTATTGACTTTGAGCTCAATTATGTGAAAAGGCATAAACGCATTTGGAAAGGGATGCGCCAAAATTCAGTGCCGGCTGCCTCGGCGTGTTGGGAAAGTGAGTAACCTGGCTTCCTTATGCTTTTCTGTCTTTCCCACGTTTTCTGCAACGAAAATGTTACTTTTATAATCAGAAAAAAAACAATACACATTATTATTTTTTTAGACGTTGTCTCAACCTTTGCCCTGGTGTAAATTTTTGTGATTGTTACTAAAAGAAGAGAAACTTCACAAGTGACTGGATAGCCCTGAGTGACACTGGGGACTCACCTATGTGGGATGGATTTTAACTAGCACAAAGGACCCTAGAAGGAGGAACATTCAAAGGCAATTAGTTGGTAACAATATTATAAATAGAAAAGGAGCCAAATAAATGTTTCCTGGATATCATTAATTTAGTTGTAAAATAGATTCAGAGTTACTCCGGTAACCCCATATACAGAAGGCACTCATTATAAAGACAGCCATGTGTTAAACAAGAAAATGTAGAAGCGGAGATGGCTCTGCTGTACGCAACTGAGACATTCTCACGGAGACAGCAGTTCTCAAAATATCACCCTCCAAAACAAAAGCTTCACGTAGGAAAACAATCCCAGTGCAATGCTAATTGAGTTGGTCCTGTTTGCCGCTCCCTGAGACCAGCTCTCCTCCTCTCTGCTCTGGCTCAGTCTGAATGCTATGCCCGGTACAGACCACTTCTTGGAACTTTCTTGTTTGTAAAGTGGGCATATTAATCTAATTTACAGAAAAAAATTACTGTATAGGGGTACACAGAAGACTGGACAAAAGGGGCCATGGGAATGCCCCCAGTATAGCACCTGGCAAATTCTACTGATCCCATCTCCAAACGAGCCCATTCCTCTCCCTTTCCACCATTACCATGTGAGTTCAAGTCACCTCATCGCCTTTCTGGGGATCAGAGTGACCTTCTAATTGCCCTCTGTGCTTCCACTACGCCCCCATCCCAACACGCAAGCATGCTATTTACAAAAAACAAAACATAAAAGTGGTTGTCTCACACAATTAAAAGGCTTTAAAAACCCTTCCACCAACTTAGACTAAAACTTCTTTTCGTGGCCTGCAAGACCTTGCATGATCCAGCTTTGTCTAAATCTCTAAAATCTCTAACTTTGACTCATGCCGCTCGCCTCCTCGCTTGCTACATCCTGGGTTTCCTAGTTCCCTTTGGTTCCTCCAAGGTGCCACATTACCTAAACTTTCCCTCCGCCTGGAACATTTCTCACCCCGACCAACCTGGCTGGGTGATTCTCTCCCATCACCTCTCTGGTGAAATGTCAGCTCTAGGAAGACTTCCTTAACCACTTCCTCTGAAGCAGGGGCAAGCGACAGCTCAGATGGACCATTTTAAATGGTATATCTGTCTGTCTGTCTCCTTTTTACTGTCTATTTCACTGAACGTAAGCTCAGGGGACAGGGGATCATCTTTTTCTAGAAGTCACTACTACTGGCTGCCTACCTAACATCCATTCCCTAGTTCCTCCTTTCATACATGCCCCTCATGCCCCCATCCTCCTCTGGCAGGTCTATGTGCCCCCCAGTGGTCTCACTTCCCTGCCTGTAATTAATTGGTGAGGACATGGGCATATGACTAAATTCTAGTCAATGACACAAGAGACAGAGTCACCAGGAGAGCTTCTGGGAAAGTTTTTCTGAATCTTAGAGACACCAGAAAGAGAAGGTTCCTTTGCTGCCTTTGGAGATTGCTTTAAGGCTGTAACAATGACATAGTTCTCTTGAGGCTGTGTGGGAAACATGACCAATAGCTGAGGTGGGCAGACTCGAGAATGAAAAAATGAGGTTCTTGATATAACTCACATCAGTGAGTTAACTGCTCAATTAGCCAATCATCGAGCTATCTACCTCTGATCTTGCCATGATCACTAAAAAAGTCTGTATTATTCCTGCCAGATTTATGTTACCTGTGGCTGAAAGCTTCTGGTATACTAGACTGTCTTTTTGGTCACACTTAGTGTAGCATCTGCCACACAGTAGGCACCCAATAAAACTTGTCTGAATGAATGGATGAATCAGAGTGTTCAATGTAAAGTATTAAGAAAAAAACCTTGCTATTAGTGTAGGATTCATACCATTTCTATGAGAAAGGCATTCAGTTTTTGTTTCTCCCCCCTTTTTTATTACACAAACTACATTTAAAGAAAACCAAAGAGAAAGAAAAATTGTAAACATGATCTGACCATCCTAACATAGTACACTCATTGCTTTGCAGCGCCTTTAGGTACTAGCGCTCTGTTAGGTTAAATTAATTTTACAAATATTCTCAGGGAGAGGAAGAAAAGCTTTCCATTGGCTGTTACGCTTCCTGGCTTATTCACAGGCAGAGTTTTAAACATGTACTGAGCATCCATTTCCAAATAAGCCCCACGGGAGGCAGCCTAGTGGTTAAGCAGTTTTGGGAGTCAGACCCAGATTTAAATCCTGGCTCTGTCACCCCTAGTTGTTGTGATTTAGGACAAGTCGCTTACCATCTCTGAGCCTCAACTTCCTCATCTATAAAATGAAAATAATACCTAATTCAGTTTTTTTTTTTTTTTGGTAAGACTAAGTGTGGGGTCCATGTGGACTTAGCTTGCAGTCGGTATACTGTCAATGCTCAAAAGAAGCTACAGTTATGATGACTTTGTTCCTATGATAATCCTTAAGTTTCATGATTCCTTAAAGAAGTGCCTTACATGTTGAAGGTATAGGAGTTCGCTAAATGCCATGTGCCACAAGTCAATTGAGATTTGGCTTCCCAGTGTCACCAAAGGCTGACCTCCTTCCTGGGATACAGTGTGGCCCAGTGACAAGAGCATA
This sequence comes from Macroglossus sobrinus, assembly GCA_004027375.1. Classification (NCBI taxonomy): domain Eukaryota; kingdom Metazoa; phylum Chordata; class Mammalia; order Chiroptera; family Pteropodidae; genus Macroglossus; species Macroglossus sobrinus. Next base: position 308,483 of record PVKZ01001304.1, on the reverse strand, counting down.
GGCCTTAGAATTAGTCAGAACTGGGGTCTAATCCCACCCATGCCCTCACTGGCTGTGACCTTGGCTTTGTCACTAAATCTGTGCTCTTCACTGAAACAGGGATCATGCTGGCCCCAGCCCCTGCCCGATGCATCTGTGGGCTGAGTGACCGAGCACATGGAAACTGTCCAGTCCAGTGCCGGGCACAGAGGAGGGATGCAGTACACACGGACTCCCTTCCGTTTCTTTCGATATTAGCTCTTCCCATCACATGCAGGTTAAAACCAGGAGTTTTCACAACACAATGAACTGGGCCCCCCCAGCAGGAGGGCACGGAAATGGTACAGTTTGCTTTAAAAAGATGACTAAATTGCCCAACAATGGAAATTCATATAATAAACCTATCCCACGAATGTTTTATTTGGTTTTAAGGCCCTGCTGTGCCCGCATCCTGCTACCCCCTTGAACGTGGGGGTCTGTGCTGCTCGCTCACACAGGGAAAATTGGCAGACCCCTCTTCCCTACTCAGAGTCGCTTCTTGTGCCCTCTGCCCGAGGATGGCAATGTCACAAGAGCCAGGGAGATGCACAATGCCCAGAGATTTATGAAAATACGCATCTGAAAAAGAGAACGCTGTGCAGAGAGTGGCCGTGTGGGCAGGCCTGGTGCATGGGAGCAATTAGAGCAGGTTTGCAACAACTCAGTGCTGTTCTATTCAATTGCTTAAAGAATTGCCATAGCAACAGCAGCCACACATAGTAAAGTGGCAGCAAGATGGAGCAAACACTTGAAAAAGACTCTCTCTTGTTAACCCTCCTCCCCTCCCCAAAATGAATAAAGGGCCATTTTCTTTTGCTATTATACCTTCCAATCAATGTCCGCACTTTGTGCCAAAGTGGGTGACTAGATGCCCATATTCATGTTTTTTTCTTCCCTTTTATTTTGGTGTTAATGATGATAACAGCAGCTACCTTTTAATGAGCTCCTACTATGTCCTGGGTTGATGAAAACTTCACGTACTAATTCCAGCAGCTGGCATTCACTGGGGACATGAGATGTCCTGGACACATCCTGCCTGCAAGGAGCTTGAAGTCTGGTGAGATGGAGCCACAAACACATCTGCATATGAGAAGGGTGGCACCTGAGTCATCTCAGTGGACGCCTGCTATGTGCTAGGGACAGAGAGCTGAGTAAGAAATTCCCTCTCCTTCACACAGCTCACAGTCTAGTGTGTGTGTGGGGCACGGGCAAGCACTAACAGGCCACATCTAATCGCTAACATATGGGACTTAGGAGATCACATTTGGTAGTTCACTTGACCAAAAACAAAACAAAACAGAATAAAACAACAATAACAACAAAAAAACAGATTTCAGGAGGAGCGTGTGGGGAGAGTTGAACATTTAGACAGCACTGTCTCCTAGCAGTTGATGGGCTAGGTCTGTTAGCTAGATTACACGTGGACAATATTATAACCCCCTTATGTGTGAGCGATGGTAGGCTAACCCCCAACAACAGGCCCCAGGCTCTGCTTGGCACCTCATGCTCCTCATCCCGTGCAGCCCTCGCCTTCCCCCACCCCCGCAAGAGGGAAGTGTTAATTCTTACTCCACATGCACAATGAAATGTATACCCAAAGCTCAAATTGTGTCACTTGCTTTTAGGGCCATATAGCTAATAAGTTACAGAGTCAGAGACCTGAACCTGAATCATCCTGACCTGAAAATCAGTCATGTTTATCTGGATAGATTTAGATTGATAGGTCACTAATTGGAAAGTTCAAGGCTTGTTCTTGGAATATTAGAGTTAAAACTAAAAGATACCCCACACTGTAAAATTAACCTACTTTTAATGAAAAGGAGAACGAGTGAGAACTTAAAAGAGTAGTAACTAATAACCTTGCTAAATAGCTCTCATGGCCAGAGGTGTTGGTGGCTCAATGCGAAGGGCCATGTTCCTCTGCAGACTTTGATGTGGGAAGGACACTGATTCCGGGGTCAGAATAAATCTACCCGGAAGTATTTCAGTATATGGGCTACAAGCAGAAACTGACCCATCTGCCTCACAGTTGATAACCATTAGAATGCTATTAGGCCATGAGCTAGAGTTGCTAAGCGGTGATAACAGCAGGGGGCCTGAAACTCCCCCCAAAGGAAACAATAAAATTGCTTCCTGTGCCTGTAAACACAGCATGGTAGCAGGGTGCTCTGAGTATGTAGTTTGAAAGAAAAAGAATGAAAGATTTGGTGGCATCTTGGGGATAAAAAAAATATATGCAAATTGAAGAGGTGACTTGGTGATGAATGATGAATTTTATATCATTACCCAAGGGGAAACATTGATCCTTTCTATCTAAAAGAAGCTACGTATATGGAGCTTCTGACAACAGGCTCAGAGATACTGAGAACAGGGTACATATAATACTTGGCAATAGTAGACACTTAATAGTCTTTGAATAAATAAGTTAACATCCTCAACAATATGCTTCAGCAAAAACAATGAGGATTCAAAAAACTCCTAATGATATCTGTGGGCTTACTTCAGAACTAAAACCCCAAGTAGATCTAAAAATAAAGGTTGCAAACTCAAATGCCTTCACTGGTCCACAAGGACTCTAAATGACAGGACTATAAGTGACAGGAGCAGGTGTAAGACAACAGCGAGAGATGGCAAACATAGTAAGCATGTCCTGTCTCCAAATATCTGGAAGCATCAATTAAGAAAAAAAGGTTGAAACATCACTTGACAAACCGACACATTTAAGGGCTAGGTTTGTTGGGTTTGGCCCACAGGCTGCCAGTTTTGACCTCTGATAGATAGATGGGCTGCATCTGTCTTCCCATCAAAAATCCCTCTGCAAATAATACCTCAGAATGGCCACGGATGGGGCCAGGCAGGAATGGGTGAGGGCTGTGTCTTCACAGAGAGGCCTGGAGGGCCGTCGCTCTGCCCTGGCAGCTGGACATTTGTACCTTTGTGTTCCATGGTGCTCAGATGAGCACAGGGTGGTGTGTGCTCCCATCACAGACACTGAGGAGCACAACTCTATGCTCATCTCCAACTTGGCTACTTGCAGAAGACAGACGGACTTCAACTCACTCTGTCTCACCCTGAAAAGCCAGAAATTACTCTTCATTTATCAACTGGAAATGGGACAACCCTGGGAACAGACAGGCCCTGCATCTCCCTTGCTAGGCACTTCACACCCGTTGATTCACTAACTTCTCTGAACCACTCTGGGAAGTGGATGTAATCACTCCATTTTACAGACAGTAATACTGAGGTTTAGGAAAGGGAGAGACATGTTCAAAATCATACTGTGAGCAGAAGAGCCAGCATCCGAGACCAGGCGAGCCTTCCTTCTAAGCCTCCCATTTCTGCAGAGAGGTTGGTGCAGAAACCCAGACCCGTGGAGCGGCTCTCTTCAGACAGTGTCCTGGGAAGGAAGGGCCTCTCCCTGACTCTCAGAGCCTGCTACGGGGTCCGGGCTGGCCTGCTAGGTTACATTCACCCCTGCCGGGGAGCAGGAAGGAGGTGGGCAAGCATTGCAGCCTCCTTTTTGAAGGCACCCCTCAAATATGTGCTAACCATCTGAACTCTAAGAGGAAGGGCACTATTTGAGAGTTTGCCTCAATCACCTGACACAGGTGGCAGATAAATGCCAGAAGCCAGCGGGCAGAGAGAGGCCTGCTTTACCTGGATCCTTCTTTCTCTGATTGATAACTCACTGGACCATAATCAGCCACCATTATGACCTTTCTCTATAGGAGCCATGAGGGAAAATAATTTAAGAGCAAGCTCCGAACACAGGGCCAAACAAGACCATGGAAAGGTCTGCTTCCTTCTGACAAATGGGTAAATCCCCCAGCATTAGGTCAAAGAAAACCATAAACTTCATGCAGCTAGTGCTCTCCACCATTCTCTGTTCAAACCTCCTCCACTCTCCCCACCTACTGACTCGTCTTTCTTCATCCGTAACCACTGCCCAACACACACACACACCCCTGCCTGGATGTCACAGGGAAAATTCAAGCATCAGATGGACCCCCACACCTCTTTACCTGCATCCCCACCCCTTCAGGCTTTCTTCCCCTTATATTCAGGAAAGGGACAGAGGGCCTGTTCTCTGCTCCAAGGCCAATCCTCCGACCCTGCTTTGCCAACCCTCTTCCTTCCCAGGGTCCTTTTTTTCTGTCAAATACTCTTATATTCCCTGGTTCTTTCTCATCAGCATTTCACTGTACTCAGGTTTCTTCCAATGTCAAAACAATAAACACTGAATGGCCCTAGAATTTCTCTCATCCCTATAAAAAGCATCTGGCTATCATCAGTCTCTCTCTCCACCTCCAACCAGCCAAACCGCCCAGAGGAGTTTTCTCATCTCAGCCAATTCCCAACTTTTGGGTGGCTAAAGCCCACAGGAGATTCTCTGTCTGGGTCCAGTTAAGCTCTCTTCAGTGGCAAGGTACGTCATCAGGCGCTTCCTCCTCTGGTTGTGGTGTGTTATTCTAGTTTTATTCCCATCTCTCTGGATGAACCTCCCTCTGACTCCTTTGCCAGCTTCCCTTTCTTTGGTGGTCTCTGGGATAAAGATTTTTCTCTATCTTGCGCCCTCTTTACTTCTCAATTTATCTACTTTCCCTGGTTAATTATTTATCATCCAAATGCTGACATCTCCCAAATATCTCTTTCCATCCCAGTCCTGTTGTCTCTTGACTTCATGAATTCATATTCAAAGCTGCCTAATTAGACATTTCTTGGATGGATGTCCATTAACATGCCAAACTCAACATGAATAAAACTGAACGCACGTTCCTTCTTAAACTGGTTCTTCTCCCTTCATCCCAGTGAATGAGAATGGCGCTACCCAGTCAGTCACCTGGGTCAGTCTTGCTTTTACTTTTGATTATGGAGACCTGTGGATTCTAGCCCTTCACATTTCTCTAGCCCACCCACTTCTCTCCATCCCTTCAGTCACCTCCCTGGGTCAGGTCACCATCATCTTTTCCTAGATTATGATAACAGCATCCTGAGTGGTCTGTCTCCAAGCCACCTTCTTCCTACTAGTCGTTTCTCTTCTGGTACGGCTACAGTAACTGCCTTTTAAAAATGTCTGCACATTCATGTAACTTCTTCGCTTTAAAAACTTCCATAACTGCCCCACTGACATCAGGATTAATCTTGAACTTCCTGACATGGCTTATAAGGTCCTCCTCCCCAATCTGGCCTAAACATACCTTTAAGTTTCATCTCCTGCCACGCTCTCCCTTGTGCCAGTGTCTGTCATGTCACTTCCTCTGTCTGGAGGATGCTGTCCTCCTCAAATCTCAGCTTGGATATCACTTCCTCTGGGGCACCGTCACTGAGTGACAGTTCCTGGTTGGGTGCCCCTCCTGGGGTCTCCCACATTATCCTCTACTTCCCCTCTGGAGTGCTCGTTAAATAGTATTATAGTTGCCTATTTGCTTGTCATTCTCTCCATTGGTCTTTCTCATTCCCTGTTGCCAAGCCAGTGCCTAATCTGATGACTGACACATAAGAGGGACTATTTGTGGTTAAAATAATGAATAGAGAAACGAACAAAAATCTGAAAGATGCTTTTTTTTTTTTTAAAGTTCATGTTATAAGAATGGACAGCCTTAGGATGCTGTATGAATTAGCTTCCAACCTTGATTGTTGAATGTCTTGGAATCTCAGTCCCCCATCCACAAAACGGATGTTACCACCTCTCTCTCAGGTTGCTGTGAGTTTTCAATGGATGACATGTGAAAGCACCTGCCACCGTGCAGGGTGCATAACAGCATCAGAAATGTTTTCTAAAACTAAGCGAAGAAGTCTAATTATTCAAAAAGGACATTTTGAGGTGCATGAGAATAGAGCTGGCTAGTAAGACACATGACCAGCACTCTGTCTGCAATGATGAAAGAAAGCTAAAAGCAGGAGTCGTGAACTCAGGATCAAAGCTCTTCTGTGCAAAGGAGAGGATTTCTCCAAAGACACTAAATTAGAACTAAGTTTCCACGGGTTATTCTCATCACTTTCCCAGCAAAGCTGCTGAGAAAGTGAAGCCATATTTTCTTGGGCAGCTTCTCTAGGACAGTGTTCTTGCAGGAAACCAATATTGTTGATTTCCTCCAGGACTGCGGGTTGCTGGGCAGAGATGGAGATGAGAAATATTTGCATATCTATTGCTAGAGCCTGATGGTGTGTGTGTGTGTGGGGGGAAACACCTCCCAGAATCCCAGAAGTCACCTGAGACCACTGCCTTTCCCTGCAGCCTCACATTTCTAACTGATTGATTTCATCTTCTGAATCTCTCTCCAACTGGTTCTCTTTGCTCTGTTTCCACTGTTACAGAGTTCTGAGGTCAGTTTTTCTTCCCAGAACTACGACAACAGTCTTCTCACTGGCCTCTGCCTTGGTCTCATCTCCTTCCCATCAATTTCCTTGATGCCTCAAGAAATGCAAATGTCCCTAGCTTAAAATCCTAAAGTGGCTCTATTGAATACAGAAGGACGCCCAAACCTCCTGGGAAGCATTCAAAGAATTCCACAAACTGGACCCTACCTCTCTCTGTGTCATCTTTCAAAGACACACCCTATATTCTAGCCATGCAGACCAAGCTCTTGTTGTCCCCTCTGTCTGAAGTAATCTTCTGCTTTCTGGAAAACTCCTTTAAGACCCATTTCAAGTGAGTAGCTCCTCCTCTGGGATGCCGCCCTTCACCTGTGCTGGCAGAGTTATCACATCTTTTAGGTTACTCTCTTACCTGGCACCCTCCCTCATTATACTGCATTGCAACTGTTTTCCATGATTGTTTTCCTTATTGGCCTGTTAGTTCCCTTGTCAAATAACAGCTGGTCAATATAATATTTTTTAAATGAAAGAATGAGTGACAAAATAATGTGTCACCTTCCTCTTTGGATGTAATGCTCAAGCGGAGTGGTGTGAGCACCCACGAAATGTTATCGAACTATTTGAGATAAACAACAGATACAGTATTACAAAGATATTATGAGGGGGAAAAATTCTGTGTGAGCTTGAACCCTTTTCCCCCTCACTATAGCGATACTCAACACCCAGCACTCTATGGACGCTTAACAAATGTTGAATAATAACAACAATAGGCTTTTTATATTTATAGAATAACACTGTAAACATTTCATCACTTCCCTGTGGCTGAAAAATTCTAAGTTTAACAACATCTGCCCAATAAAACAAAACCAAAATTCTGCTACTGAGAAGAAACACGTGATATGCAAATAAACCTTGGTAAACAGTCTATTTAGACAGCCAAAAAAATGGGAAAGATGAAAATTTTGTGCACCATAAAAGAAAGAAACAAAGAAACAAAAGTTCTCTTTCTTAGAAACAACTTAGGTTGAAAATTGAAAAGAGGCTAAATATAACTCTTGACACTTCTCAGGTTTTCTAGCATGTGGCATCCTGCACAGTCTTGGGATGAAGTTACATTCATCCTCCCAATTACATCCACCCACATGACAGGATAATGCAGTAATCTGAAGCTATTTCACTATTCTGGGGGTTTTAACTTTAGAAATAAACTCATTAACTCAAAAATAGAATCCAGGTCAGAAGTTAGGCAGATCTGGGTTCAAATGCAGGCTCTAGTTCTTATCAGCTATTTTACCTAAGGTAAAATCCAATCTTATGTTTCCCCCCAAACCCATAAAATTAGGAGAATGTCACCTATCCTGAAATATAATACTGAAGAATTCAGCAGAACAAAGCAGAGAGAAACCAAGAACCAAAGAAGATGAAAGAGCAGTTGAGAGAACATGGATAATAGATTGGGAAGCTCCAATATATTTACATAGGAGTTAACAGAATAAAAAACAAACAAAACTGAACAAGCAAAAGAAGCCCTAAGTTTGGCAAAGTAGTAATATTTGAAGAGATAATGGCTGAGGACATTGTAGAACTGAGGAAAGACATGAACCCTCAGATTGAAGAGACACTGAGTACCAAGCAGGATAAAGAAAAATAAACTCATCCCTAAATATGTAATAGTAAAATTGCAGAAAGAAGATTCTAAAGAGAAAAGATGAATTTTTACAAAAGAATGACAATTGCAATGATAACAGATTTCACCAATAAAAGCAGATGAAAAAGACAAATCTTCAAAAGGCAAAAGGAAAACTGTCAATGCAGTTTCATACCTAGATAAACTATCCTCCTCTTGAAGGATAATAAAGCAAAGTAAAGATATTTTCAGATATACAAAGGCAAAAGGGGTTTGCACATCACTACTGAAAGAAATTTTAAGATATAATTCAGCAAGAAGAAAGTGAACCACAGGCAAGCAATGATGAACACAAATGTTGATAAACTGTATAACTACAGCCTATATGTTATTGTTAGCTTTTTTTAAAATGTGAATTTAATATTCTAATAATGATAAGATTTGTACATGGGCGTATCCAATGAATGAAGTATATTAAAAGTCTTGTACTCTTTAGGAAGAGAATAAAGATACTAAATAATTTAGAATTATTAATTCATGTGATTTCTATATATGTAGATTTATTCTTTGTTTTAGTATTCTGGGCTAGACTCCCAAAAAAATCTTCCCAGAAAAGCAAAATGTCTCCCTTTTCCATTTTGTAGTTGTAATCTTCCTATAATATTTAACAAACAGCTTGCCTCAAACTAAGATCGTGTTTTAATCTACTCCGTAGAAGGTCTGTTTGGGATTCTCTTTTTCCCTCTTCTTTGGTTCTTTTCCCAGTTGAGTCGTTTTTTCCTTCCGAATTCCTTTATTTTTCACATTTGAGCTTAATTTGTTTTTTATCTTCCTCAATGCTCTACTCTTTTTTCTCTTTTTCTTATTTTGACATAATTTCAGATTTACAGAAAAGTTGCAAGAATTGTGCAAAAAATTCCTATTTACCCTTTACTTAGATTCTCCAAATGTTAACATTTTACCATAATGGCCTTCTCCTTTTCTTCCTTTCTCCTTGGACACAAATGTGCATGCCCACACATGCATTGTTATATCGTTATATATCTATATCTATATCTATCTATAGATATATATAATGTATGTATATGTGTATATATGTGTGTGTATATATATATGTGTGTGTATATATATCTATGTATATACATATATATATGTATATATACACACAGATACATTTTATCTGTATAAAATATTTTTCTGAATCATTTGAGAATACATTTAAGGCATAATGTTCCTTCACCACCAAATACCTAAGTATTGTCAGTTCTGCAATAATATGACGTATATGTTCCTAAAAATTATCAAGCTTAGGGGCACAAGGCTCAAAACTTCATCGGTGATATGTTTGAAATAAAACAGAAACCTAATAAAAACAATAGCACCATTTTATACATGTTCAGTGGATAAGAAATATATAAATACTACAATAAATATGCCATTTTACCTTGAAAAAGACCTGAAGTTTGCTCTGGAAGTGGGCGTCAGATGGACTGCAGTCTATGGGTAGATTGTGAAGTGGTGGAAGGAGGATGTGAAATTATATAACTAGTGGTCAGGCTGTGTGTGGCTCATGACACATGTGCTGAACTGAGGTGGCAGATATGAGAGGTGTGTGCACGTGTGCACGTGTGCGTTGTGTATTCCTACACACCTTAGTTCTCTGGGTGCAGTTTTCTACATTTACCTGGTATTTCCCACAGATGATATCGTGCACAATCAAACATGACATTCACATTATACTCAAACTGTTCCCTAATAGTGCAATCGCATTATAACAATCTTGTGGTGTTAAAACAAGCATTGCAGCAGACTGACTTTATTTCCTAGAATCAAGAACACTCTCCTACATAACCTCAGTATAACGATTGATCATAATCAGGAAATTAACATTGATACAATACACATTTAATCTACAGACTTTATTCAGAATTTGCCACTGTCCCAACAATGTCTTTTTATAGCAAAAGAAAATCCTGGACCCTACATGCATGCCGTTGTCCTGTCTCTTGGTCTCCTTTAATCTAGAATAGTTCTTGGGCCTCTGTTGTAAGGCACTAACATTTTTGAAGAGCACAGGCCAGCGATTTTGTAGAATGTTCCTCCATTCAGGTCAAACCCTCTACTCTTGCCTCCATCTATCACTGTTGGCGAAAGCACTATTAATGCCTGAAATCCTCCCGAATGTGATTTGAGTGTGGAGGTAGGTAGGGTATGTGTCTTTTATCCTAGTTCCCTTTGAAAAATCAAGTGAAATCTGCATTGAGAAACCTAAAAAATGGCAGTTACCAAACTGCCCTTAAAATGAAAGCCGCCTTCTTTTAAGAGAATTAAAAACTAAAAGACATATAAAAACCTATCCACCACCGTCAGTAATTGGCTTATCGTACCCCAAAGTATAGGAGGTACATGTCACTCACTGCACAGTCATTTTTAGAAGTCTGACATTCAGATTAATATTTTAGGAAGGCTGTTATGACTAAGGAGGATGACTGGGAACTAAAATTTTTTGAGCATCAACAATGTGGTAATTATACATATTACTGTAATACATGTTTAATCCCATAACGCTTTCTGAAGTTGGAGTTAATGTTCCAACTTTATAGATAAGGAAGCCAAGCTAGAGCATGAACTCCTGTCTGTCTTATTCAAAATCTTACTCCTTCTCCCATATTTTACTGTATCTTCTAAGAATTGTAAGGGTTCTCATGTGTAGTAATCAACAGCAACAACAAAAGAACCAGTTTGGGGCAGAGCATGAATCAAAGATACCACATCTCACGGGTAGATACATAATGCAGATGGTGGCTGTCACTGCTTTACCTAGAGTTGGCTCTCACAGATGGCATTCTCATGCACAAGTACACCTAGGCCATCTTATGTAGAAATTGCAGGGTTACAAGTTAATATTCGTATGAATTATCTCATTTTTGCCTCCTCTGTTTCTGCTGTTGATATGTTTCTCCTGCAAAACAAAACAAAACAAAACCCCACACCATATTTCCCACAGAGCCAAGCCCCGCATCTGAATCTCGATTCTACCACTTGCAGGCCGTGTGGTTGCACGGTGCTGAGCTCTGTGCAGGTGCTTGATACCTGTTTTTAAAAATATTTTGAAAATGCTTTTACTTATTTTAGTGGTGGGCTTTCTTTTTTTCCTCAATGGGATTCTTATCTTGACTAAAAAGAAAAATAGCACAAATCCATTTATACACTCATTCACTCACTCACTTTAGCACACCAAAAACATGACTAAGGAAGCTACTGGAACATTCCACTAACCTTTGGCATTCTGAGATTTAAAACAGGAAGGTTCTAAATAATAGATGAGAAGAAATGGTATAATAGTACCATTATTTCTCTAAATAGTAGAGAATAGAGTCTGACTTTCTCAGCTTCAGGTGCTGACATGCCATTCCCTGTGCTATATACAAATGAAGTTCAGAAAGACAAACCTCTGGGAATTTGGGGCTGGTAACTGTGATTTCTTTGTGTGGGGTGTCTGAAGTGTTGGAAACTGGAGAGAAAACATCTTCCAACTAGCCAGGTAGGTTTTAGGATAGGTGCGTGACGCTGCCACTTTCAAGGGGGACCCACAAGATCACTGAGATTCCCTGTTCAGGGAACAATTTACTTTACCAACAGAGTTTCTGAATTCTTTCTTCTTAGAAAGACCATTAAATGGTCAAGGCCGTGAATTGAATTTTCTGGGTTTAGTTTCCAAACACTTGGGAAAGCATGTTTACTCACATTCGAGCTGAGCTGCCCCCTCCTCCATGACCACTGAAGGAATCCAGAACCTTGACAGATGGGGCTGAGCCACATTTCAAGATCCGTAGGAAGTCTGAATGGTGTTACACTAGAGGGATCCAGACCTTGCCATCTCTGAGCTAGATTTTAAATATAACATAACAAAACTATTGAATTTGGAAAATAATTAACACTATCCATTTTGTAATTCCACTGAGTTTCATTTAACTTTTTATGTAATTTATATTTACATATGGAAGACTAAACGTGACCTATATTGTTTTGTAGCGTAATAATAAAATAAATATCTGTGAACCTACCGTCAAACTTAAAAAACAGACATTACCATTGCACTGTCTTGGTGAATGACCCTCCACTGTCTTTTTCCCCAGATCCCACTAACTCCTATCTTCAATTGTTTCTTATTCCCTAAAATTTTTTTAAAAATAGTTTTGTCACACATCTATGTGGCCTAAATATTTAGTTTTGCTTTTCGCTGAGCCTTAAAAATTGGTATCATACCGTATGTTGCTAAGATTCATCCATGTCATTGTTTCACTTCTCTAATTTTCATGGCCGTATAATATTTCATCACATAAATATGCTATAATTTATTTACCTATTATCCTTCGAATGTATAACTGAATTCTTTCCAGTTTTTTGCTGCTTATTAAAATTTTTGTACATGTCTCCTAGCCTAAATCGGCAAGAGTTTGAACTTTATAAAATAAGGCCAAATTGTTTTCTAAAATCAAGGCTCCAACTTAGACTTTAATCAGCCAAAAAACAACTTTTTATCCACATAGTCACCAACGTAACTCTCCGATTCCCTAATTTTTGCTAATTTAATAGGTGCGAGATATAATGATGCCAAGATCTTAATTTTAGTTTCATTGAGTTTCATTGACTTATTAGTGAAAGTGAGTATATTTTCATTAAGTTTATGAACCATTCATGTTAACTTTCCTGTAAAATGTCTGTTCATTATCTTCCCCGTTCTAATTTTTATTGATTTGCAGAAATTATTTATGTAATCTAGAAACCAAGCCTCTGTCTACTGAAGTTGTAAATATCATCCTTCAGTCTGTGGCTTTTCTTTTTTTTTTTTTTTAACTTGCTTTTAAAGTATCTATTTATTTGTTTGGGAGCAAAGTTCTAGCTGACCTCCTCTGAGAAATAAGATTCAAAAAGACACAAAACTGGAGGTAGACCAAGAAGCTGGGGGACATCCTTTACTCTTCTCTTTCCCTCACCCAACACATGAGCAAGTCCCATCACCAAATTATGCCAAGTCTGACCACTGCTCTCCCATCTCCACTTGGTCACGGCCATCTCTTGCCAGCCCCTGGCTGCTCCCTGACGCTCCTACAGCACCTCCTCAACACAGCAGCCAAAGCAAGCTTCTTAAAACTTGACCCGGATCATGCCACTCTCCTGCTTCAAGGTCCTCCAACGGTTTCCACTGTGCCTAGATTAAAATCTACACTCCTTCTGAGCCCACAAGGCCCTTCATGGCCTGGCCCCTGCCTCCCTCTCTGACTTCATCTCCTGCGGCTTCCCCCCTGGCGCTCCCTCTGCTTCAGCTGCCTTGCTTTCTGTCCCTCAAAAAGGCCAGACTCATTCCTACCTGGGTCTCTGTACTTGCTGTCTGTTCTATCTGGACTGCTCTTACCCTGGATAGCTGTACACCTGTTACTCCTCATTTATCAGGTTTCGGCTCGAATGCCACCTCCCTGGAGAAGAGTACCGAAAAAGCAAACAGCATTTTCCTTTTGCCCTCTAGTCTGTTACTTGCTACCCCTTACTGTGTTTTCTTGTTTTCATAGTGCTCATCACTACCTGAAATCATCTTATTCCATTTTTTGTTTCTGTTCACTATCTGTCTTCCTTCAGTAGGATGTAAGTTCCATGAGGCCACTTACTATAGTTGTGGAAGATATTTTACCTCTTCCTGGTAAAATATCTCAGGAAGCAATGGAAAACAATTAAGGGAGATTCTGGGCATTTGGTGGCGGTAGTAGCAGCAGTCGTATAGTTTTCTCAATATTTTTAAATCTCCACATAAAAAAGACAGAACTACTAGATAAAAAAACCTCAAACAGGAGTGCAACATTTTAAACAAAACTAAGTGAACAATTGTCCCCCAAATGCAAGCATGTGAGTACAAACAATCAATTCTAGCCAGTGGTTCCCAACCTTTTTGTTATCAGGGACAGGTGCTCCTATGAGAATCTAATGCCTGACGACCTGAGGTGGAGCTGAGGCGGTGATGCCAGCGCTGGGGAGCGCTGTACATACAGATGAAGCTTTGTTTGCTCACCCGCTGCTCACCTCCTGCTGTGTGTCCTGGTTCCTCAGTGGCCCAGGGGTTGGCCCTGAAACCACCAAAAGACCTTCTTGGTGTCCGCATCTGTGTTCTGACAGACCTGAGAACAAGTGAACTGCAAAACAACCAATGGGGCCTTGCAGTAAACTCAGCAGGCCTAGTTAAGAACAGCAGGCAGAAGTGGCGGGCTTTAACCTCTGCAACAGAGGTTGAGGGCAAGGAACCTACGGTGCGAAGGTCTGAAGGGGCTGGAGTGGTGTAACCCCTAGGAGTCCTGTGAGCTCTCGGGAGAATATGTCAGGACTCCCTTCCGGGACAGGGACTCACACTGGGGAGAAGCTGCTGGGAGCGGAATCGATACTGAGCAGGACAGAGATGAGAGGGGAAGGAAAAAAGGCCCAGAACAAAGTGGGAGAAGGGAACACAGCCAGATAAGCTCAGAAAGCAGCTGGCCAAATTTCTGAACACGACCCAAAAAGATAGAAGTTAGAAAGCTTTCTTGAACTCTGTCTCATTCTAACGACAGGAAAACTAATTTCATATACAAATAAATACTGTAAAAGCATTGAGAACAAACCCCATACAAAGTAATTATAAGAAAAAAAGGGGAGAATAACATCCCTAAAAACAATGAAAGCATGCCTGAAAGATATGTCCAAAAGACAGATTGAAATTGCAATGTATTGTGCCAAAATGAGTTAAAGACATTAACATTATAAAAAGCATGAAAGAACAACATCTATCTAAATTATGAAAACCTAAACATGATGGAATAGAGCTCAGGCAAGAATTAGAAATAGTAGAGACTATTCAGAACTGAAGACTAAACTAGAAGAGCAAATCAATTAGACAGATAATGCTTTAAGAAAAACCAAGGAAAAAAAGATAAACTTTAAAAATGAAAAATGAAGAATCGTATCTCAATAATAAAATAAGAAAAAATAAAGAGAAAGAAGATTTTAAAGAAAGTAAAAAATATGGAAGATAGGCAAAGAAGATTGAATAATTTCAGTCCCAAAGAAGAAAAATCAAGCAAAAGAACATAACTAATATTAAACCTATCATATTAGTAAACCTATCATACCTGTACATTTCAAATATGTTAAAAGACCACATTATTAACCTATAGACCCAGAATGATCATCCAAGACGGTCTAGTAAAATTATTAGATTTTAAAGAAAGAGAAAAAAATCCCTGGGCATCTATTAAAAAAAAAAAAGTGACTTATTAAGAAAATTAAGATTATCATCAGACTTTGACAGCAATGCCTTTTGGCAGAAGAAAACAGAGTAACACATTTAAGATAGTCAAGGAAAGAAAGTATGAGGCAAAGCTCTCATATCTAGCAAAACCGACTTTCATGTCGAAAAGGGCACAGAAAAACTATTATCGACATTTAACAACAGAGGGAATACTGCTTCTGTAGGCTTTCCTGAGGAGTCTACGAGGCAGTGCTTCAGACAACCAAAACACAACTGAAGAGATGTCACCATTAGAGCTAGTTACAGAGTTACGTGAAGACCAAGCCAGCTGAGAGGGACACAGTGTGTAATGGCTGTGTGTTCTAGCAATGTAATTATAGTTCAATTAGCCAAAATCTGGGGGGAGAATAGGAAGAGAATATGCAAAAAGAAGTTAAACGATTTTCTGTAATCATGCTGGTGGTAGTATTTGTATTGTTTACTGAGGCTGTTGTGCATGAAAATAAATTAGTAATTATGGGGTATTTAAATTCTATTATCCTCTGTGCCTTTGAGAATCAGAATTCAAAGGACAGAAGAAATACTAGTGTAATAGAAAAGAGGTTCAGTAATACATCTGTAGTCTTGAGTTTGAAGTATCACTATACATGTGTGTGTATGTATGTGTGTGTGTGGGGGGGCGTGTTTCCTAGCTCTGTCCACTACAGAGGCCCCCAAACAAATACCAGCTCAGATGCAGTGAGTATCCTCAGCATCCAGGTTTTGGTCGAGACATTTCTCACCAAAGGAAACCAGTGTTTCTGAAGGAATGTCTGGCTCTAGGTTTGGGGACAGGAAACATATAAGATGATGCTGGGACACCCTGTAATAACAGGTAGCACGTGAACTATCAAAGGCCAGGGTCATATAAAACACAGGTACTCAAGGTGCCAACCTGAAGAAGTTCTCTCTGGCCAAAGATGGGACAGTCTGAGTTTTAATAACAATAATGGCAATGAACCCAAACCCATCAAATATGTTCAAATAATAATAAGTATATATAAAAATTGTCACATTGGGAGGGTGACATATAACATAATGAACTAATTCATTATATTAAAAACTGGTAAGTAAAGGGAAAGAATGAAGTGTTTATCTTCTTTCGCTATAAGAACTATAACGCTGGTAACAAAATAGTAAATGAGGGGAAATATCTCTTTATAAAAATATTACAGCCAATAAATGAAGAATAAATAATAAACTTAGAACATCGCCATTTTGTAATTCCCAATAAATAGTTATAGGCGTTAAGCATCCTTGGCTAAAAATCACTAAAAGAGACGCGACCAGACTTGTGGTGTCTCCTACAGCCTTGTAAAATATCACCTGCAGTCTCTACTGAATCTGAGTCTGTCCAATCTCAGGATCGGCAGCCAATTAGCAGGAAACACAGAGGACAGAGGAACATGGTGACAGGCACCACGACTGTGCACACGGCCAAACCCACACTGAGGAAAACACCACGGATTTGGTTTCTTCGACAAATAAATTGTAATGAAATGAAAGGAGTGGAGGAGGAAGAAATAAAAATAGCCAAGACTAACCTATGGCATCTAGAGATAAACATTTGGACAATAAAATAATTTTTTTTTTTAAAATATGAAAGCCAGGATAGTGGTTACTTCTGGCAGGAGGAAGAGTTTTGAATGGGAGGTTTCTGGGGTGGGTCGTATAGCTTTACTTCCTATCCTAGGCAATGTTGGTCTTAAAACCATTTGTTAAGCCATTCATTTGATTAAGGCCGTTTTCTTCACCTGTTTCACAATTTCATAATAAAAAGAATTTTTTAAATGTATATGACACCTATCTAATAGGAAATACTATAAAGAACGAAAGTGAACATTTCTTTGTAAACAGTGTCATCATGATGATAATTCTTACCATCTTTTTCATTAAGATACACATATTGTCTTCATGTTGAAAAAGAAAACTTCACATCTACCCTACTATTTCCTTATAGGACAGAATGTAGGAAAAACTCAGCTTTAAAGAGTTATTTTTATATTTTGTTTTAAAAAACTAATATTGTTGATAACGGGGAAGGCTATGCATGAGGGGGTACAGGAGGTGTACGGGAAATCTCTGTACCTCTCACTGAAGTTTGCTATGAACCTAAGATTGCTCTAAAATATAAAGTTTATTTTTAAAAAAACCCACCTAATGTCAAGTCCCTTCCAGGTTCCAGGCACCATGCTGTATTATCGCATTTAATCTTCGCAACGATCCTATGAGGCAGATTAATACTTGTTGTTCCCCTTTTACAGATGAGGAGACTGAGGCTCAGAGGGGTTAATTAACTTGCTCAAAATCACATGAAAGGAAAAGCAGAATCCAATTCTATCTGACTCCTTTGGGCAGGTTCTACATTTGATCCATCTCGTGGATCTACTTAAGGAATTAAACACATTTACTGAATACTAAAGATCAGGAAACTGATTAAAATTACATAAGCTACTACCTGTAACACCACTTCTTGGCAACAGAGAGAAAAGAAGCAAAGAGTTCCTCAGAGCCCAACAGTCAGAGACCCTTCTCAAGGGGAGAATGGTCTTCCTAGCACTAGGGCTTGAGTCCAAGCTGGCGAGATGCTTTCTGCATGAAGATTAGATGTGTTTGGGAAACCTGAGAGATGAAAGAAACAGCTACATGCTGCTGACAGCAGGGAGTGCAGCAAAAATGTTTTCTCTACCCTAGGAATGCAAAGTCACCACCCTGACACATTGAATTATCAACTCCAGACTAAGAAGTGAGAGGCTGGAGAGTTCATGTTTTTTCACTAGATGCTAGAAACCATCACCAAGGATCGGAAGCAGCATGGGGCCAGTGGAAAAAGCATGTGCTCTAGACGTAGACAGACCTGGCTCCAACCCTGGCTCCACCTCTTACCAGGACCTACCTCACTCATCCAGGGTGGTTCTCTCTCTCTCTCCTTCCCCAGCTATCTTTGATTGCACCACACTTGTCACCTGACACATTATATACTGACTTTCATCTATGTTTCTTAACTGTGTCTGCCTAGAATATAAGAGATTTGAGGGCTGGAACTTAATTTTGTTCAAAGCTGTGTCTCTGAGCACCTAGAACTGTGTCTGGCATAGTAGGGTCTTGGTAAATGTTTGTTCAAAGTTGTTGATTTAAATTCATTTTAACTGACTGAACTTTAAGTTCCTTATCTATCAAACTGGGAATTATACCATGCACGTTTAACAAAAGAAAATACAAATAAAGAGCAAAAAGTGAGGGTTCAGTAGATGTCTGGGGTTTCCCCCTACCAAATTTTTTTTTGCATAACACTCATCAGTTAATTAACTCAGAATAAAAGTTCCCCTTCAAAGAATTATAAGGACCTTTTAAGTTGGCCACTAACTCTCTAAACCTACAGACCATTTTTAACGCTGTGAAGATGAGAGTAAAAATGTAACACAGTAGGAATATGGGAGATCTGGGCAAGGAAAGTCTCAGGCAAATGGCTTATGAATCACACCAGTGACTGTGACTTACGGGAACAGGGTGAGTGGAGACCTGCCAGGTCACATCACGAGCAGGGACCAGCAAACCAAACAGAAATAATCTCCGGTTCAAGGCTTTACAAAAATCCTGCCACACCTCCATGGAATGTGACTGCTGGTGAATTGGGCATTCACTGGATAAAAAGAAGGCTGCCTCCCAGAGAATAAGTACTTTACATCGGCCATCTCACTGAATTTTTAAAATAACTTTACGAGGGGGGCATTTTTATCCCCACAGAACAAACGAAAAGCCCGTGGCTCAGGGAGGAAGTGAGCCCCAAGGTCTCACATCTCTTGAGTGGCGGCTCTCCTGGAATCTCAATTTGGTTGAGCTCATACTGAATGGATAACTGCAATCCAGGCAAAGTCCTCTCCAGTACCCGAGTACTCCACTGCACACTTGACAGGCTCCCCCCACCCTGACTCCAATGGCCCCAGGAAGTGAATATATTAAGAAGAGAAATTAGACATCTACTAGATAACTGCTAGCTAATAAAACTTCAGCCAATTCACTGCACAATCAACATCTGTGGCTTTCTAACACTCTTGTCAGCTCCAGGCTAAGCCCCAAAAGTTTTAAACACCTTGTTCTTGTTTCATGATAACACAGGAGCCAGTCAGGCACACGGCGAGGATTCCCTGGGAAGGTATCATTTAGGCAGAGATTGTCTTTCCTATTTTATAGTTGAGGAGCTAAGGTTCAGAAAGGCACAGTAACTTGCCTAGAGTCATACAGTTGCGAAGAGGCAGGGTCCAGGTTAGCTCCAGGTCTAACTGTAAATTAGGGGGTGTTTAACTCCACCATGATGTTTATTAGTTGCGTGGGGTGGGGTGTCACTAAATAGCCTTAACACCTGGGATCTGGTGGTGCCGGTGCTGAGCCCATCTGACTTCAGACCCACTTTCTACTCTTCTGCTCTGTTCTATAGAAGGGAGGATGAGTGAGTTCTCTGGGCTCCCAGGTCAGCTGGCTTCCTGCTCAGTTTGGCATGTGGGAGGCCCGTGGTGAGAGATGAGGAGAAGGATGGAAGGGAGAAGCTGAGTACTTCTCCTCTCTCTCTGCATGGGTGGCTTGTCCCAGCACTGGTTCACTTCCTTTCTGACTCAAGCGCCCATGGCACAGACCACAAGTTCCATCTTTAGTCAGGTGACCCCAGACCCTGGACCCAGGAACATGACCCCGCCGTGGCCAAACTCTGGATCAGCTCTCTGCTCTCATTTGCGTCTCAGCTCCTCTATCAGTTGAATAATCTTTTCCTTGAATTATGGTCCCTCTTGGGATTTCTGTTGTCCTGGTTAGATCCTGATGGAGACACTGATCGAGCTGCTGGACAGAAGAGACCAAGCAGCAGCCTGTGACGGTCCTGAGCGGAGAAAGCCAGTTGATGGCTGGGCTCCATGTCTCCAGACCACCTGCTGGCTACAAATCTCCATCTGGCCAGACAAGAAATGCTTTGGAAAAGATACATGCATTTCTCTCTCTGAGGTTCATAGCCATGAGACTGGGGTAAAATGAACACAGCTGGTCTAAGTCCCTGGCCTGAGAGCAAGAAAAATTCATCGTCACTCATTAGCTACAGCAGCGTCTCCCAAACCGCGGTGAGGAGCAGCAGATGCATGGGTGTTAACAGGTAGTTCTTGGGGGGAAAAGGTTTTTAAAAACTGCTGGGTTAAACAAAGTTAACCAGGTTTCTTAATGTGCATTTAAACGTCTAAACAACAAAAGAATTACAGTACACAACATGCGACAATCCCAAATTTTATGAGATCGGAAAGCATATTTATATCTTGTGGATCTAATAGTTTAAGAAACACCGTTCTAGAAAAGGTGGTTTATGGCATTAGCGTTCAAACCCCTTGGTGGCCTTCTAGGTCTTTTGCGAACTGGAGCTGCCCCTTCCCCACTGCATCCCCTCCTTTTTCTTGTCTAAGCCTCGGCTACACGACTGCTCATGGTACTCGACCGCGCTGTGAGGTTTCAGAGCTCCTTGTCTTTGCCACGGGCTACTTTCCGCCCCGGCTCCTGGGGAACTGCTGCTCCTCCTGTAAAGAAAGCACCACCCCAGGTGCGTCCTCCCCTGGGAAGCTGTCCCTCAGTCTCCAGGAGGAAATGACTCCTGCGTCTGATGACTACCCCCTCCCGTACGACAGCAGCTACCACACCTCAGGACACCTCTCCACTTACTTCCTATCTCTGAGTCCCCATGTCAGCGTGTGCAAGCTGGGGCGGGATGGTCACCCAGTTGGGTTTGTGGGGGTAACAAGTACCCCAAGATGTCAAACATTTGTATCATTTCCTGCTATCAAAGCTTGACTATCATTGACTTAAAATTCACGTTAAATCAAATCAAAGTTCCGTTGTTCTGATGATCTCTGATAAATTAACCTTATGTTAATGTAGCTACTTTTATTATGATGAAAATAATTGATTTTCTAAAGTCCTAGAATCAATTGAAAGACAATTACCGTCAGGGGCGTTCAGCACCTGTATCAACACTGCCAGGAGGAAGTTCGCCGCTAGGTGTCACCCCAGGAGAAGAGGACGAGGGCTGCCCTGGCCAGCGTTTGACTTTTTCATCCAATTATCATCAGGAACATCAGAAATTTAAGCAAAATACTAAGCAATTAAAATGATCTATTAAAGGAGTGTTTTTTAAAAAAAGATATTTAAAATGCTGACATTTTCCCTTTGCAAACAGTTTAGAAGTGGTGTTAGTTTAACCTGTATTCCTCAAGACAAGAGACATTTGCACAGAAAGAGACATGGACTTGTAAGAGGAAACCAGCTCAGTTTTCTCCTGAAATGTCCTCAAACTATCTGTAGCACGGACCTTGCGGGGATCACCACCGTGGTGACTGGTTGGAATGAAGGGCATGGCTGCCAGAAGTGGGCACACGGGGGTTCGAATCATGGCTCTGGCACTTCATGAAAAGTGACGCAACCATTCCTAGCCTTGGTCTTTCATCAGCGAAATGGGGCTACACCACTATATGGGGACTGGACACATCCAACGAGGGGACATAGGCAAAGAGCCTCACGGGTGATAAATGCTTCATAGTATTTTCTTTCCCTTCAGGCCTCAAGTCAATGACTTATTTACAAAACTGTTTCAGGTCCCAAATGACGAAGGACATCATAACTCAGGACTACTGTGATTCCGTTCATCCACAGATGATTACTGCGCACCTTCCCCGTGTCATGCTCTGTGCCAGGGACGCGTGAGGAATCGCGACGCTCCGCTGCCTTCTGGGGTAGGTGTCCGTTCCCTTGTGAGAAGGTAGCATAAGACTGAGTGTGATGCAGCTGTACGTTTCTGAGAAAGTATCCGCACCCCATATAAAATTAGTGTGGATGCATGTCCAAGTGGGGGGGGGGAGGGAAAGGAAATCTAATTTTATCCTTTCATTATCATAAATTCCATAAAGCCCTACACAGAACAAACCCACTATCGCTGCATCCTATGTTACTGAGCCTCTACTATGTGCTGGGCATGAGAAAGAATAAGACAAAATCCTGTTCTTAAGAAGCTCACAGCCTACCTATGTACATGGAGTCGTATATCACTGTTTTAGGCCCTAAGTTGTCCAATGTTATCACAGCTTGAAAACAGATCAGAAAGATCTCCTTTTCAGAGTCACACTGAAAAAGTAAAAAACTTTAAAGCCAGATCACTTGACTTATTACACGGGTAACAGCAACCATTTCTCTCTGCCACTGCTTCCACAAAGATACAGTATCTGAACCACTGCGACAGGCTTGGCTTACTTCATTAATACGTTCCCCTCTCCACCCCACCACACATCAAACCAGAATGATATTTCCTGTTCGCATATGCCATCCTCGGATCAATTCCAAACAAACTAGGAGGAGTACTAGCGCTAGTCCTTTCAATCCTCATCCTAGCCTTAATACCATTACTACACACATCAAAACAATGAAGCATAATATTTCGACCACTTAGCCAATTCCTATTCTGATTACTAGTAGCAGACCTATTCACACTCACATGAATCGGAGGACAACCAGTCGAACACCCCTTCATCATCATCGGACAACTAGCATCAATCCTATACTTCTCACTAATCTTAATTCTTATACCACTCACAAGCATCGTAGAAAACCATCTCTTAAAATGAAGGTCTATGTAGTATATTTATTACACTGGTCTTGTAAACCAGAAAAGGGGAATACCTTTTCCCCTAAAGACTCAAGGAAGAAGCTCAAACCTCCACCATCAACACCCAAAGCTGATATTCTTACTTAAACTATTCCTTGAAATTTTATTATCGCTATATAATTCGTGCATACAACTGGAACTGAGAATTTACTGCACGTGGTGCTTTCACGGGGGGCGAGCCTCTCCAGATCTCGCTGCCTGTGGCTGGCTGCCGTGCAGTCGTGGGTCGTGCCTTCGCTCGACACTTAGACACTCACAGTGTGGCGTTTGCGTCAGATAATTCTTCTCATGCTCTAAGACGAAGAAGCTGTGGATGATTCTTCTAAAAACTAAGCGTCTACCTTGTGCAACACTGAAACACGACCACCAGCCTTTCTAATGTACAGCACGGGGAAATAGGCATCATTCATTCATTTGTTCATCTGCTCATTCAACACGTTATTTAATGAGCACCTACTAAACATCGGACTATGTGAGGGACACCCAGGAGGACAAAAGATGGTCCCCACGCAAGGGAACAAAGTAAGAAAAGAGCCAGATTATTAAGTGAGATCAGAATTCCTAGAATTTAAAGCCTAGAATTCCTCCTGGATAGATACACTGTTTTATTTTTCAAGTATTTCAGAACAGATGAGAATTTCATTCTGATCACATTCACTGATGCTCTTTGAAATCATTCAGTTAAGCTTGATCATCATGTTTAAGTGGATTTCCTGCCAGTTTTCATCTCTCATTCAAGGGCCCACTCTTTACTTGGGGAGTCTGCTTCTAGAACAATGGTTCTCAGTCCAGTGAGCGTTCATGGTGTGGCTCCACGGTGCCAGGACTCCCAGCCCGTGTTCCTGAGCAATACCAGTGTCTCTGGAACGTGGACAGAGAAGATTTGGTGCCAATATTGAACAACGGTCACCTTATCCTAATAGGCAAAAAAATGTTCTGATGAAATAGAAAAAAAAAAAGATTCTCAATATTTTCTCTTGCGCATCTCTCAAGTTGACTCTAATGCATTTCTTAATTCTATCTAACCCTTGGTACCTGCATCTCTTTTAGCCCATAGTTGCTGGTGAGAAATAACATGAGTGAATATCAAATAAATATTGAGGGGGAAAATTAAATATACAATTTCTTACAAATCCTTTATGTATCATTTGAGATAAAAGCCAAATGTTCAGTTACTTCAAAAGAAAGGAGTAAACAGGCCAGACCCTGTTTTCTGAATGACTGCGGTGGCCTGACACTTGGCCACTGCTACTCTAGACTGTGGCAGACTCATTCTGCTCCTCCTCCTCCATTACCTTCTTGTCATCCAGGAACCGTCACTACGATTTAGTTGATATCGACTAATCCAACAAAAACGCTGCTTAGTTTTACATACATTATTGTTATTTTTCTCAATAGTCCTAGAAGATAGGCATTATTTCTATTTTACAGATGAAAACACTGAGGCTCAGAGAGGGACTTTCAAGGTCATCTTCTGGCAGATGACAGAGCCAGGATTAAAACCTAGGTGAATCCAAAGACCATGCTCTTCCCATCGCCCTTGGTGGCCCACTTAGCCATTTCCAGCCACAGAGCTACGGGTCCCAGAGTCCTGGCAGTGAAAGCACCTCCCCTTATCTCTGCTCTTGTCCCATGACATGGTCTTGACTTGGGATGGTCACTAAAATGAGACCAAAATGGTAGCCAGTAAGTTACCAGCACCTGTCTAGTGCACTGTAGACCACACTGTCAGAATATCTGTTTAGCTCAGGCCTGCGGGTTTTGGCTGTAACTCCCTACTGCTTGCCTGAAATAAACTGGAAACTAAGAAAAGCTTTCACAAGTTTTTCCTATAGAATAATCACAGGTATATATCCATGCTTCACAAACACACCGCTGTCCCCTTTAAAATGCATGGGCTGTGTGGAAAACAGCGGTTCCTTAAAAAGTTAAACAGAATTACCACATGACCTAGCAATTCCATTCCTAGGTATATACCTGGAAGAACTGAGATCAGGCACGCAAACAGATACTCGCACAGGAATGGTCATAGCAGCGTTGTCACAATAGCCGAAATGTGGGAATGACCCAAGTGTCCATCAGCAGATGAATAAGTGAAATGTGGTATATGCACACAGTAGAATATTATTCAGTCTTAAAAAGGGATGAAGTTCTGACATGCGACAATGTGTATGAGCCTTGAAAACATTATGCGAAACGAAATAAGCCAGACACAAAAGGACAACTATGGTATAATGCCACGTATATGAAAAATATCTAAAACAGGGAATCATAGAAATAGGAAGCAGACTGGCGGTTACTGGAGGCTGGGGGAAGGGGATGGGGAGTGATTGCTTGATGGTTACAGAGTTTCTGTGTAGGGTGAGGAAAAATTTAGAAAATCGTGATGGTGGTTGTACAACACTGTGAATGTAATTAATACCACTGAATTATATACTTAACAATGGTGAAAGTGGCAAATCTTATGTGATATGGATATATTTCACTACAATTAAACAAAAAAATGCGTGGGCTGTGAGGAGAGACGGGGTTCCCAGCTCTGGCGCTCCCAGGCTGGGTGGGGAGTGTCGGCGTGGCACAGAGGCACACGCGCCAGCCCCTTCCAGCTCCACCCCAGCCCCCTGCCCCTGGCTCCCTCACTGCCTCCTCTCTTGTCTTGCTGTACTGCACATATTGTTTTTCAGATTCCTTGAACCTTTTCTGAGCAGCAGATGGAGGCACAGACAAATGAGTAACATCCCTTCCATGTTTCGGGTATCCTTCGCTTCTCTGTGTGAGGGCAGGGAGCGCACCCCATGAAGGGTTCTTAGTTCTTTCCACTTCGAGCTGCTCCGAGGCTGAGTCAAAGGAAACCTGCTTCCTTACCACGTCATAACAAGTTGGCGCCCACGGTCAGGCTCCTGCGTGCAGACTCATGTTTCTCTACTCGGAAGGCTTCAGAACCTAGCATCTCAAAGCTTTATTCGCAAAGATGTTTGGTGGAGGAGTAACTATAATACCAAAGGATGGAAACAACCTCAATGTACAATGAGAGAAACTGGTTACAGGAATGACGGTAGCTATAGTAGGGAAAATATTCTGCAGCTATGTAAAAAAGCCTATAATGTCATGTTAAATAGGGGAGAAATAAACTTTTAACCTAGATTTGATAGCAGCTATGTAAACGTTTTGCATAATGAAAAACAAAAAATATGCAAAAGGTAGTTGAGGTAGTTGTTAATTCAGTGGGACTATGATGTTTTAATTTTTCTAGTTTTTAAATATTTTTCTATTGTCTGCTATGCTTAAAACACACAAAAATAGGGTGGTTGTTTTTTTCAGAACCACGAGATCAACGGTGTTACTCAACCAGAGACAGACACATGTAGTGATCTCCGACCTGCTCCAACTCAGCCTTGTCCGTTGAAGCTTGAAAGCCAGGCTATCAATCTGCTTTCATCTGAACTTCTCTGTCTTCAAGGGGTTTTAGGTGGATAAATGTGACTCAGCAGAATCATGAGCAGAATCAGGGGCTGGAAGGTGGATGAGGCCAGTGGGCCCACAGCTGAATATGGAAGCCTCTTGGGAGGGACTGGAGGAGCGGGCTGCTGCCTGCACAGCCTTTCACAGAAATGATGACCGTCATGCTCACTGCCCCCAGCCCAGCATCCACTCCCTGCGGGCAGGGGCTGCGCTCCATCCATCCTGGGGAAGCCCAGCCAGTAGGTCGGCCCAGAGAGAGCCACACAAGCCTGTTGAATAAGCAACTCTCGTGGCGCTCCATCTCCACTGGCCTTTGCACAGATACTGGCACAGAACAGGGTGCTGCCGTCTTAAAGCACCAACATGCATCAGCTTTGCTTTGTGATCTAACATTAACCAAGGACCTGCAGTGGACAGACATGGGAACGGGCACCTTCTCACACACTGTTTTACTTAACACGACTCCTTGCAGCATGAGCTAGGAAATCAGCAATTCTGAACAGAAAAGGATGAAATTAAAAGACACAAGTCTATTTTTTAAAGTTCTTTAGAACTGAGGCTACTGTGCTATGAAATGTCTTTCAAAGATAGGGTGGTGGGGTAGTCTTACTTGGATTTCAGGATGATATCATTTTAAACAAGGGAGTAAAGCAAAAGTAAGATTCTTTGTATTATTCATTCATTCTCCATAGGTGGGAGAAAGGGGAACATTCAAGAACTGCGCTGCTATACACATCCTCCAAAAGTGGCACTCTCCCACCAAGCAGAGAAAGGATCCCTGGCCTAGCAATTAAAATCATTTGTCTTTTATCCCCTTCTTGCCAAAAAGGACCCCAGCCCTAACTAGTTAATCCCTAACACCCACAGCTACTCCCCGAGTTGCCTGGCAACTGCTGGGAGGCGTGTCAGAGAGCAAGAAAGGCCTAAATAAATGAGCTGGAGCCCGGGCTGCCGCTTGACATGGATAAAGGGGGTTTTTCCGAATGGAGCTGCCTGGCTGCTTGCGGTTCTGTCATTTAAGCGCAGAACAAGTTGGCTTGGCCGATATTGTTAAATATCTTGGGCTTTGCACCTGATATTCTCTGGGTGATTGAAAAATGGGCCACATGCCCTTGCGATTTGCAGCCATTCTCCACTCCGCCAGGCAGCGGCAACCTCCGAGGCCTGAAGACAGGGCAGGATGCGATGTGTGCACATGAGCAGGCCGAGGGCCAGCTCCCAGCCTCACACGTGTCACTGTTCCCTCATTTCTTCCACCCATCTTTCCATCCACTGTTTCGAAATGTGCTCACTGATGCCTACACTATGCATGACCCATGCCCGGGGCTGGGAAGGCAGAGAGACAGAGAACATGTGGGCCATGTGGAAAGCAGAACAAAGGGACAAGGGAGTGTGATGGAAGGAACCTGGGTTTGGGAGCCAGGCTGACCCGAGTCTGCCTCCTGGCTCTGCGACTTACTGGGATGTCACTAGCAACCTGAGCCTCTATGTCCCATCTGTAAGGTGGACAGTGAGGGGCAGTCGTGGGGAATCACCAAGACCACGGATGAAGCACCTGAGAGAGAACTGAGCTCCGACCTTGGGGGAGGCCGCTCAGCAGGCAGGACACGTGGTGGCAGCTGGACACCCTCGGCGCCTCACTTTCTGACCCTCGGGAGAGCCCTGTGAAGTCATTCCCCTGGCCCTGAAGACAGACACTGCCAGGAGCCGACACGGGTGCCCCCCACCCTGGGACAGGCCCGTGGCCCCCAGCGGAAGGCGTGGGTGGAAGGGCGGCCCAGCTCCTGGCACGTGGCCGGGCCTCGGCCAGGTGGCCGCCTTCTTCTTCCCTTCTGGGCAGGGGAAAGAGAACGAAGCTCAAGACTCCCCGGCCAGCCGCTTCTGGGCTTTTTCCCCCATAAGAAAAAAAAGGGGCCAAGGAGCTAATGATCTCAAGTGAGCTCGCGGCCGTGGGGCAGGAGGTACCCATCTCTGCGCCCTCCTCACAGAGCCAGGTGGGTGCCGCAGGCTCAGCAGGAGCCGGTCCCCAAGCTGTCCCAGGGGGAGAGTAGAAAGGAGCACTGCCAAGTCTGTTGTGTTTCACGTTTCAAAAAAACAGAGCTCTGTGACTTTGTGGTGACATGAGTCTCATGACGGTTCTCACTGGCCCAGGGTGGGAAGCCACCGCACCACACCGGTGTGGCACCCCACAAAGCAATGAGAGCGGATGAGCAGAGGGGCTCTCGTACCCCTGTGGACACACTGCTCCCAGCCCTTCACCACAGGCTCTCTTTGCCCTTCACCTTTGACTGTTTGCCCCACGCCCGGCAATTTGCCTCAGAGATGCTCCCCTCTGGGCCACCACCTGCTTCTGCCTCCATCTTTCTCCCTCACCTTACATATCAAAGGATCTTTTATGTACTCGGATCCTTTGACTCGGTCAACCCACGCCAGGGATTCTGCCTAAGGAAATAAGTCCGCTGTGCACAAAGGTTTATCAAGAAATGTTCATCACAGTGTGGTTTACAATGGTGAGAGTGATGGGGACAGATGAGGAGGACCCGTGCTGGGCTAGTGAGGTGGGCTCGGCACTGATTCCCGATTTCGGGAACCTGATAGACACCTCTGTGAGTGGGGCCCAGGCTACCCCTGCTAAGAGCCCCATGGGTGAGGCTGATCCGCAGTCAAGGTAAGAACATGGGGATCACCTGATGGAATATGTGGAACTGTCGTCAATGATGTTTAAGGTGAGTTTTTGCAGAGTGTGAATAAGTGCTTACAACATACTAAATCACAAAACCAAAGAACTGGGAACTGGATTGCCTTGCCAGTAATATCTCAACTGTCTAAAAGTATAAAACCAAAAACGGAAATAAAAAACAACCGAAAAATAACCCTCGAACCTGGGTAGGAACATGCGAGTGTGTTAACTCTAGATGACAGGTATATGGGCGCGTTCTCATTCCTAGTCCTCTGTTACTTCAAACAAACCCGAGAAACAGCAAAAGACAGGCCCAAGGAGTCCAGACTGTTCCCTCAGCACTGTGCTGCCTGCCACCCCGCGGGCTCGCCAAGGCCCTGTTCCCCAATGCACCGCTGTGCCCCCGACCCTTCACCTCTTCTTGGGTTCACACGTGCTTTGCAGTCCTTATTTTAATTAATCCCCTGAATGATCATGCATGAGAAATGTGGTTATCCCATTTTTCAGATCAGGAGAATTGGCTAAAAATTAAATCTATGGTTTAAAAAAACCATCTAAGTTACATAGTGATGATGATTGGTCAGAAAATTCCAGGCCCTCTGGCTTCCCTCTTGGCCTTACAGAAAAAAAGAAAAAAAAAAAAAAAAAAACAAGCAAACACTCCAAAACATTATGGTACAGAAGAAAAGGACCGAAAGCATGCAGCATTTCAGTGATTCTAAGATGCAAATTTCTTCACACTGTAACACCTCTAAGACCTGGATGTCGCACAGTTGATGGCATCCTTCAGTTGTAGTCGGCAGCCCTCTTTTCCCTTTCTTAACAGTACATAAAACAATGGTACCTCCTAAGAGTGAACAGCAGCTTAGATGCAATGAAATGTACCATGTTTACGACCAAACCCATCATCCTAGTCTCAAAATACTACTTCTAATAGCTATATAATATTTGTCATAGGCACGTACTCTAATTTACTTAACCAGTTGCCTATTACGGACATTTAGCCTACTCCATGTTTTCACCATTATATGCATTGCTAGTGGCGACACCTTTGCAGTAAGCTTTCCCTCTTTCTACTCTTCTCTCCCAGGTCCATGCCTTGCAGACATTTTGACATTTCTTGACTTTCATCTCCATATTTTATCTATTACTATCCTCATCTGGTCATTTCTTCTTCATGGCGCCTTCTCCTGGGGTAACCACAGGAGGGCTCTCTTCTGAGCTCCCCTAACAGCTCACAGGTTCCTTTCGTCAATCACTGTATTACTGTTCAGGCGTGACTTCAGTCACGTGACATCTCTGCTCAAAAAGCTATACTCCTTGCAGGGTGACTTTCATACTCCTAGCCTAGCATCCAAGGCTCTGTCAGATTTGGCTCCGGTCACTCCTGCATCCCCATCTTCCCACTTAAATCCATGATTCCAGACAAAGTGGCCACGAGGGGTCCTGCCTCCAAGCCTTTGCTCACTCAGATAACTCCACGCCAACCACAGAAAGAGATTCTGTCTTCCTTTTCCTGAACCTTACCCATCAGGCTCAGGTTGTTTCATTTTTCCTGTGAAATGTTTTATGGCTCATTTGATCCTTGTAACCATCTGGAGATGCAGGACGACAGGTATTCTGATCATTTCACAGGTGAAGAAACGGAAGTTTGAAGAGATTAAGTGGCTTGCTCAAGGTCATACAGCTTATAAGTACAAAGATGGGCTTTCCACTCCAGGGCTTCCTCCTTAAATCCAATCCTTTCAGAGCCAAGTGTAACTACAACCATGAACTTTTCTGAAGGAGCAACTTGTGCCCTGATCACATACCCAGCAATACGTACCAAGATTCAACAGCCTCTGCATTCTAGACAGACACGTGACAACCATGGGACCATGTCCCTCAGTTCTCAGCACTGAGGACTGAGCCAGCTGGCCCATTCTCATTTCAGAGATGGGAAGACAATTATACCCTCTCAAAACAACGTCGAATCTGGCTGGTTGGTCTGGGACCAAGGTCAGGACAAAGAATTAGAGCCGCCTCGCTCAGAGACAAGCAGGACATGGGGAGCTCGCTTAAAACCGAGGGGCTTTAGAGGAACTAAGGGGAATATTTCTTAGGAAACAAAAAGTGCATCCCTTCTGTTATGTGACCACGACATTGCCTGGAGCCGAGGCAACCCAGAAAGTCAGACCTAAGTGCTGGACGGAGGACCGGAGCAAGGAGGATAGTGGCATTAGGCTGCTGCTCCCTGAGCACCCGCTGCCAGGCCACTTCTCGGAGAGTACGGCCTGGGCGAAGGGAGAACAAGGTGTTCGCTATCACTCTGTGCTTCACTTAGACACATGACTCACGGCAGTAAAAAACAAACAAAAAAATCCTTACCCTGTGCGGGTCCCTCACACCCAATCCAACTAGGCTGGGTGTGGCTGTCACCACCCACCTGCTCGGGACGGAGGGAGCTCTGTGCTCCTGGGAGAAAAGGGCCACCAGCAAGGTCCCCCTCCAATGTTCTCTCTTATACAGAGCGACACACAGAATGATCCCCGGGCCAATTCTCCATCCTCCTTGACCAAGAGCCAAGAGTAGGCTGAGTTGAGGAGCATCTGAAGCAAACTCCTTACTGAAGCTGGGAGAGGTGGGACTTTCACTGGTTTTAGGGATGCCTTCACATCCCAACACTAACTATGCAACCCACGGCGTAGGCGGGTCACGTTATTTCCCAGTCCTCAGCATACTTTACAGTCACGTGCACCACAACCACCGTGGGGGGCTCTAAAAAGTGAACCCCCAGGTGACGAGCTTTCTCCCCGTGACGAAGCAGCCCCCCACAAGAAAAGGCAGCAGGGCCCAGCAGGAACCCACGGGCTTTGGTGCCCTTGGGCTCCGCCACCCTGCTCAG
Source organism: Macroglossus sobrinus (assembly GCA_004027375.1). NCBI lineage: Eukaryota > Metazoa > Chordata > Mammalia > Chiroptera > Pteropodidae > Macroglossus > Macroglossus sobrinus. The sequence goes on along the minus strand of PVKZ01001304.1, from coordinate 276,492 downwards.
CAAGCTGCACCTCTCTGATACTCAGCTCTGCGTTTGTGCAGGGGGGTGACTGTGGCCACCTGGGCTGGCTGTGGCACCCGTGAGGGCCCGGGCTGTGTCGGCACTGCCAGCCGGGGTTGCGGGGTCCCTCTGTTCACAGGCGCACTCAGGGCTTCACACATGGCGGCACGGCGGCCTTGTGACACTCCCCCGGTCCCCCCACCCTACAGACACGCACCTCTTCTTGTGAATGCCACAACCAGCTCTGACCAGACGCAGGTGTATAACGTGCTGAGGGGCTACTCACCGGCTCAATTTTCAGGGCATTGCGGTAACTGCCGAAGAAGGCAGCCTGGGCCTTCAGGAAGGCTCTGGCCACACCGTCGCCTGTGGTCGTGGAGACCTTCTTCAGCCGGTTCTTCAGGGCGGAGATCTGGGGACCGAGAAAAAGAAGGCACAGGTTGAAGGCAGGGTCAGAGGGGGATGGCCAGCCAAGAGCTCTCGAAAATCCCGGGCAGGGGATCGATCTGCTGCCTCAGTAACAACGCTTTCAGTATGAGGGCCGGGTTTGGAAATGTAAATGAATGTTACTTCTATCAGAGTGTATTTAATAAAAAACAGAAACAAAACCATTTTCTAAGCAGTGACAATGTGTCAGGTAAGTGCTACACGGAAGATTTCAAATTTAATTCTTTCCACAACCCTGCAAGGAAGGGATTTGTGTCCCAATCCTACAAGGGTGAGAGGCCAGAGAGGTTAGGCCACGCGTCTAGGGGCGAACCTAAGGAGTGGCCAAGTTAGAAGCTGAATTGAAGTCCTGTAATCTGACCCAAAACTATGCAAAGATTTTTAGTTCCACTTCCATTTCCATTTCAAATACTTACAAGTATTAAAGATAAGTGACTTATTTGTAATGCTTAATGAATGTGTATTATATATCATTAATAAATATACATTATGTAGCTCACGCCTACACTCTAGAGGAATAGTAGCAGCTTACAGATAAGCACTCACAGTTAAAAGAAAATAGACAAGAAAGCCATGGCAACAGGAAAAGTACCCAGGAATAGATTCAGTAGATAGAGATAAGCCGTAAGGTCTTACATAATGTCTAGAAATAAATTGTAAATTTGACTTAAGAGCCTCCTAGTGGTCAAAGCAAAAAGGGATACATGGGTTGTGGGATTCCTTGGATCCACGTATTACATACAAACCAGCTGCACAACTGAACACAGAGTTTCCTGAAAGTGAGAACTGAATGAGATTTCTCCTTAGTCCTCAGTGTAGAAATGGCTATGACGTGATGGCTGTCGCCCTCGACATCAGAGACACCAAGTTTCCCATTTCTGACATGCCCTTTGCTCATCTCGGATGCCACACTGCACGACTCCTGGGCACCCTGTTCATGCTCTGTCCCATGGAAAAGGTGCGCCTGGAACTGTGCAATGTGGGGCCTCCAATTAGTCATGTATTCAACAAATATTTATTATCTCTTGAGTGCCCGGGACATGTTAGGTGTTGAGGATACGAGGGTAAACCAAACCAGACATAAGCTCTGCCCTCATTAAGCTCACACTCTAGGGAGGAAATACTGTCACCAATACTGTGACAAGCCTGTGACAGAGCTCACCAAGGAGGTCACGGAAGGCTTCCTGGAGGCAAACGGGCTTGGACCGAGAGCTGGAGGATGAGCTGAAAAAGACACCTCAGCAAAGGGGAAAGGAACAGTGTCCCGAGCATGGGGAACAGCATCTGCAAAGCCCCTGTGGTGAGGGGAGCTCAGAGAACAGAAAGGCCTGGAGAGAATGAGGGGACCATGTCTGAAAATGAGGTGAGAGAAAGGGAGGGGTGTGAAGAGCCTGTGAGTGCATCAATGAATTTTTTCTTTATTCTTGAGAGAAATGTAAAGCTAATGACTGATTTAACCATGCCAATGACATATCAAGGGCATGTCTCATATCTGTAAGGGGCTTAAAGGACTATCTAGTGGCGTGACGTTATTTAAGGATAACGTTTAGGATAAAATTTAAGGATGAAATAGAAAATTAAATTCAGGTGTTCTATGAATCATCTACAAATTTTTAATATGAATGAGTGAGGATCAATTTTTTTTTTTTTTTTTTTTTGACCATAGGCTCCACAGCATTTCTCATAATCTGAAAGGTGCCAGGGAACCTAAAAAATACTAAGAGTCACTGGCCTGGGATGGACTATGTATACTTCACAAATGCTCCACGGATGTTAGTTCTTACTACTAAGCTTCTGATAAGGGATTTTTAAATAGCGTATTAGGATACACTTTACATGCCGTAAAATTCATTAATTTAAAGTATATAGTTCAGTGGTGTTTTTGGTGACAAGTTTGTGCAACTATCACTATGATCTGAGTCCAGAATACCTTCATCACTCCCAAAGAGAAAACTCACCTTATAGTTGTCACTTCTCACTCCCCACCTCTTTCCCCTCACCCCAGTCCTAGGTAACCCATTAATCCACTTCCTCTCTTTATGGATCTACCTATTCTGGAAAGTTCATATAAGTACAACCATACAGCATACGGTCTTTTGTGACTGGCTTCTTTCACTCGGCATAATGCTCATCATGAATGGGTTCCTCCGCGCTGTCAACTTAGCGGTACTTCACTCTCTTTCGTAGCTGACTAGCATTCCATTGTAGGGATATGCCACATTTAGTATCAGTTGATGGGCATCTGGGCTGTATGGACATCTGGGCTGTTTCCACTTTTTGGCTACCATAAGTAATGCTGCTATGAGCATTCATGCAGAAGCTAAAAGGACACATGGAACAGGGTGCTTAGCACATAGTAGGCCATCAATAAGTTTAGGGGGGACAATCTTGTTCTGCTGCCACTGGGCTGCATGTCTGTTGACTGAGTGAAGGGAGCCTGGCGTCCTTCTCTAGTCAGTCAGAAGGGATGGGAACACATGTGGAGGCAGGCCAAGGAAAACAGTTTTCCTCCGGAAGCAGTCTGGATGCTCTCTCAATACCCAGATGCAGAGAGCCGGGTCATTGTGACGTCCCCTAGTCTGGGACACACGAGCCCCAGCACCACTGTGGTGGGCGCCCATGAGGAGCACGTAGGCCACGTGGCACCCAGGCACACTCCGCCATGGGCTTTCAACTTGAAACAGCAATGAGAAAAAGATACGTGCTTTATTAAGACATTCAAAATACTGCCGACTCCCCACCCTCCAAATAATAAAAATCCTGCCCCTCCCAGGGATGAGGGTGACATTTCCACTCTTTTAAAATGGTGCGCGCCATGGTCACACATCTTCTGGCTCCTCAAAGGCCTGGGGCCACCTGTGCTGCAGATTATTCCTCACTTAACCTTCCCTGGCCTTTCCCGTTCGTTCGGGAGGTGTTTAATTACCTTGGGTTCACAAGCTGCGCTTCAGGTGAGCCTCTCCTAATGGCCTCATTACCATTTTACACAGAGAGGTAGTCACGATCTTAACTGAGCAAATACGAGCCTGTGCCTTCCTGCCCGCCTCGCTGGTCTGCAACCAGCCAAGTGGTCCTGGGCTCTTGGTGCCCCTGTGACCACTGAGGCCGAGACTTCTGAAGACCTCTCCTCACCCTGCAACACGGAAAAGCTTTTGTCAGCACTTCAAACTTGGAAACTTCAAGTACAGGCGCATCTGACGACTGGTGATGGCATTCTGTGCCTTAAATAAAATGGAAGAAAGAAAATCTAAGGCTTGAGTAACCCGCAGTCATACATCTAAAGCTGAACTTGCCCTGAGTACTCCTGAGGGTGCTGGTCAGATCATTAGCATCGGGGCTCATCAGGCATGAGTTGGGGGTGATGGAAACGCTGATGAGGATGGCTTCCTCCTTTAATCGGGTATCACAGGGGGCAGACAGAAAACAAAGGGAAGAGAGTGCGGAATCGAATCCACCAGCTCCTCTCAAGCCCCGGCTCCTTCTGGTCCATCTTCGTTATTGCAGCATCTTCCGAGCGGTCTCACAGGCCAGGTTCGGATGTGGATTCCATCACTCTTTCCCTTCCCACACCCGTTCTCCATGTCGTATCCACACCACCCCAAGTATGTCCTGCATCTGCCCCCTCCCCTCAGAGCCCACTACCCCGGCCTCCCTGCATGGTCTGCCCCCACCCACCCTCTCTGGCCCAGGTTGGTGGAGTCGTTTCCTGGACGGGCTCTCAGCCTTCAGTTCCCTCTCAACGCCGTCCACCCAGGGCCGTCCTCGTCATCTCGGGAAAACATGAATCTGACCACTTCGATTCCTCCCTCGAAACCCTTCGATGCCCTACCCTTGGTCGCCAGCACCTTCAGAAAGACATCTCAACTCCTCAGAGTGGACCCCAGGCCTTCCTCATTCCTCAGCTGGCCTTGTTTTCCTCGATCCCACCTACAGTTACACTTGACTGATCCTGGATTGTCATCTAGAAGCACATGACTCTCCAGCCCATGCACGTGCCGACGACCCAGAGTGTCCCTGGTCCCTTCCTGCTCTGCTCATGAACATCTCTTCACCTCTAAAAAACCATCCAGGGATCCAATGGGCGCCGGTTAAGTAAATTATGCCACACCCTCACAACGAACTACTGCGGAGCTACTAAGAAAGAACGTGGCAGCGCTCTGCGCCGACATGAAAAGGTGTCTATGAAATATTGCCAAATGGCGGAAAGCATGCAAGTCGCAGAGCGCTATGTACAGCATGAATCATTTAAAAATTATATATGTACGTATATGTAGTATAAATCTAAAATGCCGTATATCAAGCTTTAACCATGCAGAGATGCTTTCTATTTTATGAACTTTTGATTGTTTTGATTATCTTTTATAAAAAAGCATATGTTACTTTTATAATAAAGAATTTAAATGAGGTATTTTTCTTTAATAGTCAAATTAAACACTGCCTTGGGTTAAGGGAAAGAGGGAATCCAGATGGTCCCTCATCTGTGAAGTTTTCCCTAACCCCAAAGACGGGGTTAACGATGCCCCGCCTGGGCCCCCTCGGAGCGCGAAGGGGATTCCTGGGTGAGCTGTGGTGTCTACCACCTTTCCTGAGAATCTCAGAGTCCCCAGCAGGTCCAGTGGTGCTTGGCCCAGAGTCGTGACTCAGCCCTTTCTGCTGAATGAAGGAAGAGATGTGTATTTTGACATCTTGAAAGGCATGTCCAGGGGCTGCTGGAAAGAAAGTCTAGGATCACCATCGACAGTGACTGATGAGCAGAAGGAACTGGTCTCAGTTGGGAAAGACAAGGGGAGAACCTAATACTCCTCCACTTCCTTTCTGGTGAAGGCCATCATTGGCAGGCGACCAACACTGCAGGGAAAATGACCCTGTGGAGGCTGAATGGGTGTGAGTGGACAACTAGACCAGACTTGTGTGACGCTGCACAGGCGACGTGTCCAGCTGCAAACGCAGTGTCCCCTACCCCCATCCCACCCTGCAGCCTGTTGCCATTTCATCTGGTCACTGCAGGCTCCACCTCGCAGGTCTCTTGGCCTCACCTGCTCCTCCGTCCCCACGCGCTCCTCAGGTGGGAGACTGTAAAGCTTGAATCACGTAAGCCTAAGACTGGAAACCTGGCTTCCCTACTGTCTTAACCTTCCTGAGCTTCAGTTTCCTCTGCTATAAAACGAGGTATCCGCAACAAACAAACACTGTGAAGATTAAAACGGAATGAATGTAAAGTGGATGATGGATATAGTGGACTACCTAGCTTTTTGTTGGTAGTCGGATTTCATCTTTTACCTGGATTACTGCAAAAGTCTTTCAGCTGATGGCCCTTCCTCTATTTCCTTCTTGGTCAAATCCATCCTTTGCATTGATCTATCTTTCTAAAACAAGAGGTTGAATCTTATCTCTCCCTTCCTCTAAAACTCACAGTAGTTCCATACTAACAAAAAGTCCACACTCCTTAGCACAATATTCAAAGCCTTTCTTGGGCTCAGCTTCGATGTTGTTTTCTATTCAATTACAGAGGTCACGGAACCATTCCAAAGCCTGGGATAGTCTTTATCCCGCTCTCTAACAAAACCCTTCTATTTGAAAAAAGTCTCCAACTTTCTGTGGCGCCCTCTGTCACAACGAGGTCACATAACCTGTGCCTTTGGTTGAGGCCTGAACTTTGCAGGCCCCGTCGTGCAGATGTGCTGGGAACAGAGCTGCACAGGACCAGGGCCCAGCCAACCACAAGTTAACTTATTACTGCTTCAAAAGGGAACTCTCATATTGTATACATCATCATCCTATTATTTAGCCTTTTATAGAACCAGAAGTTTACATCTCTTCCTCCCTACCAGAATTCCCTTGCAATTCATACTGGCGCTCAACAAATATAGATCTCTTTATCACTTGGTTGCAACTTGCAGGGGGAAGGAAAGAATAAGGATGGCATACTGTTAACCCAACCCCTCTAAGACGCTCCTGTCCATCTCCTTCCACCAGTGCTGGCACCTTAAGATCTTTCAGCGGCCTCCCTACTTCTCTGAGGTTAAAGACTAAAGCCCCAGGCTGGCCTGCAAGGTTCCAAGTTGCTCAGCCATAGCCTCTTTCAGATGCCAGGCTCCCACATGCCCGGCAAGGCTCCAGACACACCTTGCAGGCTCCAGCGTGCTGGCCTCCCTCGCATGCCCAGGCCTCGGGTGAGCTGGCTCCACTGTCTGTAGTATTCTCGCCACCATCACCCCCTAGAATTCAGCACTGTCTAAGAGGACTTTCCTCAAATAATCTATCATCTGTCTTGTCCAATGTGCCAGCTGCAAATGAGAACTTTAGATGTGGCTTGTGTGACTGAGGAATTAAATTTTATTTCATTTTTATCAACTGAAATAGCCACATGTGGATACCGGCTACCATGCTGGACAGCACAGGGTCCTAGATCAACTACTAATCCTTCAGATCTCAGCTCAAATATGTGCTCAGCCTGACCCCCTCAGACTAGACCAAGGTTCACCTGCTTTATATTCTCGCTGTACCTTTCCTTCAGAGACACACGGCAATGTGTGATGACGCATTTTCCAACAATCTAGGATGTGTCTGTCTCTTCCGTTAGACCCAACGTTTTAGGAAGGCAGGGACCACGGCCATTCCCAGCGCTGCCACACCGCGGTAGACACCGTGCTTCTCCAGGCCCGACTCAAGCCACCCTGTGCGGGGGGCCCCACTGCTCTTCCTGGGGGTTACAGAAACTGCTCAGTGTCAGACCGTAGTTAAAAGATTTGGGGGCGAGAAGGGGATAAATCAGACACCCAGCAAGCAGTAGCTGGGAGAGAGCGAGAGAATCACATTTCTTTTCTCCCTTTAAAAATGTCCCTTAAGAACAAGGGTAAACCGATTCTTCCTTTCCTGAATAAACCAGACATCAAGGCTTTGCTACGAGTAAGATCTCCTGGAGAACGTCTCAGTGTGGAGAGGGCAGAGGGGAGACCTGCCTTGTTTTCCCATTCCCAGGGGCACACGCTCATTGGCTGCTTCCCTCTGCTGCCTTCGCATAGACACGGTGTACTGACCTGCGCCTTAGCTCTTGCCTCAAACTGGAAGCAAAAGGCCTCGACATATAAAGGCAATCTTGTCCCGCTCGCTTTCCCAGTAATGGTTTCTGGGAAAACTAGAAATGAATCAGGAGAAATGAATGCCAATGGGCATTTCTAAAGCACCCTACTAGGCACCAAATGCCATGGCAGGTGTTTTCATATCCAGCGTTGTATCAAAATTTCAGAATGACTGGGCTAGGCAGGCACAGTTATCCCCACTGTACAGATGAAGAAAGTGAGCTTCAGCCCCATGTCACACAGCTCGTGCAGCAAGGGGCAGAGGCCAAAGTGAAGCCCAAGTCTGTCTTCCTCCAAAGTCTGTGCTAGTCCATTGTTTCTCACTGTCGCCAGGATTTCTGAGACCGGCAACTTAGGTTTACCCATGATACTGGTTTATTTTTTCCTCTAACTTAATATATTTCTATGATTGCTTCCTCTCATTCCTTTCCTTGCTTTTGTTTCTTGAGGACATAGTTGTACCTTCACCTCATTGGCTTTCATTGCTTCTCCTGCATCCCATTTTCCCCTCAAAGGTACTGGTTCTGCATGGGGGAGTGGAGACGGTGCTAGCTGTGCGGGGCTCGGCGTTGGAGCCGGCTCTGCCCCTAGGGGCCCAGGCCTCTGCTCCCTTTGTCTCTCCTCACATCTCATGGGCTGAGTATTAAGTCAAAAAGTTAGAGGCAAATGTTACAATTCTAAGAGGTGTTTTGTCAGACAAAAGGATCAATTCTCATTATGTGAAAGCTACTTCGCTATCTGCTATAATAACTTTGTTAAACATCCTTTGAAGGAACTATCCAAGTGCTTAAGATGATTTTCTTTGAGTCAAAAAGTACAATTTAAAAACAAAAACGAAACAGCCCATTTCTAGTACCTGCCAAACAAAGCTCGGGAGGAGTCTTGCACATGTGAGTGTCCTCCAGCCCCTCCCCCATGAGTGTAACCCGTACCCAGCACTTTAAACCAAAACATGCAGTAGCAAAGACTTTTTCATTTTCCTATTTGCAAACCTCATCTTCCTCCAAACACTTTTTTTTTTTTTTTTTTTGCCCAGAGGAAGTGAAATTCTTTATTTTCCCTATAAAACAATTTAGCTTCAACACGCACGCACGTACACTCACTGTCACTTAACGCAGCTGAAAATCCTGCCTGAGCTAAAGGAGGCCACGGGATCTGAGCTCAAAGTAAATGTGTGTTTAAATTATTACATGGTCATTCAATACAAAGATTATTTCTAACCAAATATGTGCATGCATGTATGCCTATATATGTGTATGTAACCGGGGAGTCTTTTCAAAGAAGGGTTTTCTCCCCCATACTTCTGGCAGTTCAGGTTTAAGGGTCAGATTTAAACTATCACCATGTTTCACAATGCAATCTGTGCAGTGCCGCGTAATGAAATGGTTCAGTAAAGGTGCTCGTGGAAATTCTTTTAATTAGGTCTAAGGCTTTTCAGTTGTCAACATGAATAAACCAAGAACCATTCTCTTGCAAACACAATGCACAAAATAAAAATATAAGTTATCTTTGAAAAAACGGATACGCACTTGCAAAAGGAAAGCTATGCGTGTGTGTGTTTTCTTACAATATATCCTCTACCAATTTCTTTTAAAAAGTACCCAAATCTCTCAACAACAAAATGAACCTCAAATCAAAGATAAAAGAGTAGCTCTAGTTCTAATGAACCAGGACACTATGCCTGAGTCTAATGAAAAGTATTTGGAAGAAGACTCAATCGTGACTAAAAATGTTTATCAAGAGACTAATGACTTTCTTCATGAGCAAAAGCCACCTTTCCATTTAACTGTAATTAATTCCACAGATCAGTGGTATTTCAGTCGGACATGTGAATGTCCCATAATAAATGCCTGCAAATCAAATGAATGTTATCTACTAAAAATGCACCATAATTCACTTTTGCCCCTCAGCACCACTATCTGAGGCCCCCAAGATGAGTATATCACAGCAGGAACGTCGAGACTCCTGTTTTTCAAAGCTGTGTTGACAAACTTAACTTACTTAGATTTGGAAATTTTAGCTATGGGTTCAAAGGTGAATCTAGGGCTCGAAATAAGCAAAGTGAAAACTGCGAGAAAATGGTAGGTTGCTTAAGGACTGCACTTGCATTGGGTTCTGACGGAAAAAGCAAAATGAAACAAAGGAATCCAGTCACCACCAGTTCAGATTTAGGTGACTGTGGAGTTGTTTGTAAGGGCCGACTGGTCGTGGAATGGGAGAACTCAAATGGAGCAAGGACAGCATGTAATAAATGTGTAATAAATCAATGCTTATTAACCAGGGAATGAATGTCTAGCAAACACTGAGCATGGAGGTACTATACTGAACAAACAGTATGTGGATTAACTCTGGGTTATGACAGACCTGAGTTCAAATCCTGACTCAGCTGCTATTAGCTGGATGCCTTAAGGCAAGTTATTTAACCTTTCATCTGTTAAAAAAAAAAAAGTAAAGTAACGCCCACCTCCCCTTTTGCAGGATTGTTATATAGATTAAATGTCAAGATTTCTGAAGCAACAAGCACAGTGGCTGGCACACAGTAGGAGCCTAATAGAGGGTAACTATTCCTCCACTTGAGCCCAACTCCAAAGCCAAAACTACCCAAGCCACTGTGTTAGCGTAAAAAAGAATAATGGGTTCACAATTAACATTTTCTAGGGCATCAATTACGGAAATGTCACTCATTATGCTAAGCCTAGTGGGTTTATTTAGTGACCCAAACTCCCTGTGTATTTGGGAGTTAATGAAGTGCTTGGTGTTTACCAAGATAAAAAGCAGGATTTGTCTCAGCAACAATCTGGGCTGGATGGATATAGATTTCCAGGCTTAGGGATGCGGCCAGGCCAGATCCTCCGTGGATCACATCCACACGGAGTGAGATATTTCCCAAGGGGATCCGGGCATCTCCACCTCCTCAGGGGAGAAAAATACAGGAAGGGGGGTGGGACGTGTGTATAATAGATGTATTTCACAGTGTCCCTGCTGTGATGAACAACTTGATCCACTTACAGTTCCAAACACATGATGCATAAAAGAGCTGACAGAAATTCAATTCTTCAAAGAAAAGCATCTGCTCTCTAGTGGGAACGGCCAAATATTAAGCAGTTTTAAGGCAGGGCAAAGACCTAGAGGAACATTCTTCATTATCTAGATAGCCAGAGTAAAGAAATGCAGAGGGTTACAAACGAATGAAAAAAGTAGCTGAGATTCCAAGCATTAATTACCCGGAGTAAAATGATTCAAGTTAAATCTTTGTTACGACAAATATTAAACCCAGCTGTGTTTATGTAGCAGTTGTGAAAAAGAAGAAAAAAAGAAATCCGTGTACAATATCTGTGAGCTCTGCCAGTTAATTGAATTTGCTGGCAGCATTTCCTCTACCACGAGCCAAACATCCTCAAAGATAAAATGTAGCTTTTAAACAGACCTGGGGAAAACGGAATCAAGAAATTTCAACCAATAAAACACAACTCTTTACTGGTATAAAAGTAAAGTAAAATTCTGTAATGAAAGGAAGGAAGTCTCTTAAACATTTACTGCATTCCAAAGCTTGGAGCTGCGGTTTATTGCTGAGGTCTCTTCTGATGTCCCACAGTGCTCCTGCTCCAGCGTCTTTAATGAAGTCCCGTAAACTCCCATAAAATACTCGATTGTTGACAAATCATACACATACACACTCAGGGCAAGGCCCACTGGACACGATGCTCCTCTCCTTCCTACCTGAAACTAGTAAGTCATGGAGTGGACACTGGCATGGAGAGCGGTCCAGTGTAGAACAGAGACCTACAGGCAATCCCTTAAAAAGGTGATGGATGGCAGACTGGGTACCGGCGTTAGGTGATACTGGTGAGAATTCTCTTCAGGAAACTGTCCCCTGACCCCAAGTCCAACATCACTAGTTTGGGCTGAGAGGAAGCTTTGGCCAGATTCTAGGAACCAGTGATACATCGAGAGGTTAGGTCCAATGCCTCCCCGCCCCCCAGTCTGGGACTCAGTGTAGTGCAGATTCTTATCACAGCGTTCTCCGGCTTAATTACGGTAGTTGATTCGCCACTGCCCACAACATGAAGTCCAAACTTGTGTTTATGACAGAAGGCCAGTCCCAATTTAATCCCTCCCATCTACTTCTGTGGTCTCATCTTTTGTCCCTCCCAACCACACACCCTGTGCTCCAGCTGGCCTCAACTATTAAGCCCCGCTCACACGCATTCGCTTTTGTTCACGCCTCCAGCCTCCATTCATTCCGCCCCCGCCTCCCAGGGTGCTCTTCTCTCCTTTCCCAGGCACGGGGACTGTTTTCCACACATCCCACATCCCCATGTTCCTGAGGCCTGACACACTGAACCCACTTCCGGGAGATGCTGGCTGGATAAATAATCTCTCTTCGTGAACCAACTACAAACACTGGGACACAAAACCACGAGTGTCTGGAGGCCCCTGTGGATGGAAGCGAAGCTGCTGGTGTGAAGTGTAAGTGGGTAGGAGAGCAGCAAGAGATGTGCCAGGAGAGGCTGGCAGAGACTGGATTACGAAGGGCCGTAGTGTGGAGCTTGAATTTCATCCAGAAAGAAAATGAGAAACCATGAGAGAGTTTTAAGTTAAGGAGTGATATTCATGGCCCAGAATACACTTTCGTTGACAGAAAGAGAACGGTGTGGGATTGGAGAAGTGGGAGCAGGACTGGCAGACCAGCCTTCCATTAGGTCTTCTACCGAGCAGCCTGTGGCCTCGCTGAATAAAGCTCAGGCCTGCATCATGTCCACATCCGTTATACCCAATATCAAAGCATGGTGCGTAGTAGGTGCTCAGGAAATGCCTGAGGTTCTTTTTTTTTTTAATTTGATTTTTTTAGCTTTATTGCGGTATAATTGATGAAACTGTATATATTTAAAGTATACAAGGTGATTATTTGATATGCATATATGTATGAAATAATTATCACAATTAATCTAAGTAGCACATATATCACCTCAGTTATCTTTTCCGTGTGTATGATGAAAGCAGTTAAGACCTACTCTCTCAGCAAACACCAAACATGCAATACAGTATTAGCAACTACAGTCACCGTGTGGTATGTATGCATGTTATAACTGCAGTTTGTACCCTTTCACCAACATCTCCCCATAGGAAACGCCTGCTGAACAAACAAACGTTCTGTCCGAGAACAGTAAGAACGCACACTTTCATGTGGCAGGAGGAGTACTCAGTCTACAAGGCCTAGACACGCGGAGATTTACGTAAGATGCTCAGTATAATCAGAGCCTGCCCAGCTCCCCGGTTGGCACTTTTTCCTTCCTATTGGGATTTTAAGAATAGGGTTGTTGTTTTTTTTTTTTCTCCTGCAAAGTTTACTATTAGTTTAGACATTTTGCAGAAGGACAGATTGCTCAGACAAGACAGCCTGTGAAGTGTGCTCTGGAAGATCTAATCCTTTGCTTCTGGAATCAGTTTTGCTTTTGGACTCCCAAAGATGGTCAGCTACATGGTACGGCCCAATTCTAATGTAATTTGAACCAATCCGAAGGTCACAATTAAACAGGACACTGTCATTCAATCAGTAAATATTGAGTACGTGCTATATACTGAACCCTGGTGCAGATGAAAACGTGAAGATGGAACAGTTTTTAGTTCCTACCCTAGGTTTAAAGAGAGAACACAGACAAAAAGAATTCCGTATAGCACCACTAGTGCTATAAGGGAAAGAGGTGCCATGTGCTTTGGGAATGCAAGGGACAGAACAGTGAACTACTGAGGGAGGGTCAAGAAAGACTTGATCTGAGCAGGACTAGAAAGCTGACTGGAGTTGGAAGAGACTGAAGGCATGGAATGCAATTAGGAAGCCACTGACAGCTTTCCGGTTTCACAGCAAAGGAGAGAAGGACAGGGTCAGGTAACTTACTGGCCTGAAAGCAAGAGGCTGAGATATGTACAATGCATACAATTTCAATGAAAAACTTATTATACAAATTTTAAATAATTTTTCAAAAGCCTGTGCTTTCATATCAGTGATAAAAGTGAAAACTGACCTTTTAGGGGAGGTGGTGGTATTTAAAAATATGTACCAAAAGCCTTTACATTTTATATATACATGTTTCAGAAATTCTACTTGTAAGAATTCATGGAATTCATATAAATGATGCAGAGATTAAGTTACAAATATGTCCATTGCACTGCTGCTTAAAATAATGCAAAACCTGAAATTATCAGGACAGGATTGGTCACATATATTATGATATGTATTCATACAGTGGAATGGTAGTTCACACATTACCAGGTATGAATTTTAATGATTCAAATGATAACAATGTATCAATCGTTTTCCATTTTTTTTACTCTGATGCAGAGTAATGAATGTATTATACTTTGTAAATAGTACATACATATTATGTATAGCTAACTAAAAAGTTTCACAAATCGAACCTTACCTATCTTACATATGATGCACTATTTTTTTTTAACTCCATTTAAAAAAATGCTTGTTGTGACCCACTAAACTGATTTTATGGTTTCACTAATGGGTGACTACTTGCAATTTGAAGAAAGCCATTTTTAAGTTGTAAAGTAATCATGTATTGAGTAATCTTGGCCCAAGAGTGAAAATGCTTAGCACGCAATACTCGGTAAATTGTAGCTGTAATATACACTGAATTTCTCCTGTCTCTCTTCAAAAAGGGAACACTGATCTTCAGAGATATTTGCTTTTCCAGATACTCATATAAAGTAGAGAGACAAATGTTTAATAAAGAAATGAGTGAGTGAATAAATGAGTTTCCCAAGGTCTAGTGTCAGGACCAGATCGCACACTTTGCTCATTCATTCATTCACTCACTGCACAGCCGTTCACTGAATGTGCCTGTGAGCCGTGCCCTGTGCCAGGGCTGTGTTCTCAGCCACGTGGAGCCCAGATGCTCATGGGGGGAAAGAGTTATGTAAACGCGCATTTGGGTACCGGAAGTGGTCTAAAAATGGCATGGGGAAAATGTTATGGAAACCTGAAAGAGAAAGTGTCAAAGTGACATTCCAGGAGTGCCTCGTAGAACAAACAGGGTTTTGCCAGGCAGGGAAGAAGGGAGGGGTCCCTTAACCACAGGGAACGGCATGGAAGGAGCACGGCATGTCAAAGAGCTTAAGGCACTGGGGAAGGGGGTCATTCTCCACGTGGCTGAGAAATGGGGTGCAAGCGGTGAAGTGACGGCAGAGGAGTCTGAGAGGTGGCTGTCAGTGTGCAGCTTGTGAAGAGGCATGGATGCCGTGCAGAAGGACTGGGAACCCCCCAAGTCTGGGCGCTGTGGGTGCTTGGTGAATGGTAGCTCTCTTCCCTTGCTCTCCCCACTTTCTCAGTGCTCAATGAACAGTGCTCAGCGTGGTTTCTCTGTCCCTTCGCATGCTTAGAAACCTCTTGGGGATCCCTCAAAAATTTCGCCAAAGAAGAATAATGAGGTGAAGTGGTTTTAAGTACATTATTAAATTATTTGTGATCTTTTCATGCAAAGAATATGGGGAAGACAGAGAAATATGGTCGTGAAAGATGATTTTTTTCCATCATAAAATGAGTAATAAATCATATCAGAGAAAATCTGGAAAATAAAAAAAATGTTAACTCATAATTTGACCATACTAATATACCACTATCACTGTTGGTAACTGGAAAGTTCTTTTCAAAATCTTTTTACTTCTGTGCATCTGGCTGTTTTTCTTCATTATACATCATTTAATATTCCACTTCTTTCACTAAATTGCATCCTTAGCATTTCCTGTGTTTCCCACATTCTTCATAACCATCATTTTTAACGACTGTAGAGTCCATGCCCCTGAAGAGTGGTGGGATTATCTTAATCGCTCCCCCTGATTTTGGATGTTAAGGTTTCTTCCAACTTTGGTTAACAGAAACAATGCTATTTGGTTGGGTGGCTTTCTTCACTTAGAAGTATTTGCCAGGAAAAAACTTTTAAAAGTAGAATTATTAGGTCAAAAAGGCATATACATTTTAACATACTATTACATATATCATCATATAAGAAACATGTTTTATAAGAACACTAGTCAGGCTGTAGAAAGCATGAAAAGAAAGGAAAGAGTAAGCAGATTGTAAAGCCTTTCCTATATATGCGCATACACAAAAGCCTGCAAATTTCAGGCCAAAGAATATGAGAAATTTTGTCCCTCAGTGATAAAGTATGGCATGTCCACTTCACTGAAAGCCTGGAAGAGTCTGAACTCCTTTTTGTGAAGCTGTTTAAAAGCCCTACACAGTATCCATTGGCTTACACTTAACATTCTAGAAGAAAAATTGATGCTCTTTACGTTTTAGGAGGGAAGCAGATGAAGCAGGCTCGGTTAAATGGCTACGAGGAAGGAGCGATTGTATGTCTGTTCTCAGTGCGCACGTGGATTTGAGATAAAGTCTGTAAACAGGTCTTTAGATCAATAAAAGATGAACTATTCTTGTCATATTTCTCCTTCAAAATCCACAGCTAAGGAACAATACGACATTGTCAGTGAAAACAGCACATTTGCAAGTTTCATGGAACCCAGCAAAGTACAACAGCATTAAACTTGCAAATCTCACTTTTTTTTTTTAAAGGTAGAAAAAGCTAACTGAGACAAGATTACAAAATTTAAGACTAAATTGTCTGGGAGCCTAGTACCCTGCCTCCAAATTTTCCTCTTTACCCGTGTAAAAATCAGCAGAGCTGTTCTGAAAACTACTCAATATTAGAAAATCCTTTTAAAATTAATTTCCAAGAACTCTTCTTTTTTAAACTTAACTTTGTTAACTCATAACTTACATACAATAGAATTCATGTATTTAAAAAGTACAGTTTGGTGAGTTTTGACTGCTGTATACACCTGTGTAACCACGAACAGGAAACAGAACATTTCCTTCACCCCAAAAAAGTTCCTGGGCGCCCTTCTCAGGAAGTTCCTGCGTCCTCCGTCCTAGCTCAGGGCAACAACCATGGATCTGCTTTCATCCACTGTTTGACTGGCTTTCTCTCTTCTAGAATTTTATATAAAGGAAATCAAATAGCCTATTCTCACGTGTCTGGCTTCTTTTGCTTGGTATAATATATTTAATATATATACAAATTGTTTTGTGTATCACAAGCATGTTACAACAAAATACTGACTCAGAGATAAAAAATAAGGGATATGACACTGTTTATTTGTCTACCAGCTGATGGACATGAGGGCTGTTTCCAGGTCGTGTTTACTATGAATAAAGCTACTATAAACATTTATGCACAAATCTGGATGTAGTTTTTCACTTCTCTTGGTTAAATACCCAGGACTGGGATTGTTGGGTTATATGGTAAGTGTAAGTTTAACTTCACAGAAAACTGCTAAGCTGTTTTCTAAAGTGATTTTGCCATTTTAGGCTCCCATAACCAGTGATGACAGTTCCTTCCAGGTCAGTTGTGCCACATTCTTGCCAATACTTGCTATTGTCAGTCTTTGAAAAAAACATTTAAGTCAGATTTAGTGAGGTATGATTCACGACAGTCAAATTTAATGCTTTCAGTGATGAGTTGCATGAATTTGGAAAGATGCGCATAGCCATGTAACCATCACCCCAAGCTCTTGACAATCATTCATCTGATTTCTATTTCTATAGTTTTGCCTATTCCAGAATGTCATATAAATGGATTCTTTCACTTAGCATCACATGAGATTCATCTGTGTTGTAGGACAGAGCAATAGTTAGTTCCTTTTCATTGACAAGTGGTAATCCCCTTATGGGCAGACAATCATTTGTTTATACATTTTCCAGTTGAAGGACATTTGGATCATTTCCAGTGTTTGGTAATTACAAATAAAGTCACTAAAAACATTCACATCCATGAATGTTTTCATTTCCTTGAGTGAACACTGATGAGTGGGATTGCTTGGTCATATAATACACATGTTTTATACATTTATAAGAAATTCACAGTCTTTTTTATTTTAGCCATACCAGTGGGTCTATAGCGGCACCCTCAGTGTGGTAATTAATCTGTACCCTCACGGAGCATCTTTCTATGAGTTTATTGGCCATGTGGATATCTTTTATTGTCGAGGTTCTCTTCAGGTCTTTTTTGCACATTTTTTAATTGGGCTGTCTTATTATTGAGTTTAAGGGTTCTTTATATATTCTGGATAAAAATCCTTTTGCAGAGATGTAAGTACTGAAATAGTTTCTCTTGGTCTGTGACTTATCTCTATTTTTGTAATAGTGACCTTGGATGGGACAAATTTTTTACCTTTTATGAGGTTCAAGTTCTCACTTTTTCTTTTATGGTGTGTGTTTTTGTGTCTTAACTAGAACTCTTCCTTACCCCCATGAAGATGTTCTCTTATCTTTTCTTCTATTCATTTTATAGTTTTTGCTTCTATGTTTAGGTCTTCAATCCATTTTGAATCAATATTTGCATGAGTTAAAAGTTAAAATTCATTTTCTTCCCATATGGAGATCTAGTTATTCCAGTAGCATTTGTTGAAGAAAAAAAAAAAAACAAACCAAAAAAACCCAACGATTCTTTTTCTATTGAATTACTTTGGCTATTTGTTGAAAATCAGGTTAACCATCTATGTGTAGGTCTAATTCTGAAATATTTATTCTGTTCTATTGAACTGTACATTTATCTACACTATCTACATTTACTATAACTTTATAGTAAGTCTTGAAAGTAGATAATATAAGTCCTGCAACTTTGTTCTGTTTCAACACTGTTTTGGCTATTCTAGATCTTTCGCATATTCATAGATATTTTAGAATCAGCTCATCAAGTTTTTTTTCCCTTCCAAAGCCATCTGGAATTTGGGTTGAGATTATATTGAATTTATAGATTAATTTAGGAAAAATTAACATCTTAAAAATATTGAGTCTTCTAATCCAAAACATGGAATATTTCTCCATTTGTTTAGGTCTTTTAAATTTCTTCTCAGATATGTTTTATAGCTTTCAGTATACAAATCGTGCACATATTTTGGTAAATTTATTCCTAAGTATTTCGTGTTTTGTATGCTATTTAAACGGTACTTTAAATATTTCATTTTCAATTGCTCGTTACTAGTATGTAGAAATACATTTGGTTTTTGTACACTGGCCTTATCCTGCACCCTTGCTAAATTCCTTTATGAGATTCCTTAGGATATTCCATATACGTGATCATATTGCCTGAATAATGACAATTTTCCCCACGTCTTTCTAATCTTTAGGGCTTTTATTTCTTCTTCTTGTCTTAGTAAACTATAGAACCTCCAGTACAATGCTGAATAGAAATGTGAAGAGCTGACATCCTTTTCTGTTCTCATTCACAGGGGAAAGAAAGCATTCAGTCTTTCGTCATGCTAGCTGTAGGTTCTTCCTGGACACTCTTTAACACAAGGAGGATATCTGATTTGCTAAGAGCTGTTATCATGAACAGGTGTTGAATTTTTCCTGAAATGTATTTTTTGCATACGGTTTGATAGTTTTCCTTTTGTAGTCTGTCAATATTGTAAATCACATTGGTTTTCAAATATCTAGCCAACCTGTATTCATGTGCTCATGATATATTACCCTTTCTATATATTGCTAGATTCAATTTGCTAATATTTCATTAAAGATGTTTGTATCTGTATTTAGGAGGCGTATTGGTCAGTATTTTTTTCTTGTAAATTCTTCGGTTTTCATGTCAGGGTAATGCTAACTTCATAAAACAATTTCGGAGTTGTTCCTTTTCCCTCTATTTTTTGAAAAAGTTAGGTAAGACTGCATTAATTCTTCCTTAAATGTATGATAGAATGAACTGATGCAGCTATCTGGGCCTGAAATTTTCTTTGTGAGAAAGTTTTAATTACAAATTCAAATTTCTTCAATAGAAAGAGTGCTATTTTTCTATTTTCTATTTCTTATTGAGCTACTTTCTATAATTTGTGTATTTTGAGATATTTGTTGATATTATTTAATTTATCAAAATTATAGGAATGAAGTTGTTCATAAGAGTCCCTTATTTCCTTTGTTTTTGCACTTTTTCCCCTTTCATTTTAAAAATATATTTTTTATTTTACAGTGTTTTTAGAGTTACAGAAAAGTTGCAAAGATAATACAGAGAGGACCCATACATTCCTCTCTCCCAGTTTGTTTCCCCTTATGTATCTTATGTTAACACAGTACATTTGTCAAAACTAAGAAGCCAACATTGGTACATTATTATTAACTAAAAACTCCAAACTTCATTGTGATTTTAGCAGTTTTTCAATTAATGTCCTTTTTCTATCCCAGGACTCCACCCAGAATTCCACAGTGCATTTAGTTGTCATGTCATCTTAGTCTCCTTTGGTTTGTGACATTTCTTCAGTCTTTCTTATGTTTTTTATGGCTTTAATAATTTGAGAAGTACTAGTCAGGTATTTTAAAGAATGCCTCTAGATTTGGGTGTAGCTGAAGGTCCTGCCATGATCTGCCTGAGGTTTTAGAAAGAATACCAGAGAAGCCGCAAATACTTCTCATTACATCATGTCAGGGTTACGGGATATTTATGACACCGCTGTGATGTCAAACGTGACCACTTAATTAAAGGAGTGTCTGCCATTTCTTCACTAAAGTTGCTCTTTTTCCCTTTACATATTCTAGTTTGGGGATGTGAGTCACTAAGTCCAGCCCACATTCAGGTGTGTGCATGTTGGGGTATAGGGGAATTAAGCTCCTTCTCCTAGAGAGGAGAGTATCTACAGATATTATTTGGAATTTTTCTAAAAGGATGACTTGCCTCTTATCCCCACTCCACTGTCTTCCGCTTAGTGTTTGCACAGTTTATCTTTTCCCACCTTTTACTGCTCATATATCTGACTCTTTATATATTTAAAGTAGAATTTACGTAGCCATACTATTAGGACTTGATTTTTATATAATTTATCTCCTTTAACTGGAGTACTCAATGTACATTTAATGTAATGATCAACATAGTTGGGTTATTCTAGCATCTTGCTAACTTTTATATTTGTTTCATCTGTGTATGGTTCCTTGATCCTTTTCTCCCAAAATCTTTTGGATCTTCAGTATTGGTTTATTAACTATATATCTCTGTCTTATTATTTTTTTTCCTTAGTGGCTCCTCTAAGGTTTATGACATACATCTTTAACTTAATTGTTTTCCTTCAAATACCACTAGCTTAGATATAATTTAAGAACCTTAAAACAGTATTCCTCTGTTCTTCACCCATGCCCTGTCTTTTGTGTTACTGTTGTCATATATTTTACTTCTAGGTTATAACACATAATACATTGCTATTACTTTTACTTTAAATACTTGATTAACTTTTATAGGAATTAAAAACTGAGAAAAGAAGTCTCTTATATTTACTGGCAAATTAACTACTGCTGGCACTCTTCACTCCTTCACTCTTCCTTGTCCAGATTGCTCGATGGGATCATTTTTCTTCCACCTGAAGAACTGCTTTTAACATGTCTTGTAGTGCCGCTGTGACAATGATTCCTTCTACTTGTCGTTTTTCTGAAAAAGTCTTAATTTTGCCTTCATTCGTGAAGAATATTTCCCCTGGAAATATTTCCACTGACAAAATTTTCCTTTATTAGTTTAAAAATGTCATTCCATTATTTTCTGGCTATGTAGTTTCTTACAAGAAGTCTTCTGCCATTACTTCTTTCTTTTATAATGTCTATTTTTCTCTAGCTAATTTTAAGTTTTTCTTTTTATCATTGGTATTAATTTCTTGATGTACCCTTTGTGTAGTTTTGTTTGGGTCCATTATGCTTGAAGTTGAGATTCTTGGAACACTGAGTTAATTGTTTTCATCAAAATTGAAAAAAAAATTGGCTATAATCTCTTTAAATATTTTTTCTCCATCTTTCCCCACCTGCTCTCCTGGGATGTGAAATCCATGCATATTTGTCCTCTTGATGTTGTGCTGTGGGTCCTGAAGCTTCTCTTAATCTTTTCTAGTTTTTTGCCTTTCTCTGCTTCATATTGGATAGTTTTTAGCAGTATGTCTTCAAGTTCATTGATCTTTTAAGCTGTGGTGTCTACTATCCTTTTAATCCTATCAATGGATTTCTTATTCCAGTTATTACAATGTCACCTCTAGATGTTCTCTTTCCTTCTTTTTATATCTTCTGTTTCTCTCCTCATTAAGTTCAAGCCTTCCTTTAAATCCATGGGTGTATTTATAATCTTTATAATATCTACTGTAAGGCCCTTATCTGCTAATTCCATCATATCTGTCATTTTTTAATTTGTTTCTATTGACTAATTTTCATTTTGGTTATGGATTACATTTTCCTGAATCTCAACACGTCTAGTACTTTTTTGACAGGATGCTAGTTACTGTGAATATTAGGTTGTTGAGTGTTGGATTTTGTTGTCTTCTTTTAAAGAGGGTTGTAGTCTATTTTGACAGGAGGTTGAATTTCTTGCATATCAGATTGATCCTTTCAAGGCTTTTTTTTTTCCTTTAAAGAAATATTTTTCTTTAAAACTTTTTATTGAAGTTTAACACGCATACATAAAAGTACAAATATCATTGGTGTTCACCAACTTAACTGGCACTGATATTTAAAAAAAAAAAATCACATTACCAGCATCCCTGAAGTCCTCTCTTATGCTTCTCAAGGCTTGATTTTAAGCTTTGTTAGGGTAGGGCTAAAATGATATGTACTCTGGAGCTAATTTAAACTACTATGAAGACCTGGCCTTCTGGGGTCTCTGATCATTATCTTGAATGAATGATCAGCAAGACCTCCTTATTCTGGTTGGTCAGAGCCTGAATGATTCCTAGTCTATGTGAGCTCCACCCTACAGGTGGGTAGATCAGTCTTCAACAGATTAGCCAAGAGGACCCAATTGGATTTCTGGAGCTCTTTTGCTGGAGCCCTCTTGTCTGGTACTCAGACCCACAAATTTAAACCACTTCCTCCTCAAACTCAGATTTCTAACCCTTCAGCTCAGCAAGACCGCTGTGCTTTGCTGGGGATACCCCTCCTGGCCCAGGGTCCGAATCGTAGGCCTCATCCCCTGCTTCCTTTCTCTCAGGGATCATACTCCTGTACTCTCTGTTGTCCAATATGTGAAAAACAGTTCTTTTCATATTTGTCCTGAGTTTTAGTTGTTAATTGTGGGGATGGGGGGAGAGGGGGTGAGGGTGGGAATCTAGTTCCAATTATTCCATCATGGTTAGAAGCAGAACAAAGGCCTCTTTTAATAAAATTTCCAGCACGGATGCCATGTTTTGCAAGATTTCATCTACCAAAATAACCCAATCCATATGTCCCCTCCATCCTTCCATCTATCTATTCAGTGGCTGCTAGATCTCTGGGAAACAAAGATGAATAAAACTTGATTCCTGCCCTCAAAGAACTCACAATTAAAAGAGAAAGCCAGAAACGTGTAATAAATTATCCTGCTGGATAGTAAATACAGTTACAGAAGCAATATAAGGAACTGTGGAGACACAGAGGGAGATACAGTCAAATCCACCTGGAGAGGTCAGGGAAGGTTTTTACAGTCTAACGTTTCGAGGAAAATCTTGAGGAATGAGCAAGAGATTGACAGATGGGGCGGGATATTTGGGACACGAGAAACTCTGTATGCAAAGTACGAGGTTATAAAACAACATGCAAGCCTGGGAGAAATGCGAACGTTCTAGACACCTATAATACAGGGTTTGACGCGGTGAGGGCAGAGAGCTGAAGCCGTGGAAAGAACAGGAGCATTACGCCAAGAAGGAGGGCCCTGCGTACCAGGCCAGTCATCATCTGCATCGGTAATGCATCACCATGAACTACACTCGTAGCACTCACAGGGCGTGAATTACACGGAGTATAGACATTAGATTCTCACATCTACCTTGTGAGGAAACTAAGCCTCAGAGACCTGAAGTAATTTCCCCCAAGGTCACACGGCTACTGAGTGAAGAAGCCAGGATTTGAGTACAGGACTCTGTACTGACTTTTTTTGAGTACTGACTCGAGCCCACAAAAGGAACTTGCCTCTATATCTATAGGCACTGGGATGCTATGGAAAAATTTTTTCTTTCCAACTTTTTAAAATATTTAAAAAAAAAATTTTTTTTTTTTTTTTAAGTAGGAAGGATATCTCGTCAACTTCGTGTTTTAAAAAGGTCACTCCGGTGCATGGGGAAGAAAGGATGGGGTGTCAAGAGCCAGTTCAGAGACTGTGGGGAACAGCGCTGGAGAGAAACGAGAGAGCTTGGATGAGGCACATCTAGGAGGGCCGGAGAAGAGGACCTGAGCGTCGCTTAAGGAGCAGATCTGTCAGGTGCAGTAACTGAGCAGCTTTGGCAGAAGGAAAGATTACGAGGTCAGCTGTGCCTGTGCTGACACACTGAAAGCCGGGGACGCGAAGATGGCGGGACATCCCTCCTCTCCAGGACTCAGCGGCTCACACAGCCTTCCAGATGGAGGCGGTGCGTTCCACGGAGACACAGTGACCCTCCCACAGACCATGCTCCCTCCCCACTGCGACCTTTGGAGTCTTTCCTGAGTCTAGAGCGCCATGCTGGGAACCGCTGCCATGGGACCTGCTCGAGCCCGCCACAAACCGGCCTGGAAGCCAGGAGGCCCCTCGCACGCAGGCTGAGGGTGGTGAGGGAGCCGTCCTCCGACCCTGGCTGTCAGCAGTAACAACGATTTCCCGGAAAACAAACGCGGGTGCTCGGCACCTGTGTGCCCTGTGCCGCACACCTGATGAGCGCTGGCATCTCCTTTGTCACAGCAATCTTAACAAGGCCTGGTACCACTCTTTTCTTAATGGGAAACTGAGGCTGAGAGAGGGAAAGCAACATACCCACGTCACTCCGGTTTTGGGGGGCCACCTCGCTGATCATTTAAAAGGCACCTTGGAATGTGTCACCTTCAGAAAGCCTCCATCACCTTCTCCCAAACTGTGTCGCCCCCCGGGCCCTTCTGCGCCTGATTTCTACTTTCTCTGCAGCCCGCGGTTTGTTATACTGTGATGTGTATGCAATTTACACACCTGTTTCCACTAATGGACTATGCTCTTCGAAGGAGAGGTCTAGGTCTGCTTAGTTTCTGCCCCTCGACGCCCAGCAGGGGGTCAGAGCCCCCAGAGGGGACCAGTCAGCCATCTCTACGGTTTCTGGGCCCCCAGTCACTCACCCTGGGCCATTCCTTACACCTGACATACCTCAGGCTCACCCACCACATTCACTCAACAGTTGCAAGGTCCATACCTAGGTCACCTGAGGCCCAAAGCGGGGTGCTTTTCCACTGAGTGAGAACCAGGGTAGCATTCCTTGGACCAAAAGAACTCAGATTATGGTCAGGAGGCCCTGAGATGCCAACAATGCACCCTGTTCTGACATGATGGAAAGCAAACCTCACAGTGTCCGGTACTTTTATTTTTCCTACTTCTGATTGATATCTCTCCCCCTCTCCCCCCCGCTCTCTCTTACTCTCTCTCTCTCTCTCTGCTTCAGAGGGGGTGGGGCAGTGGACACTGAGTAGCAGCAGCACAGGCTCTGGTGTGGCCCAGACTGGGCTCTCACCCTGTGTAGTCTCTGGCTAGACACGTGCTCCCTGAGGTCCTTCTCTCCCTATGGAAGGGAGAGAACACCTGCTCCCCAGGCTGCGAGGCGAACCCAGTGCAGAAGGCACCGTGAGAGGCAGTGGGGCAGGCGACTCTGTGGAGCGACAGAGCTGGGCTCCCTTGGTGGCTCCCCCTCTCTCTAGCTCTGTGGGTAAAGTGGGAATAAGAAAAATACCTTCCTTAGAGTGGTGTGAAGAGGAAATGAGGGGTCAATGACAAGTGCTCGGTACAATGCTTAACACGCAGGAAGTCCATGAATGGTGGCCGTTGTTCGCCATGCCACAAATGGAACATCTTTACAGAGCACAAATGACTCTCTCGAAATCTCACAGCGAGTTAAGAGGAGGATGAAACCTTGTTGCGAGCCATCCGTCGGCGAATGGCAGTGGCTCCAGAGAACGAACACCGTGGGACTCTTGGCGATAATGGAGCAGCTGTGCCCACCGCCGTGACACAAACCCGAGTGACACAAACCCAGCCCCATCTCAGCTGTGCACTCCTTTCAACCCGGAAGGCAGAGTAACTCCATCTGGCAGGCAGACGGAGGTCAAACCAGAAACACCAAAACCGTGCTTCCCAGTGAACCCCAGTCCTCATACAGACAATGGGGGACCTTGGTGGACACTGGGTCTACCCAACCAGCTGCCCACGAGGCCGCTCTGAGAAGCAACACGAGACGGGTGTGAGGTCACACGTTAGCCTGGCAAGCGTGGCAGGCAGCAGCTTTTTGCTAAGTAGAGCCCACATTCTGTCTAGTCCTGGGGTCACAGAGGGAGATTGAGGGAACATGGAGCCGCGTTCAGAGCACTGTCAGCAGACACCCTGCGACGTGGGAAAACGGCTCTGTTTGATGACGGTCCAGGAAAAGAACGTAGGTCTGCAGTGCCGCAAAGTGCTCACGCTGAAAGCCCTCCCGCCCACCACAGGGGGCGCTGTCCAGCTCCCGGGACATGGCAGTGTGCTGGAGAGGGCCGGCCAGACCCTCAGGTCCCACGGAAGGGGAGGCATCCAGGCCCTGGGGTCTCGTCACAGCCTTTCAGATGAAAGTTATGGGAGCAAAAGGAGACTGAAAAAATGAACCGCCTTCCAATTTTCTTCACTGAGACAAAGGTTGCAGAGAGAACAGAGAAACCAAGTGTCCTCCCTAGCCACAGGAAAGCCACAGCCGTCCCCAGCCTGCCCCGTCCCCGCAGGGGCAGGCCACAGTCACACCACCGCAGGGGTGACCTACCACGTCGTTCGGGAGGCTCTGCAGGTCGTCGAAGGGCGTTTCCAGGGTGTTGGTGTCCACGTTCAGGATCACGACGTCGTCCAGGGCCATGTTTCTGACTTTCTGTAAATAGAAGTTCAAGAAGGGAAAGTCACTGAAGCACCAGAAGACACAGATGTCCCCCTCGCCTGCTCTGGGGCAGGGGATGACGTGGAGAAGTGACATCTGGCGAAGGCCACTCTGGGGCAAGCCCAATGTGAGGCCATTTAACTGTCTACAAGCTCCGTGAGCTTGAACCGCCATCCCCAGGCCCCAGAAGCAGAAAGGTTTTCACGGACATGGAGTCGACGTGCCGCGGGCACACAGCTAGGGACAGAGCTTCACGTCCCAGTGTCATTTCCCCCCACGTTTCTCTCTTTTTCTAAGTAGAAGCTGAGACCCAAAGCCCTGGCCCAGGACGGATGGGCGGCTCGGCTCTTCCAACCCCTGCGTCCGCTCCCCGCTCTCATTTCCAGGCCACCTGCCTAACTCACTCGTCTCTCGTCATTCTTGGGTACGGAATACGGCGTGTGGCCTAGTGTTAACGTGTTAACACTTCCCCCACACATTAAATTCGGTTCCATTTTCCACAGAAACCCAGCTAGCCAACCGTGGCTCAGAGGCTGTGGCCATAAGCCTTGACTCTACTGGTACAGGGAAAGGGAGACTCACGCCCACTGGGTGTTCATGTTTTGGTGGGTGGGGGGGGAGTAGGGGGGAAGGATAACGAGCCCACCATCTAGAAGTGGCTCCCCACGGTCCGCAGGAGCAAGAGACTGTGCGGCCCGAGCTTTCCATTTTTACTCACACTATTTACCCACTGCTAAAAGCCACCTCCATTTTCCTCCTGCCTGCCCACCACTCCCACCCTCAGTCAATCCTCTTACCCCATCACAGAGCTGAGCTCACTTCTTCAGAGTCTAGAACTTCAGCACTACGGCTTTACTTAATTTTGTTCTGTTTGAGTAGAAAGACCATGTAATTTGTCCAAACTGGGACACTTGGGATATAAGAGAGAGGATATATGCCAGGCAAAAGGGAGAAAATGGGACATAAGGTCGCCCTATACGAAAGGGATCAACTTCATTATCAGCCACACTCTGAACTATTGCGTATGACTGTGCAAGCGTGTACGGACGGCCCAAGGATGCCCGGCCAGCCAAGCTGGGGCTGAAATCTGCCAGCCCACGTGCCTGACGAGTAGCATCGACAGGTGTGGTGATGGTAATAGGGAGGGGACGCCTTTTCCTAATTCGCCCAAGAGCATCGTACCAGCTAGCGATGGAGCTGGGTATCCTGACAGCTGCTAAGCCTAAGCTTGGGAGTGCTCTCGAAATGGTCAATTATTACAAGGTACCAAAAGCCACTGGTGCTTGTTCTATGCTTTACTCACTTTACCTCATTTAATTCTCATCAAAGCCTGCAAAGTGCATGTTACTACCCTTATTTCATGTAACTTGCGGGAAATGAGGTGCAGAGAGGTGAGGTGAGGGAGGCAGAGGCAACGCACGCCGGCCGCCTCAGCAGCCCATGCTCTCTGTACACCGACACCAGCCTCCTGGTCATCAGGCACCCTCAGTGAGACTGAGCTCTACGCAACCGTGTCACCCAGAACCCCAGGACCCGGGTGCCTGCCTGCCTGCCTTCCTAGGAGCTCATCTGTTTGGCTCACCACTGGGTAATAACCAGCACAGACAAAATGAATGGCATTTGGCAAGTGCTCATTAATACTGGTCAACATTTGCTGTCTCAGACCCCAGCCTCCAGGACACAGCTTGGTACCTGAGTAAACATTTCCAGATTCCTCCCAGCAGGAGGGTGGAGCCCTGCTGGTCAGAAGCTTCCTGGGGCTGAAATAACACTCCCAGGGGCCCGAATCCTGGAACCCCCCCCCCCCTCCACTCAGGAGCCCAGGAGTCTCAAACTCCTGCGCTGATTTCTTCAAGCCCTCGGGGGCTAGTCCACACACCTATTATCAATTTGTAAACTTGAACTAAGTGCTTACTACGGGCTGAGACCCACACAGGCGGGAGAAGATATCCTCCTCAGAAGTTTATTCTCCCTCCAAACCCCACTCATTAACTGCCTGCCTTACTCAGGGGAAAACGCTGTCCACAAACAGTGTCGATAACAATACATATCACTAGTGTTTCACGAAGCACAGTCCCCACTGTGCAGACGAGTACACTGAGACTCAGGGCGAACTGTCCAGGGCTCCTCAGCCGCCTACCCTTGCAATCCCACAGGTTAAGTACCTAGCAGGGTGCTAGCAAGGTGCCAGCAGCAAGTTGTAAAACAGCTTTGACGACAATCTTTGTCACATATCACACTTCGGAGCTCACACAGCACTCAATTCACTGCACAGATTCTTTTGCTTTCAGCAATGTGGCTACAGGTGAGGTATCATCATTCCTATTTCAGAGGTGAGAAACTGAGGCTCAGAGAGGTGAACTAGTTTCCCCAAGGCTATGTGGCTACTCCATGGCTTCTTCATCTGTAAGATCATGAGAGTGGCTGTGACCACCTTTTACCGCTCTCCCCCAGGCTGCTGTGAGAATCAGAGGCAGCATGTGCACGGTGCTGGACGCACGGTGCTGGGCACACGGCAGCTACTAATAAGGAGCAGCTATTACTTTATAACTTGCGCATCAGCCACGGCCAGTCCAAGAGCCAATGGCCTAAGGACAAAACCTCTGTCCCCTTCCTGGCAACCACTGGGCCCTCACTTCAAAGACACGGGCCCCACACCCAGAATCAGCAAAGGGACCGCGAGGGGCTGAGCCACAGCGCAGTGGGGGAGGCCTCGAGGACTGAGCTGAGGGCTGCCACACCCCAGAATCACCTATCCTGCTGCATCTGACCTTCCAAAGAGCTGCAGAAGCAGGGCGGGGCCCTGGCTGCTGGAGTGAGGGCTCAGGGGCTGAGGGGCCCAGAGAGTAAGCAGGGTGCTGGTCCTGGACCAGAAGTGGCGTTCCTTCTGTGTTCCCAGTGGGGCCCTGGCAGCATAGACGAGCCCTCTGGGCCCTCCACGGCTGAGCTGGGGCAGGTTTTTGATTTCTTCCCACTCCTGACTGGAGGACTTGCCGGTTAAGCTGTGTGGAGTGTTTACTTTTTTAACAATGGCGGCAGGCTGAAGGAGAGGAAAAAGCCTGGCCCTCTTTTCCGACCTAGCGGGCCAGGGTCCCCTTAGCAACCAAGATGCCCAAGCACCAGGCTCCAGGCAGGAGCTGGGTCGGCATGGTTTCCTCTTAGGGGACAATGCTGCACCCCGCCGGCAAGGCCTCTCTAAAGGGGTTGGCATGGGATCAGGGGCCTTCTTGAAGCTCAGTGTCCCCAAGGCCAGGATCGGAGGCCAGCTCGGCCGAATGGTGCCTTATCCCTGAAAGGCACAAAGAAACAAGGGACAAAAACAAAAACGAAACCCAAAACAACCCTCAAGGTGGGGGTGGGGTGAGAGGCACTGGTGAAGAGGGAAGGTGGGCTATTCTGGGGTGCCAGGTCCCTCCACCCTGTGCATGTTATGAGGGAGAATCCACCATCCCCACGGTGAGGACGAGGACACGAGGCTCCGAGAGGTCAAAAAACCGCCCCAGATCACACCGCTACTGAGTGGCACTTCTGAACCCAGTCTGACTCGAAAGACTCGCTCTTTCTGAAGGTGCCCCCAAACCAATGCTCAAACATGCAGTCAGGCCAACATTCCCAGGACCTGCTTTCTCTTGTCTTTTGTATCATAAAAATTACACATGCCTATTGTAAAAAGAAGTGGGAAAGACAGAAAAATTCAAAGAAGAAAATTATGGTTACCCTCATCCCTCCATTTGGAGATAAAATTTCGGTGCTTCCTCCAACATCCTTGCCCTCTCTGCCCCATCCTTACTTTTAAAAACACAGCTGGACCAACTCTTCATGTTTCTGATTTTCTTATTGCCATATAAGCCATGCTCTGCTTCATTAAAAGCTTTGCAAAGATCATTACTAATTGTTACAAAATGTCTAGCTTCGTGGAAACAAACTCAACCAGGCCCCTTTTGTTGGCTGTTATTTCCAGTTGTTAAGAAATTATCATATGTAACATTGTCGCGAAGTCCGAACTGTAGGCACAAAGCCCTGTGCTTCGGGATGGATTCCTGGAAGAGGAATCTACTTTCCACTTCTTAAAAAGTGTCCCTCTCAAATTCGACTTTGAGAAAGATAGCTTTACTTCCAATTATTTTAAAGTCATTTTATCCACAGCTTGTGTTTCCTACTCCAAGTGAAGAAAAATCAGCAAAGACATGAGCAGATGTCAAAATAGTCCTCCAAAAACCCTACCCAATTAAAGCGCTTACTAGTCCCGCGGCACACCGAGGCGGCTCTCCGGTAGCTGGCCCCACCGACACGTTCTCTCTCTTTTTAGTTACAACATATGCCAAAGCTCCTGCCAGCTGCAAACCGTCCCCTCACCAGACTCTATAGTCTTTTTCTCAGAATGAGGGGGGGGGGGGAAACTGACACACACACACACACACAGGCTTTCCAAACGGCATTCTCGCACAGAGAAATACACAATAATGGCATCTTCCCATAAATACTGTTAATCGAAAAAGTTTTTCCCTTTATGCTTTGTCACAGAGGGACTTAGCTTGACCCCTGCCTCTCAGGACAAGGGAGGGAAAAATCATAGTATGGGAGGTGGTTGGGGCGGCTGAGAGGACACAGGCTCTAATGTGTCACCTCTGGATTGTCCCTTACCTCATGGCTTGCCTGAGACAATTCATCCAAACTCCTATGTGCCCCAGGCTTTCATGCGTGACGTGGGCATTGTGACAGGACCCACCTCACAGAGTCATAAGGACAAGTGAGTGAGTGTCTTGGAGTTCATGGGATTCCCAGGGCCTCTGTGACAGGAGCTTGGCCAGCAGTGGCTCTCTTGCCTGTCTATTCCCCTCTCCTCCAGAGGCTCCTGAGAACTGGGCTGGGCCTGGCTGGGGGCCCTCCAGGTGGCCTGAGGTAACAAGAAGTCTGCCTTTCCCTGAGCTCCCCTGTGCTTAGCCCTGCAACCAGAATAAAAAGTCAGTCTAGAGTTATTTCTATAGGTATTCAAATCCTCCCCTAGTCTGTGGGTTTCTTGGGGGTCACCAGCCAGATCTCAGTACTCTCAGCTCATACCCCAAAGCAGGCAATCCCTGAATGAATGAATGAATGAATGAGAAAGGGTAGAGCCTGCAGGCGGAGGGCACAGGATCCAGGAGGCAGTCTGAGTTTTAGCTCAGCCCCACCCACCAGCTGTGTAAACTCGGGCGTTTCGCTCAATCTCTCTGTGCCTCGGTTTCCTCCTCTACTGGGCATCCGCACAGGCTTGTTCTGTGGATTAAACGGGTTAACATTTTAAAAGTACTCAGACTTGTACCAGGCACAAGAGCAGCTCAAGGTAAGCATCTGCTAAATAAAAAAGAAAGATCTTTTGAAAGTGATGGGAATGTTCTGCATCTCTATTGAGGTGGTGATGGTAGTGGTTTTATGAATATCTAAAACTGTCAAAGTTAATTGAATCACTATAAGTGGATGGTTTATTGTACATAAATTATACCTCCAATGAAGCTGATAAACACACTAGTCCTAATGTTCAGAAAACAGAATAAAATCACAAAGGACAGTAAAAAGTAACAATGCATGAATGGTGGTGAATGAACGCTACATGACAAGATAATTTTTCCCTGGGCCGTCACCCCAAAGCACACTTAGATTTGCAGCTGTGTTTGGTTCCCTGCCTTCTCCTTTTTGTCTAGCCCAGGATTTTTTAACTTTCACTAATGCCCTCTTAGGATACACATAAAAATCCAGTGCCCCTAGAGATTCTGATATACTTCCCTACACAAAAATGGGGTCCACTTTGAGAATCACTGTACCATAGCCAAGAAGGCTTTATTGAGCCTCACTATCTAAAGCTGGTTGTATAGAAACAAGGTCCCCCCCCCCAACATATAAATATCCACTATACTTGTTCAAACTACATCAGCACCCCCCCCCCCAGGTTGGGGGTGACCCTGCCTGTCCACAAAGCGGATTGGGCAGCTAATGACAAAAGGGAGGACTCAGAACCAAGTCACACACTGAACAGCAAGGCTTTCACTGGCCACGTATTCGGGGGGTCCGAGGAGTAGTCAGGAGCATGTGGTGCCCCTGCCCCGTCCTGGATGAGGAAGCTGCGGGTGGGAGGGGGAGAAAAGCAGTGGGCCCCTCAGGATGGAGGTGCTGGGCTGGTGCAGGGGCACACGTGGCGTCAGAGAGCCAGCACGCAGCCAGCCTCTGCTGCTGTCCCTCCGCCCGGACCATGGTCAGGGCAGAGCTGAGCCTCATCCGCCCCGCCATCCCCAGGGCCCAGCACCAGGCAAATGCTCCCTGAGAGGAGAATGAACGAGACGC
This sequence comes from Macroglossus sobrinus, assembly GCA_004027375.1. Lineage (NCBI taxonomy): Eukaryota > Metazoa > Chordata > Mammalia > Chiroptera > Pteropodidae > Macroglossus > Macroglossus sobrinus. The sequence goes on along the minus strand of PVKZ01001304.1, from coordinate 243,757 downwards.
TGTGGCTAGAGCCGCTGTACTAGGAGGCAGGCCTGGCAGCAGGTGTCAGCGTGAGCCCAAACGGACCACACGAGCCGAACGCAGGCAAACTGCAGTTTGCTCAAGGAGGAGCGATGGGAATAACAATAATAACGGCAATGACAACAACTGCGTAAAGTCGTCATGATTAATTAGTAGAATTAATTCACCGTCGGCACAGACGTGCGCTAGGAGTCACCACGGTGGTTAAGATGACCGTGGGTTCTGGAACGACATAGCTGGATCCAAGCCCTGCCTCCGCTAATGTGTGGCCTCCAGCAGGTTATTCACTTCTGAGCCTCAGTTTTCTTACCCACAAAATGGAGAAATACTACCTACTCTACAGATGCGTTGTGAGGTTAAGTGAGCTAATATGTGTAAAGACTTGAGTGCAGTACCTGTTTGCAGTAAGTGAGCAATAAATATAGAGCCATTAAAAAGTGAGTTTCTAATCTTGCAATTTCAAAGCTATATCAGTAAAATGGATTAGAGATCCAAGACTAAGAATCTAAACACCTGGTTTTCAGACCAAAGACTACTTTAAACTACCACCGCCCTATGTTCTTCTACATCTCAGGGATGCGGTGTGAGCCTGCTCTCTGTGGGCAGATCGCCCGTCTGAACCCAGACTTTGCCAGTTACAACCGTGCCACCTTTGGCAAACCCTTTAGCTCTCCTGTGCCTCAGTTTCCTCATGCGTATGATGAGATTAAAGTAGTGCTACCACCCAGGACAATGGTCACCCTTCACTCGGAGGAAGCATAACCATGACAAAGGGTTTCTGGGGAGCTGGTCATATTTTTATTAATTTAATTTAATTTTATATTAGTGTCAGGCATACAGCACAATGGTTAGACATTTATATAATTTACAAAGTGATCCCCCCAATTACTCTAGTACCCACTCAGCACTACACACAGCCATTACAATATTATTGACTATATTCCCCATGCTGTTCTCCACATCACATCCCTGTGACTATTCTGTAACCACTAATTTGTACTTTTTAATCCCTTTACCGTTTGCACCCATATTTTATTTCTTCATCTGGTGGTGGTTACATGGGTATACTTGCTTTCTCACCTTGCTGTACACTTAGGATGAGTATAGTTCTCCCTGTAAATCTCATGCTTCAGTAAAACATTTAAGAAAGTAATACAAACTTCATCAGATTGTTATGGTAATTAGATAGGTTAATATATGCATAATACTTAGGATAGTGGCTGGTTAATAACAAGCACTGGGTATTAACTACTGTTATGAAAAAACAATATAGCAATAATTCTGCTGATTGAAAGGATTCAATCTAGAATACTTTTTACTGTCGGAAAATGTGCTGGTAAAGTTTGTGAAGGCTGCAGAACGCACATGACTCCCTCGCTCTGTTCTGTGCCCTCTCCAGGGAAGAGTACAGCAGCGGCACCCTTGGGCACCCTCTGAGAGATGCTGGAGTCTGGACTCAGCTTGGTTTGGTTGGGGAGAGGAGCAGGGATACAAATTGGATGAACTGGACTTTGGATTTTATCTTCTTCAATTCCTACTCGTAGGACCCAGGGCACGTTATTTACACCTAGTAGAACCTCAGTTCTTCATCTATAAAATGGGGCTGTGACCACGTGCTACATAGAATTGTGAGAGGATTAAGTAAAAAGAAAAAAAACATAGAAATATTTATTTTGCCCCTACATGGCCATGTTCCCATCTGCTCAGGGTGCTGGCCTTGAACACCGCAGGCTTTCTCCCTGCTGGAGTGTCCCCCTGGGGCCTATAAGCAAAGCATTCTCTCCTGTGGCCACGCCAGCACCTGAGATGTCTGTCACCTCTGAGACCAGCAACGGAGCAAAGGGGACGGTCCAGACGTACTTCTGCAAGGACACCATGCTCAAGAGGACGCAGTACCCTCTTAGAGCGGAGCACTATCACACCCCCAAAACGCTCTGCTTTGGCTCAAAGAAAGTCCAGTTCCTCCCTCTACGAGAGGGAAAACGGATATGGCTCCTGGCATCATTATACTTGATGTCTCCCTTTAGTCTGACATTTCAGCAGATTTTTCTTTTCTAATTTTGAAAGGTAGATATGGTTAAAACTAAACCAAAAATTACAGCTTAATAGTTTCTTAATCCAAACTTTATCCTAACCGACTATTGCCGGGCTTCCCGCCGTCACCTCTCAGGGCACCTCCACTCCTAGCTGCGCGGCACCGAGCCCCAGCATCCCTCTCTCACTGGCTCTCACCCCAGCAAAACGAGAGCTACTGGCTGGTGCGTTCCTCCCACAGGCCGACCCTGCACATGTGCCATTTAACATAATCCTCACTCGTATGGAGAGGCGAAGAAACTGAGGGTGAGAGAGGTAAAAAAAACCTGTCCACAGTCCTCTGGTTTAGAAGCAGTGGAGCTAAACCGTGAACCCAGTTAAACAGCAATGCTTCTGTACTACGCCCTTCATCTTCTTAACTGCTCTGACACACTGTTTCAATCAACAGAGGTAGGGAGCAACTGTAACTTACTAGATGCCTGTTAGGCACCTAGAGAGGAATAGAGCCCTCCATGACTTGGTGGTTGGCCCAGGCCCCACTAAATTTCCCAGGGGAGAGGCTTTCCCTCAGAACATCATACCCAGTTGATGGATGAGAAAATTAAGGCTAAAGAGGTTAAACAGTATGCCCAGGTTCTCGCACTGGTGTTTGTCAGAGAAGGGATCTGAATCTGGGTTCCTCGTGCCAATGTTCTTCCCACTAGACAGCTCACAGAAAATGTGCTCAAACGCACGCGCATATACATGAGCACGCAACAAAGAGCAGCGTGGGGAGCCGGGGACCTCTGAGGAGGAAAGAGGAATACAAGGGGAAAGTGGAAAGGACGGGAAGAGGAAAGGCAAGTACTCAGGGACTCTAAACCCTTTCTTCCCTCCCGAAAGCTCGGATATCCAAAGAGGGAAGAGTGACATTTCCCTTCCCTTCCTCAGGCCCCAAAGGTCACTGAGCTGCCAAGCAGTTGATAAACGTCGTGGTTTTTCTTTGGAGCCAGGAGTCACTGATTTGCTCCTTCCTGCTCCGCAAAATTAAAAATCTAAGCCCGACAGTTCAGAGGAGCCCTGAAAACACCGCTGGCATTTCCCAGAGCGCTTTAAACAGAAACAGAAGCTTGGCAGGGGAGGGCAGTGCTGTAAGCACCTCGCGGGTCAGGCCAAACCTGCACCTCTCTCGGTAATAAGTGCCGACTCTCATGAACACATCCAGAGAACACTTCCAGCTCGGGTCGTCCTCAACAGCTAGTTCTCCTTCCTGACCGTCCAGCCACTGGACATGCTTCGTTCACCCATTCATTCACTCATCTAGTCAGTCGTTTTCCTGTCAACTTTACACTAGGGCTTAAGGACACAGAGAAGAGTAAAACAGGATCTCAGAACTCCAGGGGCTCCTGCCTACCAGTGGGAGGGTGTGGATAGGGCGTGGCGGGCTCAATTATAACCAATAAACCGAAGGAAAAGCACTGTAATACGCAGCAGAACAGACCTGACTCTGGTGGAACATCTCCACTGACATGGGGCACGTCCGAGCCCCTCCCCTGCACGGTCCTGGGTCCAAGGTCAGGAAGGGCCCAAGGCTGGTGTCCTGGCTCGCTCAGTAGCTGGGTAGCCTTAGGCAAGGCACTTCACCTCCTTCAGCATCAGTTTCCTTCTCTGTGAGATGGGGGCCATGACCCTAACCTTCAGGATTGTTGAGATTACCGTGGAAACTGAGTTTGATGGAGGGCCAGCTAGTCTCCTCTCCTTCTAAGCGCTGGCTCTGTTGGCTCCCCTGGCGACTCCCTACAAGTCCACCCCATAGCAGCCCCACCATCCAGCCCAGCCTCCTCCCCGCCCTCAGAGTGGAGGCATGATCCCACGGACACCTCTGACTCTGCTGGTGTTTGCTTCAACCTGAAGCGTCCTCCCCACTGCTGGAGACTCTGTTTCCTCATGTGTAAAAAGAGGACAAGGAAGGTGTCAACACCTTTCACCACTGCTGCAAAGCCCAAAGGGGAGATGAGGTGGCAGAGCACGTGGTAAGACGTGAAGGTGGCCCAGGCATCAAGCACCATGACACTCTCCATCCCACAGGGCCCTGCTCCTCTGCAAAGCCTTCCTGGCTAGTCCTGCTCCCACAGCGAGTTCCTCCTCTGGGCCTAAGCCACGCACAGTGGGTGACATACATGTAAAATCTGTCTAGTGATGTTTCTAATTATTTCATGCGTACTTGCCACTTTTCCCTTAAAATAATTGTTTTAATCTTACTATATATTCACATATACTGCAATAACACCACTGTCATCTATAAAGAACCTACATTTTTAAATGTGTTATCTCATCTGCTCCTAAAGTGACTTCACAGAGTAGGTATTATTATTCCCGTTTTACAGAATAGAAAACTGAAGCTTTTGCCCCAGGTCCTAGAGTAAGAACAGAGCTAGGAGCTAAGTTTGGGACTACAGGGTCCCAGAGCCTGGTCCCCTCACCCACTCTGCTTAGCCCCTTCTACTCTCCGGGCTCAGCAAATACTGAAGACCCTGACCGTGTCACATATTTCTCTTATAAACTCCATGGATGGAATTACCAGAGACTAGATACATAACAGTGAACAGACCCTGAAAGCAGGGTCAGTATCATACTTTTCTTTTGTACACGTTAAATACCAAAATAACTGGGTTTGAATTCTAGTCCTGCTGATTATGAGCTGTGTGACTTTGGACAAGTTACTTAACCTCTCCGTGTCTAGAGTTCACCATCTGTACCACTGGGCCACCACTACTAGAATACAGACTTGTGAAAATTAAATAATGAATGTCATGCATCTGGCAGTTTTTCAAAAATAGTAACCATCCCAATTTGAAATGATGAGACTTGAATTTAAGAGTTTCACTAGGGGTATTGATTCCCTAGTTCCAAAATGGTTTGGGGTTCCCCTCTCATAAAACAGGGCCTCAGTCCTCCCACATAACTGCCACTTGCCATCATTCATTCATCGCTAACCATAGAAAACCCGGACTTCCATCTCCACCTGCCTTTTATTTGAAATGTCAATTTTTAAAGAGTGGAGAGGTTGGAAACCCAATTTAACAAGCACACTGAAACATTGTTTATTACCCCCATAAACATGGCTTAGTGAGAATTACGGACTTAATCAGAGTGAACTTATCTCCTGGTGAAAAGGAACACTTTAAATTTCAGAAATGGCACCTTCACTGTGAAAATCTCTTAACTTTTCAAACAAACTACAGGGGGCCTGAAACATATGGGCAGTAAAGGAATAGCCATTACTGTGATTTGTCTTGCCCAAGAGCCAAGGATCCCTAAAGGTCCATAACGGCTTTAAGATCGAGGGGAAATATTTGGAAAATCATATTCAGGGGGACAGGTCTCTAAAAACACCCAAACGGTCTGCCGAGTGGGAAGTAACGTGTGCAGTTACTTGGAGCAGCCCGAAAGGAAGGCCGCCGGAGCACGAGACGGGCCACTGCACAAGTGGCAGCACTGCGAGTGCACCCCGCCTCCTGTGCGTGAGATGAAGCATTTAGCAATAAGTCACGTTTGGCGCTACCTGAATCCCAAAGGCTACTACACGGTTTGCGTGATTTTTCTCTTCTTTTCTTTTTTTCTTAAAAAAAAAACCCAAAAAACAAAAAACAAAAAACTCTTCCAGAGGATGAGGTGCTGCGGACCCCAACTTCCCAATCTGAAGCGTCATTAGGGCAGCTCTGATCGGTCCCAGAAAGGTTTTCATAAAGACGCCCCATTTTGCAGAGAATGTACCAGCCTGGCTGCCAGAGGCAGGAAAGGCAACAGATATAAAATTTTATTATTTCAATGCCCCAGTAGCGGCCAGGAGGACTTAATGAAATCATCAAGATTTACAATCTGAAATAGCTATTGCACAGACAGATATGGTTAAGGGAGCTGCGCCCTCTGACCTTTCAACTCTTTGATCCTCACACAGCAGGTGGCCTGGAGCCCCCTCCTGGGCATCTTCTCCCTCTTCCGACACTGCTGAACCTTGATGTGCAATAAGCCTGACCCTACACAGGTGACTCTCATGCTGCTTATCACCAGCAGCTGCTGCTAATGGAACGGCCAAAGTCGCTTGGCCTCGGGATTCTAACCGGGGGATGATGGGAGAGGACCCTGCGGGCAGCGTCCAGACGGTGCTGAAATGACGTTCAATAATTCAGTCCCAAGTCCAGTTGTTTGGCAATGCTTAACAACGTCATTACCAAAAACTGTCCTAGAAATGGAACTCTGTCTCCTTCAATTTAGACTTTGAGTTAGGGGGAAAAAAATACCTTTTAAAAATAAATCACAAATCTCAAAAAAAAAAAAAAAATCAACCTCGAAGTCCCAAATGCATCTCTCAGAACTTCCCTAAAACCATGTGCGGCAAATTTATACCAATGAAAATCAAAACAATTTTTGGAAACCTAAAATTGACTGTTTTCAGTTCCATGAAATTTCATTTAAAAAAGCCCATATGCCAAAATGTCCAAATTCTCTTATTTTTAAAAATTGGGATGACTTCCAAAATCATAGCTATCTTTTTCTTCATTTTTTTTTCTTCTAGAGCTGAGGATGGGTAATGTGCATATGTACTTATGGAGCTTCATAATTTAACCCATTCGGCCAGTATAAAATAGTTGCACTAAAATGATACAAATTTATAATCACTGGATATTTCAAAACAACTGATGCCAAGGTTTAACATATTCTGTTTGGTTAAGGACGGGTCCAGGCATCTAGGCAGTCCCAGTCTGCAGCTTTTCGTTCCTGTCAGATATCTGGGTTTATGGAGGGAAGGATTTTAGGCAGGACACATAAACCACTCTGTGGAATGCTGATAACTTTCAACCACAAAAGAAAACTTTAGTGCTGCTGTCGCTCACACTTAGGACAAGCCCTGAGCCAAGGTCTTTGATTTTAAACAAATATGGTGGGCCCACTCTTTACCTGCAAAGGCCTGAGTTTAGGTCATTAATGCCTAAATTCAATGGGTAGAAAACAAGCAAACTAAAAAACTCTCCTTTTATAGCCTGAGTGGCATATATCTTAAATATTCAATTTTAAATTATTTTTTAAAATCAGACAAGAATCAAAAACAATATGTAAGGAGAGGTTTACAGACTTCAATTTCAGTCCTAATTTTCTCTATGGATATCTAAGTTTAGTGCAGAGAGTAGCTGATGGAGAAATCAGTTTATCAGGAGAAAGAAGACATGGTTACTGCATCAGACCTTGACTACTTCATGTGAATTAAGCTATCTTCTTCAGAGATACTTATTGGAAATACTTTATTAATAATGATACCCAGTGCTAAGTGAGGGTCTACTACTGTGCATGAAACTTCAGTCATGTGGTTGCTATCTCTCATGGTAAGGAAGGCACCCCCATTTTGCAGACAGGGATGTGAAGGCACACACGGCAGCTCAGTGACTTGCCCACGTTACATATAAACAAATGGTGGGTCCGGGATCCAAACTCACACTCACTGCCCACGTCAAAAGCCCAAGGTCAATCCACATTTTTCCCAACAAAAGCAAACCCCCCAAAAAAACAAAAGAACCAAAAGAATAACATGCAATAATTTGTGCAGAAAACACTGTATTTCAGCTTGCCTACACATCGCCGCCGTGGCCCATTTAAAGGCCTTCTGAATCAATTATTTTAGGTCATTAAGAGGAAGTTTAATTTGGTTGACAAACACCCCTACTGTGGTGACCTCACATATCAACAACAAATGCCTGATGGTCGCAAACCGGGACCATGAGTCTGCTGAGCACGGTGTTAAACAAAACCACATGTGCCCGGATCCCAAGCGGGGTTTGACTAGGCCAAGGGCACCGCTCTTCCATCACCAGGCTGGTCTCCGGGCTCCCACAACGGCCCCGCCCCTAATCACTTGCAAGGAGTTTATGAAGTCGCCAGGCCTATGTGGCTGTGCTCTGTCAAAAGTGCCTTTCAGCTAATGTCAATTTAGAAAAAGTCACTCACTAAAAAATACAAAAGGAGGCTGAAAAAGACGGCACACTCAATCTCAGGGAGGTGGCTTTTAGCTTGTTTCAAAGAAAAATGATCAGTTCTACAGCATGTAATATTGATACGCATGCACAGGAGTTCCCCCTTATCTGTGGTTTTGTTTTGCTTTCCATGGTTTCAGATACCCACAGCCAACCACAGTCTGAAAATATTATACGGAAAAGTCCAGATAGTTTGAGAGAGAGAGAAACTACTCTCAATTCTTATTAATTTATTACAATTATTCTATTTTCATATTAGTTATTGTTAATCTCTTACTGTGCCTAATTTGTAAACTAAACTTTATCATAGGTCTATATGTATTTAAAAACCTACTACATATAGGGTTTAGTACTAACTGCGGTTTCAGGCACCCACCGGGGGTCTTGGAAAGAATCTTTGGGGATGGGGGAGGGCTCTGTAATAATCTCCATTTATTGGTACCTGACACATGTTGGGCACCAAATTTTCTCATTTACTCCTCATTAAAAACGCTTATGAAGTGGAGAATCTACCCATTTTATAAGCAAGGTGTCTGAGGCTCAAAGAGGCACCTTAATATCCCATCTGCAAAACCTGCACCTTCCTCAAAGGAGTGATAATTAGGAATTATATGGCTCAAGTGCCATACATATTGGTGGACCCTCACTCAATGGTCAATATTACTATTAATTATTTCCAACAGGCATCTCTTAAGAGGATAACATAATAGTTTTGTACCAAGCAGTCAAACTGTGATAAAAGTAACCATACCTTTAACCCCCTGCTAAACTGACATCTTGTTTAAACAGAGGTGCATGTTGACAGCTACCCAGCAGTGGCGGGGATGGAATTTGCATCCTGGTCCACATAACTCTGGAGCCTGAGAGTCCTCTCTACTATGCCCCACAGCTGTGGCAGCTGCTCCTTATCTTAATCTGAAAGGGATTTGCTTAGTTCAAGCTTCTCTTCGTAACAATTTATAAAGTCCATTTTAACATTGATAAATGGAACTCTCATATAATGACTGGCTAAGCGATGAAAGGAAAATTGGAAAACAAAAGCATCAATGATGGTTTTACGTTTTCTACTGGGATTCTCCCTCATAAATGACTCAAGTTTTTCTAATCTATAACAGAGCTTTATCTCACCTCACAAGAGTACATTTCAGTCACCACAAATTAGACTGAAAATGTACTGACTGCAAGAGATACTTAGATCGGCCAGAAGTACTTGTTCCCTTTGATTACATAAATTACTGCTGGAGCTTTAAATTGCTTTATGTTAACTAAATCCAATATTACGGTAAGTGGCATTTACGAATCAACTTTAAGCATCATTTTAAAAGCAGATGCCGCTGTGAAAAGGAGAGAGCTTCCAGGGAAAAGCCATCAGGCGAAATCCAGGACCTTCGTCAGGCCCGGAGCTCAGAGCTGCTGAGCGTTCACTCCGAATGCCTGGATGTGACAGAGACTCACATGTGATGATCTCACATGACAACAAATAACATGCTAAGGAGAATCCAGCAAAACCACACTGCTGTCCAATTACTTTTTTCTTTACAGAAGAAAGCAAGTACCAGGGTTTCATTGATCTAAGCGTTGCCTCTTATTTTTATATTACCGACTACAATGAATAATGTTTTGTATAGTATTTCTGAAAAGCTCTTCACATCCATTCTATCAGTTAATTCTCACAACTCTGTGATACAGATAACGTAATCTTGATTTTACTGATGAGAGAATGGAGTCGTGGGGAGGCTAAGTCACCCAGCCCCAGTCACAAGAGTACCTAGAGCTTTTCTTTGGAGGAATGTGAGGCTGCCAGACACTAGCTCTCCTTACCCCTCCCCACCAACCCCAGTGCAAGGCACAGAGGCCGCCCTGAGAAGGAAAAGCTCGGACAAAGGTGTGTGTGGCGGGGAGCTGTCTGCCCAGGGCTGGGGCAGGGCTTGGCATAGCCCACACAGCCTGATGGGCCAATGCACAGACCAGAGGCTCTGGGGGCTGAGGGATGGGGAGCAGGTTATTCGACCTTTCTGAGCCTCAGTTACCCTCACTTGCAAATCTGGGTATCTCTTCCTTGGCAGAGAGATTCTGAGAAATGCTCAAAAGGGAAACCAGGTGAAGTTACCTGGCACAGTGTTAGGCACTGGGCAAGGACTCAGAAGATGTCAGCTTCCTCCCACCCCTCTTCACTTTCTTGCTAAAGCTCTCCCCAGGAACCTGTGATGAAAACTACCAGGTGGAATTTTTCATGCAAATATTGCCTTCTTATAAAGCAGGAATATGATTACTTAGCATTAGTTAACAACTTGCACATGGAACTTCTCAATTCTTGTGGGGACACATAAACAAGTCACCACTTCTAATGGAATATAATTATGGCGCAGAGTTCTGCATCGACTGCGGCATTAATAAGTGTGCACTACCCCTTCCTCCTGCCTACCTGTGGAGCCCTGGGAAGAAGCAAATGGCACAGTGGTAAACAACACTCTTCTTCACTCACTGTGAAACTGTTTAAAAATAAATATGCTCAAAAACGAACAAAGGATTAAAGACTTTCTATAGTCTATAGCTGGGAGAAAAAAGAAAAGAAAAAACTAGTTAAAATGGTGCCAACACATTTGACAGAAATTCAGGTTCTTTGAGAAGCAAAGAGAGAAAAAAGTTACTTTTCTTGTCTGTAAATACATAAAGCCTGTTATTTTGTGTAAAAACCCCACAGTTAAACCAGGAACCCCACCGCAGACACAGACAATGCCGCCTCCAGATCCCAGAGACCAAGAGGAGCTGTGACTTGGCACCTGGATGCTGTCCTCGCAATGGTGGCTCAATGCTGCTCCCAGCACTTGGTGCCTCTGCAAAATCAGGCTTCTGGGAGCCCTGGCTATGGCCTTCTAAATGCAGGATGGTGAGAGAGAGGGAAAGAGGAAGAGAGGAAGGTAGAAAGGAGGGGGCGAGAGAGAGAGAGAGAAAACAGAGGAGAGAGACAGACAGACAGACAGACAGACTGCTGTGAGCCTGGCTTGCGTCCTGGTGCGCCCATCACAGGCCGCTTGGTGGGGAGAGGTAGTGAAGGCCTATGAACTTGGTACCTGGGTCTCACTCCCCCGCCGTTCCTACCACCTAGAACTATCACTTAGTATATAACCTAAATTTTTATCTTCAAACCGGGCTGTAGAAAGAATATCTAATTCATAAAAAGTACTTGGAAATGGAGAGGGAAAGACACAATCTAGCAAAGCAGTGCTTAAAACCTCGAAGAAAGCCATCACTACGAACACTTCTGCCACGGCTGGGTAGCAAGGGAGCCATGCGGAAGCTTGTGTTTGGGACGCTAACACATCTGAATTTTATATACATGGTTGTGGTGTGCAATGTACTTAAGAAGTACCTTGATCTTTACAAATATCAATTTACTTTATTAACATGGTTAAGCAGTTTCCAAGCATTTTATATGGAAGGACTGTGTTTCTAATGGCCCAGAAGGAGAAGGCCTGACCATGTCCCTCCCCTATTTACACACTTCAATGGCTCTCCATTGCCCCATAAAGTTCAGACTCTTTAACACGGCTTACAAGGCCCGGGGTGGCTGGCCCTTGCCCGCCTACCCCAGCTCTCCTCTCCCCCTTCAGCTTCATGCCTCCATCAGGTGCTGAACCACTCACATTTCCTGGAAAACTCCATGGGCTACACGTTAAGTCTTTTAGATGCCTGGTCCCCTGGCTGAATCCTTATTCGCCTGTTAGGTTTCAGTTTAGGCATTCCCTCCCAGAAGCATAGCCCTCAAGGCTAGGCTCAGTGTCTCCCCTACTAGAACCTACAGCATCCCAAATTCACTGCAATTACTTTCTACTTGTCTCCATCTGCTCTAGACAAAACTCTGTAAAGGCAGGGATTATGTCACAGTCACTATTTTATATAGACTTCTAGTATGAGGCCGTGCCTGGTACACGGAAGGCTCTCAAAATGCTACTGTAGAAGGGGACATTTGCTGGCCAGGCACTGAGATGTGCTGGACACAGATGGGACTCACTCACTGACTCCTTACCACAATCCCACAAGGTGGGTACTATGGGCTATTACAGAAGAAGACACTAAGATACAGAGAGACAAGGTATCACTCCCGAAGTTACTACAGCAGGGGAGTGGTCAAGCAGGGGGCTGAAGTGCATCTACCAAATCCTACACCAGTGCCACACCCATTATGGAACATTCCTCCAGCACAGAAACCCAGGAGAAAACAGGGCAGGTGCAAAACAATTTTGTAGGAAATGAGGATGATGATGGTGAGCCTTGGAACCTAAAAGTCCTTGAAACACAATTTTAAAGCCACCAACTTAACTATATCCATAGCTTTAAGGCCACTGAGGAAATAAAAATAGCAACGGTTGTCGGCCTTTATCAAATTCTTTATGTGCCAGGCACTGTGCTAGGCACCCAATAACCATTCTCCTACTGGCTCCTCCAGAGCAGTCCTACAGGGCAGAGGTTATTGAGGGGTCTGTGGCCTGTTACGAACCAGACCGTACGGCAGGAGGGGAGTGGCGGGAGGGCGAATGAGCAAAGCTTCATTGGTATTTGCAGCCACTCCCCAGAGCTAGCATCACCGCCTCAGCTCCACCCCAAATCATCAGGCATTAGATTCTCTTAGGAGCACCAGTCCCTGGTGCCAGAAAGGTTGGGGACCACTGCTACAGGGGAGATAAACCACTGCCCTCATTTTACAGGTGGGAAAAAGCTCAGAGATCAGTTACCTCACCCAAGGTCACACAAGGAGGAAGTAGGGAGCCAGAATCCAGAGCCCCACATTCTAGCTGCTCCCCTTCACTGCCTCTGTGTCTAGGTAGAGCTTCATTTACGGCGAACCTGAGCCTCTGCCCGGAACTGTGTCACTGTTGCCACCTTCCTTCCTCCTTCCGGACCATTCCGCCACCAGGAATGATAGAGAATACCCTGTTACTCTAAGGCCTACATACAAAGCATTGTTTGTGAGGCTTAGAGAGGAAGGCCTTCATTTATCAAACAGGAGAAGCACCTGCTAGCAGACATGGCACAGAAGAGGAGCTGCACAAACATCTCCTGAACTACACTGAGGTCGAGAGAATAAAAGGAAACCGTTACTGTGTAATCTGGCCACGTTTCGGTGTTTCCTAGCTGCCAGCTAACATGATCATTCTCTCCAAGAAGAAACGAGGTCTATGCCAATACCCTTGGCTATCCTGGTAACTTACCACCAGAATCAAATTAATGTTTGCTTAAATGAGAGAGATATAAAAAGGCAGAAGGGGGAATAAGAATGACGATGAGCTGTAAAAACATGTCTCTTTAGAAGGTGAACTCTTTAGGGTGACTCGGTTACAACTGAACAAATAGCAAGGACCCTATAAGAGCATGAACACTAGAATTAGGTCTTTCCTCAAAATAACCTTTTCCCGAATGAGAATGGTAGGTTGTAATTTATATTTCTTTTAGTGCAACAAATTTGAGTGTCATAAAAATGGTTAAAAAGTCTTCCTATGGTAGCTTTTTCTAAACTTTTATGAACATCTGCCACATTCATTTGAAGTTTAAAAAATTCTGGCACATATGCAAAGGCATAATAAGGTGCCTATAGCTTTCAAGAAAAAAATAACAAGACAGTCAAAAATAAGCCTTTTGCTGAATTGCCAGTAAGAAAACTAGTACGGGAGAGGGGATGGGCCTTCCGAGCTCCCTCCTTACAGAGCTGTCTGTCCTTCGGCCCAGGTACGAGCTCCTCCCCCAGCACTATAGTCCATAGCTCCTGGCAGGAATCTCACGGGCAGCATCCTTCTCAGCCGAAGGGTATAATGGGACCAGATAAACCAAATCCGGAAGCATGACTAGAGTATTCCGAGTGAGCTGAAACCCATGGGGTAGATTAAAAGACTAAAGTCAAAGATTTTGTAGTTCCTGGCTGCCTAACACACCCAGGAAATGCTACTTTGTTCAGAAATGTTCAGTATGTTAGCCGGCTTCAAGTGTGGGGCAGCTAGCTACCTTTTCTTTTTTCTTTTAGTGCTGAACACATAGGAGTTCGGCAGAGCAAACCCCTCCCTTACTGCAGCCTATCAACAGGGCTAAGATGGAGCTCGGCCAGTGCTTCTCAAACCTTTTTGCTTAAAGCGTTTCAAAGACTGAGCAGAGTGGACTTGCACCCATTTACCTAAGGGCAAAACTCTGTCTCAAGTTTTAGCTTCAAAATTTATGCACGTTTTACATCGCATGTTTCACGAACAAAAGGCCTTGTTTTAAATTACTTACAACCATATAAAAGTAAAAAATGTACTCCCTCCATCTTTAACTAAAATTATGGTGCTGGGTTCTCTGCAAACAGTGATGCCTGCTGGAGGGCTCTAGATGTGTTCTGGATCCCAGCTTTCCAAGCACTCACTCAATCCTTTTCAGAAAGCACCTGCTGGGTGCACTGCTACGTGCTGGGGACGCCACAGTAAAGGAAGCGCAGTCCTTAATCTTAAAGAGCTTATGCTCTAAGGGATGATGGTGAGGGACAGAGAAGAAAACAGCGATCACCCAGAGCAGCAGGTACAGTAAGTCAAAGACAATGACAAAATGGGGGTACTTCTTGGAAGAGCTGGAGAAGGGCAGGGCTGAGCCCTGCAGGAATGTGGTGCGATTAGAGACCAGAGGGCACATGGCTAACAAGGAACAGTGAGAGGACAGAAGCCTTGACGGCAGCGAAGAGACAGAGTAGAAGTCAGGGCAGTGCAGAGGGAGACTGAAAGGCTGGCGACTTAAGGTACAGGAACCTGGCAGAAGGCAGCCCACTAAATGCCAGGACTACAAACTGAGTTTTATATTCCTCTTCAGACCTCCAGGATCTAGCAAAATATTTGGAACGTCAGAGGCCTTCATTTTGCTTAGCAAATGAATGAAAGAGGCTTTGCAAGCATCCAAGAAAGCAAAGAAAACTGTCAGTGAAGGCAGTAAGGAAGGAACAGGGCAAGAGACATGTCAGAGACTTGGTGACTATTTAGAATGAAAGAATGAGGAAGAGGAGCATTCAGCCATGCTCGGCGTGTCCCATTTTTGGTGCCTTTGCAGGCAGTGGTGCCATTCAGAGAGACCGGAAACGCTGGAAGGGGAGTGAAATAGCTTACTCTCTGTGTGTGTGTGTGTGTGTGTGTGTGTGTGTGTGTGTGTGTGTGTGTGACTGAATTTGCAACATCTGTTGTACATCTAGGTGAGGTTCCATTGGCACCTGAAACTTGGGACCTGTGTTCAGAGAGAGACATGCTGCCATTAGAATCGCCACTGAGAATCACTGACACTACCTTGGTAGCTGAAACAAAAAGCCTTAAACGAGATGACTAGAGGGCACGGAGAGAAGAAAAGGAGGCTCATGCTAGCAAGACCAGCAGCCTGGACAACGCCGAGGGTAAAGGGACATGAAAAGGAGTCTGTGAACGCCTGTGCTGGAACAGTCTGGTGGGCAGGAGGAGAGGCAGGGAAGAGCTGTGGACTCCAACAGACAAATGGTCCTCAGACGAGTGTTTCAAACTCTACAGTAATTGGCACTGAAGGCCTATTAGAAAGTATCCAATTTACATTTTTTCATACAAGAGCTTTGAATACATCCCCAAACCTGACAAACAAAGGTAAAACACAGAAGAAATCTCTTCAATCTGATCTACATACACCGCCCAAGACAGTCCGTAAACTGTGCTGCATGTGCTCGGGGCTGGGTGACGACAAGGAGGAACTGTTAACAGAATGTAGGAGCCACATGGCCGTCCTGTCAAATTAGAAATTTGAGCAGATTTCTGTGGTCTATTTTGATCAAGATTCTCAATGTCAAACAAACAGGTTTTTCGATAACCAACTTGTTTCATTTTCGTAAGCACAATAGCACAGTGTGCAACAGTTAGCGAAGAAGCAGGTGGTCCTCGTCGACGTGAAATGAAGGGAACAGAAGAAGAGAAGTAGCACTTCCTTTAAGACATGCAAAGCATCATCACAGACGGATATGGCTTTAGATTTTCCCTCTGAGAGCTTATCTCCTGTGCAAAGCAGGCAAGCCCCCCACCTCCCACCCCATTTTGCTCTAGTATAAATTTAAGCTTCCTCCTGAGGAGGGAAAAGCTTAGGGGTTCATATCTACAAATCAATGGCACTTACAAAAGCACAGATAAGTCTTTTAAAAGAATTGCTATCTAATTGGTACAGCCAGGCAGAGAGCAATCTGGCACCAGATTCATAGTTTTGACCAAGCATTTCTACATCAGGGGTTCTGTGCTAAGGAACTAAGTCAAAATGCAGAGAAAACCTTATACATAAAGATGTTCACTGAAATGCTATTTATCATAGTGAACAATTATAAACAATCTAAGTTTTCCACAGTAATAGGAAAATGGTTTAAGTTGTGATATAGCCAAACAGTGGAATGAAAAGTAGCAAATTAAAAATTATTATTACTGAGAGTATATAAGAACTTGTAGAAAACCCCATGCCATAATATCAAGTGACATATAAAATATAAATTTTATATATAAAAAACATCAATTATATATGTTTATACAAAATATATATTTATAGAATAAAGAGTAGGAGGAAGAATAGGAAAATGCTAACAGTGGTTGAACTTAGAAAAATGGTATTGTGGAATGAAAAATGTAATAGATACTGTTATGGTGCTTTAGAACAGACATTTTGAAAAGCAAATCATTTCCCTTGCCTCGTTCGAACCCTTGAAGACCTTTATCCTCCTGCTTCTCTGAACTTCATCCTCTCCCCCGTGAAAACTGACCATCTCCAAGCAAAACGGAAACCACCGGAAGCGAGCCATGGACCGGGCCTGAGTTGAGTGCTCGGTTCCGCGCACCTGGGCGGGGGCGGTACACGGGTTGCTGCTCCCGCATGCGCCCTCGTGCACAGCGGCGGACCCACGGGCTGCGTCTTTCCCACTGCCACGTAGCAAAACCGAACGGCAAGCAGAGCGATTTGGGGAGGAAAGGAGCCAACTTACCTCCATTAAACTTAAATGGATTCCTATGAGGTAGGGCATGGGAGCACTGTGAAGAGAAACAGAGACACACAGCTGCTTTAATGTCTGTTGCTTCCGACAGAAATTACAGATGGTTCACTATTTGGAGAAAAACTGTTTTAATAAACGTATGCACAGTTACATTTCTTTTCACAACAAAAATCTTAATATGACATTTTGTTCCCAAGCCTAGAAACTTAAGAAGAATTTCAAAATGCGGGCAGTATTGGAAGCAGCACGGGTGGTGGGAAGACACCCAGCTCTGGCGTGAGTCCCCAAATAGCAGCTATGCAAATGCAACCCTGCGGCCTCAGTTGCCTTATCTTTAAAATGGGATCTCGGAATCGAGCTGGTAGGTTGCTATCAGAATGACAGAAAATATATGTCGAGTGATTACTACAGCTCCTGGTACAAATGGAACCACTATTATCACAACTACAACAGAAAAAAAAGAAAAAACGGGGAATGAGGTTGAAGGGAGAATGATTTTTTTATTTGCTGGTTCCTTCTGCCATCAAGAGGTGTGACCTAACTGTCTGATTTTATTAGAAGAAGTACGTGGAGAGCTACCTGCCCAGCGTCTCCCCCCACGGCTGCACACATGCCATCTGATGACACGAAAATTCACAGAGCCCCTTTGAACTAGTTTGTTCACAGGGCGGTGGGTTCCCTAAGTTAGCAACTGGGCAGGAGATGAGAGCCCAGCTCCAGAGGGATTAAAACCCGGGCATTCTGGATCCATCTCCTTTGGTTTCAGGTGTCTGTGTGTCTGTGGGTACGCGTACACACACTCATTATCGTTAAGATTTACTTACCAGTGATAAACGTGCTGGCATTATATGAGGGACTTCAGATTCATTTTCCCTAATCCACACAATAACCATACAAGACAGGTATTATTCCCATTTTCCAGAGAAAGAAATAGGGCCAGAGAGCTTAAATAATTTATTTGATGCGACAAAACAAAGCGGCAAATCTAGGATTTACTCCAAAGTTTCTTCGTCTGTGCCATACCGAATTCATAATATGGAAGCTAAAGTCCCCAGGCCCACCTCCCACGTGACCTTCTTCTCAGCGGTAGGGGAGGGAGGTCAAAGAGTTAGGGAGAAAGGGAGCGACTGGCACCCCTGCCACATGTCTCTCTGGTATGCGACAGGCCCTGTGAAAGGTGCGAAACGGTACGGTACTAACCCAGAGGAAAGCTACCTGTCTCAGTCTGTGGTGACCAGGCGCCTCTCTGGAGCAGCTGGGGGCATGGGAGTGGACCTACAGGATGGCTTTCTTGGGGACAGGGCTGAGGAAACAAGGAGTGGTTAGAAATGAGAAAGGAGAGATTTGCTTCCAATTGAACACTAAGGAGTTTAGGTTTTTATCTTGAAAAACCAGTGGATAGGCAATGAAAGTTTTGAAGCATCAGATGTGCATTTTAAAATTGCTCAAATATTTAAAAATAAGAAGGGGCACCATTCCCTCACTACCATTTGACAAACAAAATTCTTCAAGCAAAAATCCTTCCTCCGAATATAAAACATCCTCCTTACTACAGATCTCAGCAGTAATATATCTTGGGAGCCTATAAAACAGATTTGAATATTAGCAGCACACTTTAGGAACGATTCTTCTAGAAGACTTTTGTATTTGATAATAGCCAAAGAAAGAATTATAGACACAACTGCAGTGAAAGTGGAGTTGTCTTTTTTCTTTCTTCTTCTCTCTTTTTTAAAAAAAGGTGTCTGCTGTGCACATTCGGCTTCTCCTCGCTTCTAGGGGCAAGGAAATGCCCTACAATATTTTTTTTCCCTTAAACTGTAAACCATTAGTTTAGCTGCCAGCTCCACAAAAACTCACACTTCCCAGTGTGCCTGGCCCTGCTGTCCAAGTTTTTTCCAGTGTACACTGAAATGAATGTGTTTCTAATTAAGTAGCTTCAGGAACACGACAGCTTCAATGTCAAAAATACAAAGTCTGAACCCTGGCAGGAAGTCTTAAGACTACAAATGTCTCATCTAGTGGAACCTCGCCTAATGTAATGAAAGGAAGCAGGAAGAGTGCAAAATTCCGGAAAAATGGCCACTTATTAATGTGTTCAGAAGCACAGCCTAATGCGTAGAAGGGAGAAAAACTCAAATCCATAACATTTAACCAAATCTTATCAACTTTTCCGGCTCCTACATTCAGTCATGCAATTGACCAATGACCGAGTTTTAATTAGCATTTCAGAACAGAAATTCCAATAAATGAATTAATGCACAGAAAAAGACACTCCAAAAATTATGAGAAAAAAATGTGCAAATACTCTGTATAACTCAACACAGGCTCTCACCTAAAAAAGATTTTCTAGAATTTTAAGTATATAGGTTTTAATGCCATGCCCTTTTGTCCTGCAATAAAAATCAATGATACCCTAAAAGAAAAAGGGGTCTTCTAGAAATGACTATAGATGCAAGGGACAAAGTGGGACTCACTTTTACATCAGTATCTTTAGGTAGGTGTTTTTTTTAAGCTCAATAATTTTCCAAAGAGTAATTATGGCCTACCACCAAAATGTAGTTTCTTAGCCAAGTATTGTTAGAGCTGCAACAGCTCTGTATTTAGAAAATATTTAAAACACATTATTCTGAAATCACAGCAGCTCCATGTTTTATAGAAATGCAAATTTAGACAAATACCTTTTGCATTACCATCATTTGCTTACAAAGCCTCAAATACTTCCTCAAATACAGCATTTACCCTCAGCATATAGACTAATTACAAATTCCAAGGAGGAAATAGGAGAAAAAAGGAAACCAAGAGTCCTCTTAACATGTCAGTGTAGCATCTTAACATGTCAGTTCTAGATCCATTTCTGGAACCAGTTTCTAATTTCATTAAACCTCAGTAGTCACTACTGCTACTGACTCTTTTTCTTTAAGAACCTTTTCTCTTTTTTTAATTGCCTTTTTCTTACAAAGAGAAAATTTTCCGGGGGAAAATCCACTTATCCATGATCATGCCATTATAACAGAACTACTTTTATTTCCGCATTGTTCTCCTCCAATACTGGCCCCACATTAACATTTTATATTGAAAGTACATTTTATTGTTTTTCTCATTGGTTACATTAACATTTCTTATTTTTCATTGCAAGCTATGATTATTTTAAAGACTGTGTAATATTCCACCAAGTACAGATGAACTATAATGCATGAACCCTATACCTCGAGTGAGACATTAAGTCACTTCCAACTTCTCCCTGTGACACAATACTAAAAATGAAAAACTCCACGCGCATGATTCCCAAACACGGAGTACTAAGTCAAAAGGCAGGACTGTTTTTCACATATTTTCTTATATCTTGGCAAAGTGTCTAGAAGGGCAGTATCTGCCCTAGTTGAAATGTTTCAGGACTGCTGACAGATTAGGGATAATCCATAACGCGCCTAGTACTGGGCAGCACAGGGTAGGTAGGCTCAGGAGGTGACTGCCATCATGTCCAATGGGTTCTCTCTGAGCCCCTAGAATAGCTGGTGCCTCGGGATCCAGTCTGTTATTGCCCCCCAGAAGGTTTCCTGTCGCTGTCCAGGTTCTGATGGATACCTGGCAAACCCTGGTGAGAACGGCTGAGACTCCAGGATGGATGCAAGGTGCCTGACATGCGTCATCTCTACACACGGGTTTCTGACTCCAAGCACTCCCCTGTCACCTGGCTACCTGCTGAGTTTGGTAGGGTTGCTCATCACTTTCTCTGGCGGGCAACCTCTACTGATTTTACGTACCATCAAGGCGGCAAAAAACTACCCAGTAAACTATGACTCATTACTTTCTTATCACGTAGAATGACGAAATTTTAAAACCACACAATACTCTTGGGCATACGGTAAAAGGAAAATATAGCAAAATTAATTGGTTAAGCTGTTCCTAAAAAAGTTCTTCATATTCAGAGTCCGACTTACCTGAACCATTTTTGATTCAGAGTCATCGATGTCCATGTTTTTCCAAGGGTATCTCAGTAACAAAACTTAATAAAACTTTAGCTCCTAGGTGCTATCTTCCTTTATGAGGTCCCAGAAAGAACTTGTTTGCTGCTTTTCAAGAAAATATGAATGCAAATATCTGTTTCACTGATAGTAAACTAACACCAGGCTTCTCTGCTCTGGTGTCTTTCAGCATTCACAGCGACTTTACATTTCAATGCAGAATCTGGGTGCAATTTTGAAGAGATTTTAAACGGCAATTAGACACATCATGTGTGGAACCAACAACACACATAAAGTGGTGATAATATTAACAGCTATGACAAACTGCGTCACAACTGCCCCGTGGCTGACAGAGGTTGTGAGATGCCATGGTAGATCTCTGAATAGCAGAACAGGGTATATCTGTCCTAGGATCTTGTTTTCTGGGAATTATTGCAGTATCTGCCTTCATCAATTCCACTCCAAGAAAGAGTAAAAGCTATTCTTTCTTCTTTTTCCCCTGAAAAGGAAAGGGGTTCTGTTGCTGGTGTCAATGCAGTGACAATATAATGACCTTTACCTGAAATTTATGTTCCGTTTGAAACCCCTTAAGGGGAAAAGAAACTAATATTTATTGAGCTACTATAACCCAGCTGTTTCAATGCATTAGCTATCCATAATGCTCAAGGCAACTCTGCAAGGTAGTGCTATTTCCCACATTTTCAGAATTTGAAACAGGCTCAGAAAGGTAAAGTAACTTGCCTGAGGTCACACAGCTAGTAAAGAGGAAAGCTATATTCAAATTCAGAGCTGTTGGGCTAAGAAAAAGCTTGAGTCCCTGCAGACCACAACTGATGCCCAGTACTTCAGCCGAGGGAAAGGGGAGCTGGCATACCAAGGGGACTAGTCACCCAGCTCTAGGCCTGAGGTGCAGACAGATCACTTCTCTTCCAGGTAAGTCCTACAGCCTCAGCTCATTCCTAGCAATGAGCGGCATGAATATGGATACTGCAGACTTATTAATGGCTCTGTATTCCCCGTTCATTTTTACTGCACTTTCACAATTTGTTTAATTCCTTTCCCCCAGATAACTAGGGCCCTCTTAATTATGTTCCCCTGAGGTGAGCAGCTACTAATTGGAAAAGAGTCAGGTGAAATAAAAGAACACTGGCTGTTCGAACACATAAAATATAGCTTCCTGAGACAAAGGGGGAGGGGAAGAGTGGAGGGGAAAAGGGGGAGTAGTGGGAGGTGGGAAGTAGTGGGAGGGAGGGTGTCCAAAGCCCCAGGTGAGCTACACCTCTTTTACCTGAGAAAGGCACTAGTTAAGAGCTGCCCAGGGATTTGTAAGATACACTGTTTTTTCTTTCCTTTTTTCCCTCATATAAATGCAGTCAGCTTTACAATTTACACATCACAGTCCCCTCCCACCCCTCAGAGGCACAGCACCTTCTCAACCAAACACCCTGATGGGTGAAGGAAATCCCACAAGTCTTTCCTCAGATCACCATTTTTAAAAGAAAGTAAAACCCTGAAAGAGGTCTCATTCCATTGAGATTTTTTCTTTTTTTAAAAAAGAAACAAAAGCGTAAACATGGCTTGTCCTAGAGTTTTAAATTCTGCAATGAAGGAATGAGGCCTGGCATTGTTAGAGGGGCTATGACAAAAGAATGGGAACAAAGACCACAGGACCGGTGATGGAGAACACAAATAATCACAGTTTTGGCCTTACTGAGAGTGAGTGACCGGATAGATGGCCTACAGGCTAAAAGAATGGCCAGTGTCGCACAGGGAGCCAGTAAGAGCAGCCACCGTTTACTGCATGTTTGCCACGAGCCAGCATGAGGCTAAGGGCTCGACTAGCATTTTCTCATTGGATCCTCACGACGACAATGGGAGGTGGGTACTAATATCGTTGCCATTTTACAGATGAAGGAATGAAGGTTGGGAAGCTAAACATCTCCTTCTGGTCACACAGCTAGTAAGCAGCGGAACGGAGACTCAAACTCCATAGCACAGGTCCTCTGTGCTACAATAAACCAAGCTTACTGTTTCCCAGACCAGCAGCTGCACATGCGTGGAAGGTTAGGTTTTCTCAAACCTGCTCCCTGAGGTCTAGCCAGCAGGGTGCCAGTCCCAGGCCCTTCCACATTGTCCCAACACCCTGTTCACCACAGGAACCCCCTGCTCCAAATGCGCCTCAGGCTCAGTGGGCCTCAGGTCCCCTCCTCCCTTAAGTCCTACCGAACCCAAGCTGCCCATCGAGCAGCCCAGTGGTTGCTAACGCCTCTCTTTTAAGAGGCTGTTGTCGGGCTGCCCATTTGGCGTGCATCACGTGCTAATCTGTACGGTTATTCTAGGCGTCGGTCACAGGGGAATGGAGCTGCTTCCCGTATCACAGAGTCTACGGTGCTGCCACGTGCAGAGCTCGAAGAACAAAGGGGCAGAGCTGCCACGTGCCAAGCACTCGCCAATCACTGCGACTGTGCGGGGGGCATCGGTTACTTTATCTCATTTAATTCTCAAATAATCCAATGTACACCATCTTTTACACAGATTAAAAAAGAGATTCTTGGAAATTTGCCCACGGTCACAGTTAATGGTGATTCCAACCTAAGTCCTTCTACTTCAAAGTCTTTTATGCTATTCTTAAAACTAACTTCGTTTAACCATTATGTTACACTTAAGGAAAAAATGGATATTTGATATTGATAGCTGAAAAATAAATAGCAAGTAGGCACTTCATAGCCCGAATAAAAATAGATTTTCCTTACTAGCTTAAATAAATGGATAGTCTTTCTTGTCCTAAACAGGATTTAAGGCTGTATATATGGATATGCCCAATACAGCAGTACAAGTAGCAGAAGAAATAGAGGCAAAGAAAAAAGTGGAAGGTGGGGCGCAGTCAGTTCTTCGACTGTGAGCTAGCTGTGAGGTTTTGCACACCTCCTGGGACGGCCACAGGTTTGTCTCTGAGCACTCCAGCTGCCAACGCAACGAGGGAGGAGGATCGTAATGTGATTCGTGGTGTGCACAGAGAAAAACACTCGTCACGCGGGAGCTTGATTTTAAGAAGGCGACCAGGGAGGGGAAAGAGGAAATTCACATCTTACGGATGCATGTACTATGTGCTCAGTGTTTTCCATATGCTGGTCAGTCCATCGACAAACGTTACTCTGTGTCAGGCACCATGTTGGGCTGAGGACAGAGAAAAGAAAAAAGAGTTCCGTGCCCTGGCTATTCAGAGCTTGCAGTTAACAGCAGACATTAAAAAAGCACATCCCTGCATGTGTGTCAACTACTGTGGGGCGGACCTGAGATCACCCCCATGTCATTCTCGTAGCAATCTCGAAAGGCTGATCTCCATTATTTACTGAGGAATCTATGGTTTACAGAGGTTAAGTGACTTGACCAAGGTCGCAGCTGGCGAAAAACAGAAAACATGGCCTGAAAAGTGGAAGGGGTACGAATGATGTGGGTTAATCGAGGTTTTCTTAGGGGAAATGGCATTTCACTTCTTGCCTGGTTTCCAACCAGCCCTCCCTGATTTATGAGCGATAGCGGAAGACGAGGATCCGAGAGCGTCTGGGGCAGTTCTAGGTTGGGAGAGGAGGCAGAGACTGTCTAGTTTCCATCTGCAGTTCTGGCGCCCAAAGCACAGGGCTCACCCTCACCACGGTGGAGCCCAGTGTGTGTGGAGTTGGGCGCTGGAGATGGTTTGCTAATTCGAGACACATGTGCATCACTGGAGCTGATGGCAGGAGGCGGGAGAGAGAGGACAATGCCCTTCAGAGCATGGCCCTGTGGCTTCCTGGAGTAACCCTGGGGGTTGGGAGAGAAGCCTTCTAGAGCTTTAAGCCACTGAACCCAACCAAATGAACACTTGAGTTACAAAGATGATGCCTGGAAGGAAACCTGGAAAGGTCAACATCAAAGCCTGGAGCAGTCCGCCCTTTGGCACCTCCTCGGTCTACCGGAAGGGGCCGGACTCGGAAAACATCAGGAAGGGCTAAGGCCGGGGCGGCGGGAGAAGTTAATCACAGAGGAAAGGTCAGAAGACAGGGCTCTCTGTTGCCCCAGAGAGTTCAATGAGAACCATAACAGCTAGAGCCAGCTGCAAAAGGGAAGTCTCGGGTTGTCAGCCACCAGTGGCCCATGAGACCCTTGCAGAAACACAGGAAGGAATGAGGTACAAAAATGAGAGAAAAAGAGAAAGTGGTCTATGAAAAAATAAATCAAGAGATAGCAACAAAACAAAAAAGAATATAAAAGTTAAAAATGCAACGGGTAATAAGAGGAAAAAGTTTTCTCTTGTTTTTCCAGGACTAAAATATGTTACATGCCAAGATGCATAGCATCCGATTTCCTTCTTAGCCTAGACTCTCAGTCCTTCAAGTGTTTCAGGGGAGGACCAACTCACAGTTGTCAAGAGGTTACTTTCAACTGTGCTGGTACTTCAAGCATCCTCCCTTGTGCCCAGACCGAAAGGCAGGGATACTGAGTGCAAAAACCCTGACACAAGGTAACTTCCTCCACTGCTGAAGTTTCTGTAATGAAGATAGTCTGTGGCTCCTGCCCTACTGGTGACCAGGAAGATATCTAGAATGTCTTTGCTGTAAAGACCATGACACTCTGCCTTAGATGTTCCAGAATTTTCTAAGTGTTGGGTTTAAGGCAGGGTCCAGGTCAGGGAAGAGTGAGGAATTACATACAGAATGTGTCACCAGAATGAAAAACCAGGCTCAAGCTTGGCTGTATAAGCAGCAGAGGGCAGAGCCAGCTATGGCCCATGGAGGCTAACCAGAAACCGGGCCCGGGGAGGCAGGCTGTCTATCAGGCAGCAGGAGGGGCCCGGAAGGGTGGCAGGGCAGGTCTGGATGTGCTGATGCAGCAGCGGAGGTGGAGGCCACGGTCAGGGTGGGTAAGCGACAACCACCTTCCCAAATGCGGGGGGAGGGGAGTTGTTCCCATGGAAAGGACACTATGGCTTCTCTAATCCTGAAAGTCTCGGCACCATCGTGGGCATGTCGCTGCTGAGACGGGATGAGATCTGTCCGCTGTACTCCTAGCATCTGTGCTAGGGGGACCGAGAAGGGACCAGGCTAAGGATCTGATGCCAGCCAACTACATGCAACACTCACTTTTGTAGAACATTTGCTTTTTTTGCTATATATACTTTGGAAGGTTAAAAAACTTTTTTTTATAATAAGAATGAATTAACCTTATTAATAACGATAAAGAATATATTAAAAATCTAATGGATTGGTAACTGGATACTGGTGATAGTTGTATAACCTTGTGAATGTACTAAACACTGAATTGTATACTTTTAAAAAGGTGAATTTTATGGTATATGAATTACATTTAAATCTTAGAAAACAAATGAAAAACTGAAAAGACAGCTTTCTTATAGAACCTATAATATAGATGGACATAGATTCCTATAGAATCTATAACACAAAAACTGCAAAGAGCCTCGTCTCTTCCCTAGTTTTCCACCAGGAAGATGGTTTACTCAGAAACTGTCCGACGCATCCTGCAAAGGCCCTTGGCGTTTTCAGTTCTGGGCGCTGCTGAAGGAAGTGAAGGTGTGTCTCGGCGTAGGGCCAGTGACGATGGTCCCCTAACACCTCTTCAGTGGCCCGCTTGACGCCAGGCTCTGTAAGGAGAGCAGCACCTTCCACTGTGTTCCTGTGGGTGAGGAAGCTGGGGCTCAGAGAGCTCATGTGACTCCCCAAAGATGTTCAGTCGCACCAGAGCCAGGATTTGGGCCTGGAAATTTGACTGCCAAGCCCAAACTCTTCTATTATCAGCCGCTCTGTTCAAACCTCAGGGTCAAGTTCAGCCAAATCTTACTAAGGGACTTACCTAGAAATCTAGCATTTCCCTTAGTTCGACCAACACACACTGTGCACTTACTAACCAGTGGGCCCATCTCAGACGCAACTTTGCTTCAGCTCCCCTGTGCGAAGCTGAAATCCCGGTCCTCATCCTCTCCTGCCTCTCTTGGATGAGCAACATGTTGCAGTGGTTCTACCCCTGTCGTGATCCCTTGCTGCTTCCTGAAAAACATCTGTTCTCCCCCTCTTGCCCGGACACCTGAGTTCTTCTGTGAAGTAGTTTTCTCAGATGCAGAACCATCTAGAAGTCCCTACCTTCCTCTGCCCAATGCCAGGGACATAGTAGGCACTCATAAATGCTTGCTACAAAATATAAATGACACAGTGTTGCTTATTTGTTGGAATTCAAAACCTATACAGCCCAGAGTTCGGTAGAGAGAAGGGAATTTCAGCCATACTTGTCTACCTAACAGACTTCCATCCCACCTCAGTGTTGTAATTCCAACTGCATTTTGCTGGATCATTTATAGATATACATATATACATTAATATATATTGTCTATAAATATATAATAGACATTAATAACATAAAATTAGTACCCGCTATTTATGGAGCACCTGTTTTGTGTCAGTAGGAATTACTATTCCCCTTTGACAGGAGAAAGGAGGCTCAGAGAGGTTCAGTAACCTCAGCGCCAGTGAACCAGGAAGCCAGAACAAAAGCCAGGTTTCCTTGTTTCTACCACGCCTCGCTTCATTGATTCCTATTTCTGCCACCAAGAATATCAACAACTCCACTTACTTTAGCATCAATTTATCCCCTGATGCAAAACTGCAAGGCAGCAATGAAGATAAAGACTAGAATGGAGCCAGCTCTCATCACCCAGATGTCACTTCAGAGCTGTGCCCAGACTGAGGCCCTGTCATCCACGTGGATGGTGCACCCTAACATTAGGCATATTCCCAACTGTTTGCTAAAAATCCCGGCTGAAATACATGATGCAGCATGGAGTGGTGGTTCAGAACCCTACATGCAGGGTAGACAGAGAAGCTGGAGCCGGTATCTCTCACAGAGAATCAGAGCAGGTGCACTCTGAGCGGAAGAATGGCTTCCAGAGCCACCTGGAAACAAATGCCGGGAAATACAAGGTATTTTACAGAGGCAAATGCAAGACCCAAACCTCAATGGAGCACATCTGATTTAACTTTCAGTTCAGCCACACCCTCAGAAAGCATTGGGAGGTAGCCATTAACTTGGCTCCTGACCTGGTGACTCTGGAGGGTGGGGCGGGGGGCACATGAACCTGTTCTGATCTGATCTGGAAATATTTTACCATAAAGGTGTGTTAAAAAGTGTCCAAGATAACTCATATATACAATTCAATTTGGGAGATGACTTTGATCCTTATTTAGGACTGCTTCTGAATAAGTCAGAGAGAAAAAGGAATTTACATAGGAAATACCATATGGCTTCTACTGGGACCTTTTATTAACAACATTTAATTAGCATAGTGCCTGGTACATAGTAAGTGCTCTATAAATATTTGCTGAATGAATAATTTAATTGATGATAACATAAGTTTACAATTAGCAAGTCGTCAAGAAGCCTACATGAAAGAATTCCTTCATAAAATCTTGGTGATAGATACAACTTATTCTCTTACCCTTGGGAGGATACTAATAATGAAAGCTTTAATATCAGATGGCCTAGGATTTCAAGTGCAGGTTTTACCATTTCCTAGCTGTGTGATAGTGGGTAAATCACTAAACCTCTCTGAGCATCTCTTTCCTAATCTATACAATAGAGCTAATAATATCTGCCTTACAGCCTGATTTAGAAGATTTTGCAATAATGTTTACAAAGAGCTGACACACACACTGTACTCAATAGATGGTGATTATTATAATGAAAGGGATGCTGATTCTCATCGACAAGTTAATCCTTTTGTCCCAGAAATGGGAAGCCTCTGCCAACACTGGCCAAGGTCAGGGCTGTCATCAGCCAAGGTAGGGAACATTCTCATTTTCACTTTCAAAGTCAAGAGAATGGCACAGATCTAAAGTAGAAAGGAACCAGCAGCACATGTTTTTAAATATTCATAAGGGCTGGAAATGTCTTACTCCTTTCGTTTTTTTTCTGCCATCTGCTTTTGTTTCTTTTCTTTTCATTCTTATGCCACAGCTGCAAATGAAAACAACCATACAATAACTCAAGTTAAATAAAAAAAAATCAAAATAAAAACAATCTGAGGGGTAAAAAGAGAAGATGAATTATAAAGTTCCTCCTTGAGCTCACAGACTACGGAAGCAAGAATAATGTTTGATGTGAGTTAAACACTCTGGAAACCAAAACCTGCGTCCCATGATTGTAATAACCATAATAAGAGCAACTGCCATTTACTAAATGGCTACTGACAAGCAACATCTCTAATTCCTAAAGCCACTCTTCAAAGCAGGTAAATAAAACCCATTTTACAGAAAAAGTAATTGGAGATCAGAGAGGTAAAATAGATTGTTAAAGATCACACAGCTAGTAGGAGACTTAAACCCAAGTCTGCCTAAATCCAAAGTCTGGGCATTTTCCCTACTACTCTCTTCAAAAATGGGAAGGAACTTGAAAAAATCGAGTTAGGAAATATTTAGGGCAGATTATTTGTACTAAACTGATTTACTCAGATAATTAAAATCTGTGATTATAGCTCTAATTAAAGTTAACTCAGATAATTGGTTGGTGTATTTGTGAATGTGCAATTAGAGCCTTCCACATAATTGTGGGGTTTTCGGCATCATACTTGCCACTTATTCACTGAGTCCTAGAGCTATGCTCTCCTGGCCTCTGTTCTACCTAAGGCTGCATTACGGCTCTTGGGGTCTCTGAGTCCAAGGACTGTGACCTGTGATGCCAACAGCAGGGTCTGGGCTCAGCCTCATAATGTGTCTTTGTCCAGAAGCCAATGTACACCTCATCTTCAAGTACAATGTAAAAAGCTCTTACAGCCTATACTACACTGTTGTCCTGAAAACTCCTAGCAGCATGTACCTGAGGAAAAACTGGCAGCAGTGGTCCTCATGTGTTAATTACACTTGTGAAGTCTATTATGCATAGAAAGGGCACCTGCTGGCAGTGAAAATGACTAGAATCTGCCCTTCCTGTGCGGTGAGTAAATTGAGAGTTCATTTCTACAGGAGATAATAGTTTTCAGATTCCATTTCGTGTATCCCCTGCATGGGGACGTACTTAACATTTAAATCATCTGCAGAGGAACAAACCTCCTTCAAATTTACATCTTTCAGGCTCCTAGCACTTTACTTAAAATGCTAGTTATCCCTGCTGGCTCTTACCACCAAGGATTAAACTCAACGTGGAGAAAGTCACTGAGCACAATAGAATAAAGTTATTAGCATTGACTCGAATTTCATGACATTTGTAGTTTCTGACCAAAGCAGTGGTAGCAGGCTGAAGGTGATCAAATCAAGCCTTGAATGGAGGATCTGTTTTTTTTTTTCTTCTCTCCTAGGAGTCTTTTATTTCATCATTGTTATATCTTGTAGTTAATAAATAGGTACCAATCCCCACCAGCCTATAATCATCCTTTGGTCAAGCAAATGTTGAAAAGTTCTTTTATGAAAACAAGAGATCAGGAGAGAAATGCTATCACACCAACTTCTGAGATGGAGCCTAATCACAAAACCCACTCAGGCTCAGAAAAAATATGAGTCAACTATGGATTTTTTTGGAGTGGAAGTCTGGGGTGACAAGGGCTTAGCAGCCTGCCTTGCCTAGTCTTCCCTTCTAAGTGAGCCTTGTCAGGATCATTGCTCTTGGTCAGGCTGGTGACACAGTTCTTGACAGTGCTGGAGTTCGAAGTTGAAAAGAGGATCGTGGATTAGCTTCCACAGGAAAGAGTAAAACAGCTAATAAAACCTCTACACAAACAAGAAAGCAGGGCTGAGACTTGAGATAGCAGCCGAAGAACATAACTGACTAGAATAAACACTGACTTTTTTTTTAAGTAAAACTTTTCAATTAAAAAAGCCATTTTTTTTCATCATAGAGATATTTGAAAATATGAAAATAAAATTTGAAAATCATACAGAATTTCTCTCCCTCCTCCTCATCATAAATCACTGTAAACATTTTGGTATATTTCCTTCTAGATTTCTGCCCCTGTGTTTGTTTTTATTAAAACAGAATCATACAGTACATAATATCTTTATTGGGGCAAGTCATTAAACCTCTTGAGGCCTTCATTTACCAGTCTGTGCAATGGATCTAATAATATCTGCCTTACCAGGTGGCTGGAAGAATTAAATGAGGTCACAGGTGTGAAGGAGCAGCTGGGGCACAGGAGCCGTTTGACACCGGCAGCTACTGTCATCACTGATGCTACTGAGCGAGCATGCTCCTCCCTCACAGTTCTGGAAACGTGAGCTGCTGGTATTAAACAAGCTCACAACCTAGCAACCAAAACTTTGCAAATAACGGAAAGCTAAAGCTGTACTATTTGGGAGGCAGAGGGACTGCAAGGGCTCTCCCCACTCCACCAGTCCGTGCACACAGGAGCCCCTGGGTGCTCCTATCTGAAGAATGACATTGAGACACACAGGTCTGCCTCTTCCAGGGAGAACTCTAAGGTTTCCCCTTAGAGCACATGACTGGGTGAAGTGGGGGAGGGGCCTGAGACATGTGCTGAGACATGTGTGTGGGTATAGGGGCCATGTGCCTGTAAGGGTGTTATATGTCAGGGGGCGGGTGGCAAAGGGGCTGGGCATCACTGTTTGAGTCTTAGAGGACACATGTTTCCTTTCTGCCTTTTCTGTCTATTCCTCTTACTGTCTTCCCTCTGCCTTCCCTGGGTATGCGCTTTGTTCTTTCTTCTCCCCCTCACTCCTCTGGCCTCCTCCTTCCTCTCAGTGTCTGCTTCTGTCCAACCCCCCGATCCTTCATTCAAACAGCAAACACTCCTGGATAGCAAACATGGGCCTTCCCTTTGAGATACATGGCGGTGGGAAAAAAGCCGAGAAAGCTGGTTCAGAAGCTCAGAAGGAGCAGCAAGTATAAGCAAAGGAACAGCCTCTTAATCTCACATGACGGGGAGGAAGGCATGGATAAAAAGAGCCATCCTGACAAGAAAGACACAGTGAAATGAGCCAATTCACTTGGTGCTAGGTATTGGAGAAGGTTGCTGATTTTGACTTGACAGCCCTGAGCTACATCTTTGTTGTACCTGTGGCTTCTTGGGATGAGAGTGAGCCCAACACATTCAAATCAGGAGCACTGTGGAACAGCTTTAAGCTCCCAGGACACCTAGGCTACCTCAGTGAACCTTTCCACTGGCAGGATTGTAAAATGGGCTGGAGAACCCAGCAAAAATTATGGCTGACTAGGACTCAATCAATATGAACCGATGGAGAATATCCTGCATTATCCTCTCATAAGTGACAGAACTGTAGCCCCTCAAATGGGTCCCCTTCTCCTGAAGCTCTCGATTTATGGCAGGCAGTACCTTCTCCTACATAACCATAGTGCTCCCTTATCAGCTTCTGCTGACTTGAGCTGTGTAGAGACAGTGTCTTTAACCACATCACACTGGAGAAAGACATTATTTAGAAGAAAAACAGATCTAAATCAGTCCTGCTGAGCCTTTCTGGCAATCTACTGAAGATAGGTAGTGAGGATGACAAGGCTTCGCAGAAGCGTCAATGGAGCAGCCACCATGAGCCGGCTTCCTACATGGCGTTCTTTCCTCTGCTATGCCATCGCATCTTTCTATAATCTTACGTACCAACAACTTCATTTTGCAGATGAGGAAACAAAATGTGCAGCCAAGTGACTTGTCCAAGGAGGCAGGGCTGACTCTGAAGCCTGCTTTCCTTCCTTCCACTAAAACACAGTTCACTGAATAGCGAAACTCCCATCGAAAAACTTCAGAGGGGTACGGGGGTCTGCCTTACGCTCCCAAACCATAGCCGAGAGCCGGGGACACAGAACACGCCAGGGCAGGGTCGACACTTGAAGACCTGGGAGATCTCAGCTGTTCTTGTCACCAGTTTCCAGTTTGTCTCAGTAGGGGAAAAATCATCCAATGACTTGGTGCTTTGGTTTTTCCAAACTGAGACATGGGAAGAGTATTATCTACTTGAACCCTTAAGAATGCTGTGACATATACAGAAGCCACTTGGAAACGAGAGGGCTGTGAAGTGGTGTGGTCTAGAATTCAAATCATTTTGGTCACCGACTGCATTACGAGTTATAGACCTAACACTCCTGGACAGGTCTCGGAGGAGGGAAGGCAGAGGGCAGGGGAAGCTGCGGCCTTACCAGCAGTAGTCCAGCAGATGCGGAGGCAGCACGGGGATGTACACATGCTGCCAGAACATGGGGTACAGCATGGCGGCGGACCCGTGGATGCAGGCAGTCAGCTGGAAGAGAAGCCAGAGAGTCAGAGATACGAAGTGAGGACACAGTCATATTTGAGTTCAGCAATAATATTAAATACATGCTTCTGAACGTATTTAAAATACGTTAACTCAACCACCCTAATTCAAATTTAATGAGAACTTGCTTTTTAAAAAATCTATTTTATTATCTGATTATGAAGCTAATGTACAATGACAGTAGAAAAGTTAGAAAATGGAAAAAGGGATAAAAGTAAAGTCTTCACCATCTGAAAATAATTTAACATTTTGGGATATTACATACACATGCACTTATATTTCCTTTTCTAATAAAATTAGAATTACTGTAACTACAGTGTTCATTTGCCCTTTTTTTAAGTTAATATTATTTGTTGGCATTTTCCCACATCTTTAAATATTCCTGGAAAACATATCTTTTAATGGCACTCAATGAATTTCCCATATTATATTTAACCACTCTTCTACCATTAAGTTATATAATCAGAACAGGTCCATAATTTTTATATCTGTTTCCTAGATGTAGAATTCAGAGACAAAGGTTATAAACATTTTAAGGCACTTAATAAGTATAATGTAAATATAATAAATGTATTAATATAATGAATAGATGAAAGATGGAGGCTCTTTACACTTTCCCAGCTCTTTACAGCCCTGCGCCTCACCCCCAACACTAAGAACTGCAGTCAAGTCAGTAGCTTTAAAATTGAATCTATCTTGATTTTATTTATATTCTTCTGTTCATGACGGAGGTTGAACATCTGGTCATATGCTTCTTGACAATAATTCTTAGGTAAGTGGTCTGTTCCTCTTTTCAGGCCACTAATCCTTTGCAATGTTTTGGAAAAATACTTCTTTTAATTCAATTTTCTTTCAATTTTTTAGGTGAAGAGGTTTAAATAACACATAGACAAATCTTTTCCTTCATGATGGTTTCTACTGCTTTTATACTAAGACAGTCCTCCAAATTTTCCCCTAGCGTTTAACTCTTTAATCCATCTGGAATTAATTTAGGTTTAAGGACTGAGGTGAGAATTTATTTTTTCCACATAGTTAATCAATTGCCCCAGCACTGTTTACTGACTAATCCTTCCTCTCCCTGTTCTTTTGACATGCCTCTATTTCCTTTTTTTTTTAAAGAACTAGATACATCATACACTCAGCATTTGATATAATTAAACTTTTAGGAAGCGAAGATATAAAGGAATAAAATTGCTGCAAAATTCAATATAGTAAAAGAAGAGGAAAAGCTAACACCTTTGGAGATACGGCTATGAAGTGACAAAAGCCAACAACACATGTTTCTTTCTGCCCTGTTTCTTTGGTTTCTGGGAAGCCTGTTCCCATGAGGACTTTGCTACTTTTGGAAGCTGTTAAATGGCCTTTGCTGACAGAAGGACATTTACGTGGCGAAAGACTGACGTGTCAAGCCCCAGTTAAAAGAATCCCAGAGGTTAGTGTAACATGAACGGCTTTAAATTGGATATGCTGCTGATGTTTCACAGTTGTGAGCGCCGTGTATGAAAGCCAGGGCTGCCACTCCCTCGCCCACCCCCTCTGTCTCTTCCCTCCAACCCTGTTGTTTAAATCGGGAACTTGTCATGAACAGGAGCTGAGCCAGCAAGCTCTCCAGGGCTGGCTCCACCAAGGCTTGTAGGCTTACTCCACCCTTCTCGACCCATTTGGGCAGGATTCCATACAAAGGAGGCAGTCTGTCATATTACACGTGACTGATCTCTTCAGGGTTAAAAGAGATGAAATATCTTTCCTGGTTGAATGAGTGAAAAATGAACCATCTTTACTCCGTGTTTGCTGTGAAGTCAGGCTGGAGGGTGACACTGGCCTTGGGCTCCAGTTCCTTCTGCCCATCCTTGAACTAGTTACCAAAGTACTCTTACTGAAGTACAGGTCCATGTAACATTTCCCTCAGAAGTTTCTGGAACAGGCATGTCCTCACCAGTTCCCAGTCTACCTACAGAGCAACCAGTCTCTTCTGCCTTCTCCAAGTTTATCCTTGGAACAGATCATTCTCAGACCTTGGAGGAGGTATGTACTCCTTCCCCACTTCCTCTCTTTCCACCTGTCCCCTCGGCTGGCCCACGTTTCTGCCCTCCCTCTAGTTTCTGCATGTGTGGTACCTTCCTTGCACGGCTCTCCCAGACATACACCCCACTTCTACGTTTGTCCTTTCACTGCAAAGTACAGAAAGACCTGTCTCTCTTTTCTTCCCCAGTGAGAGAGCAAATATGTAAGTGCTAGCTAATGCAATGTTTCTTGAATGAATAAAAAACAAATTCTTAGACTATAGTCACCATGTAAAGATAGTGGCTTGACTTTTAACAGTACTAGATCAATATTTTCATGAGTCTCACAGAGTGAAGTATTTGACTCAAATTCCAAAACAATAATGGCAAGCTTAGACACTCAAATATGCCACTTTTTGGGAAATCAAGTCAATGAATTAATTCATGCGTTCATTCAATAATATGCCTACTCTATAAGTCTACAACATATCAAATAAATAAAAGCATTTTAAAATCTGTAAGATGCCACACAAATGAAATGTATCATCACTGCTGGAATGCATCTGTAATTCTCTTTGAAAAAGTCATTTAACAGAATGTTCCTGATTAAGACAGAACTTGATTACCTGCCTCTTTTTTAGCTTAGATTGGCTTGAATGGAAATCCTATTTCAAGTGGTAAAGTGGCCAAGATCTTATCTTCAGACAATGTTCTTTTCATGTCTCCTCAACCTCAATAAAACTGGACCAAGGTGAATGACGAGATTTTAAAATTACTTATCCCTCGTAAACATCAAACTTCTAAAGTGTTCGATGATCATTTTCACTGGGGAGTTTTCTAAGGGCCAAGTCTCCGAAATGAGAGGAAACTGCATTTACCCATTTGATTAAGAAAACAAACAGAAAGGGGAATTGTTTGGTTCTTTTACCAAATGCTAAATGGTGCCAATAGGAATAGTGGCTAAGTGGACCACAAGAAAAAGTGTTACAACAGATCTATGCTTAATCAGAAATAACAAATTATGTCCTGTAAATTATCCTGAGCCACTTATTTTAAAAATAACTCTAAAACCAACCCCATTTTTCAAAGTATCCTGAAGGCCTATGCACATTTCTTATAGAACACGAAATTTAAAAGTAATGAAAGTATACAATTTGGAGTGTAGTCAACAAAGGAGTATTGTGAATATTTAATTGAAGTGCAAGTTGAGGAAAATGATCCTATCAAAATCTCACTCTGTGGGAGAATAGAAAGATAGTATGTGTAAAATTTGCCCAAAGTCATTAGTCACAATGAATATTCATCAGAAGCCAATTATCAATCCCGTTTAATGACACCCCAAAAGATTTTGCCCTGAAGCAGCTGAATAGTCTAAGACTCCAGACAAAACTAGACAAATTATACAGCCAACAGCCAGTCTAGCCAGGATACGGATTGTAAAGTAAACCACTGGTGGGTTTTTGGACGCACTTTGAGCAAATTCTGTCCTCAATTAAAGGTGCACAAGGTCACTTCTATCTCAGAGCTTTCTATATGGCTTCATTAGTTTCCTTTGAGGCAAAGGGAGAGAAAGGGAGAAGGCAGTGGGGGTAGGACAAGAATGAGGAGTGATCAATGACAGAATTGAAAAAAATCACAAAGAAACATTTTCTTAAAATGTAAGGTATTTCTCAGAAAAAATGCCCAGCCTGTCACACTCATAGATTCCAATGCCTCAGCTGATTCCTGATGGTCGCTCTGTAACTTAATAAGGATTCAAAAAAAAAAATCCCAAGAGTATATGTGCCAGCCACCATAGTGGGGGTTTAAATCTTGCAAAGTATGATTTTATAGGAGTGTGTGTGTGTGTGTGTTTACATACATACACACTCATCACATTTTACAGATAAGGAAACAGTCTCAGAGGTGAGATACCTTGCCCAAGGCCACACAGCTCATGACAGAACTAAGACTCACATTCAGGTCATCAGCTACAGTGGCCTCTGTGTTTCCGCAATGCAGAAACTAACTAA
This sequence comes from Macroglossus sobrinus, assembly GCA_004027375.1. Lineage (NCBI taxonomy): Eukaryota > Metazoa > Chordata > Mammalia > Chiroptera > Pteropodidae > Macroglossus > Macroglossus sobrinus. The sequence goes on along the minus strand of PVKZ01001304.1, from coordinate 206,462 downwards.
ACAGTGTTCTGGTGCCCACCCTGTGCCACAGGCTGTGCTGAGGGTTCTGAACTGCAGGAGAGGTCGTCCCTGGCAGGACGGCCAAATTCTGTAGAAATGCAGTTGCCTTGCTGTTAGATGAATAAATATTCAGGGCAAAAGACCAATTAACAGAAAATCATCATTTTAAAACAAACACAGATCTGTCATTTCCTGGGGATTAGTTACGTTTAGCTAAGGTGTCCTAGTGTCTTTAATCCACAGGAAATTCCAGACAATGAAGTAATGACTGTCAAAGGAAAGGCTTACACCCCAACTTGCACACCTAGTTGAGAGTCTAGCTTTCCATCATGTGCCCTTTCGTATACTAACATGGAGTTTCCACTACTTCTCATTTTAATCTGAGCAGACCACTTCCTGTCCTGGGTCTCAATTCCCCCAATATAGAAAACGAGATTCTGGTCTACATGATCCCAGTGTCCCCTTTCAGCTTTGACAACTTGTCATCTAAAGCAGAGGTCCAACAATCCCGGGCCGCGGACTGGTACCCATACCTGTACCGGTTCCTATACTGGTTCATGGCCTGTTAGAAATGGGGCCACACAGCAGGAGGTGAGCAGCCAGCCAGCAAGTGAAGTTTCATCTGTAGCACGCCCCCACCCCCAGCGCTAGTATCACTGCTTCAGCTCCACCTCAGATCATCAGGCATTAGATTCTCATAGGAGCGCTGGTTCCTGGTGCCAAAAAGGCTGAGGACCGCTGACCTGGAGGAACTGCCACCCTCTGACGTGAAGAGCGTGCCTCCTCCACCCTACTCACCTTAAGCCACAGTAACTAAGCCTAAGTAACACAGGGTCCATCTCAAAGCTGGTCTTGCTTTCTCTTCTCTGCTGCTCCAAGGGCCCACCCAGAATTCATGTGCTCTCTGGGAACCATCCCCTTTCAGCCACCCAGCTCCACCGCCTGACTGTGAAGGGCACGGCCTTTCTCTGAACTTTGCCCCCGACACTGTGAGACATCATAAGTAGATGATCTGGGAGACCAGGGACATGAGACTACAGATGTGAACTCCTGAGGACAGAGCCCACATTCAGTTCCTCTCCTTATCTCTTACTACATGCTTGACACAGAGCAGGTGCTGAGTAAATGTTTGGGGAATGTTACAGTGCCTCCAGCTTAACACCGTGAGGAATAGTGGGCAAGATTACCAGACACTTAACAAATGGCAGTTGCTTAAGAGGTCACAACGAGAAGCTGTACACTTTAAAAGGTATTGAGAGTTCAAGTTCTAAAAGCTGGCAGAGCAAAAGATCAAATGGTCGCGATCATTCTTCACATTCTGGAACTCAGAACATTAAAGTATCAAACTGACGCCTACTTCATCGCTGAGTTAGAGGCACTGGGCCTTCTCCTCTGAACCCACACGTCAGGAAACTGATCAAAGGGTACAGAAAGAATACCTGATTGCCACCTTCAAAGAGGGGTCATCTTTGAGTCCACTCATTTCAACCAAGAATCAAGCTATATGGAGTCGTTGTAGAAAATGTCTTGTAGAAGTTAGCGTTTCCAATTTGAGAGACTCTTTTGGTTAATTACATAGCATCTCTGTCGTCATCAGGAAATAAATGGTGCCACGATTCAAACAGTGTTGTGGGGTTTTTGCTTGTTTGTTTTTGATTTTTACTTATTCTCGACTGTAAAACCCCCCTGTAAGATCAGCAATGATTTTTTTAAGTAAAATTCGTGGGGACTCCGAAAGTTAACCTACTCCACCCTTCTAAGAGTATGAGAAAAACCTTTAATTATACATGGCTCAGCTACGTTCCAATTGTGTTTACTACATTTAGTGAGGGTAGAGTTGGCTTTTAAGAAACTCATCAAAGATGCTTTAGCAGAAAGGCAACTCAGCAAGCCTCAGCAATGAAAGACCTGCAGCTAGTCTAGACAGGCTGCCGTGCGAGCAGAGAGACAGAAAGGAGCAAAGACGGACGGTCCTGCTTTTCTTAATTGTAATGTCAAAATTTAACACTTCTGTCTTTCTTTGTGAGGGCGGAGGACAGTCTTTCTTCAAGCAGTTTTTCTTATCGTTGAGTGGAACTCATCCTACCTCTTGCTTCTCCACTACCCTCTGGGGAAAGGAAAGGAAAAAGTACACACTAAAACCCAACACACCAACACGGGGTCAAGGTCAGTACCGTCCACTAACAGCAAGATCATCCAATCAAGAGGAAGGTCTCTTAGGCGATCACCAGCCCTCTTGGTCGCTTCTCCCTACTGTGTCCCCACCCCTGCTTTTTTCAAGGTTACCTCCTAGCTAGAGTAATTAGAGTAAGTTATTAACCAGGGCAAGATGCTTTCACGCCAAGATTTGACACTTTGAAACATCAAAGCAACTAGAGCTACCAGAGAAAAGCTTAAACTACCAAAACGAAGGCAGAAGTGAGGGGATGGCAAACTCTGGTGGGGACGAGCCTGGAGCACCACGAGTGAGGGAGGACAGACTTTTTTGTTGTTGTTGTTAAGCTGAAAAAGAAAAAGGCCAAGTTACACCGGGACTGATAATAATTCATTTAAAGACAGGGACAGCAAGGCGCCTCCCCTCCTCCATGCTCTACCTGTGACAGACAATGCTCACGGGCTGTGAAGTCAGGATACAGCCTGAGGACCCCTCTGAACATGGGACCAAGGCAGTAGGTCTAAACTGACACTCAGGAAGGAATCTATTTGCCAACTCAAGTCTGGTATAAGTGGCTCTTTATGTTTCCTTGAAAATATTTCTAAGATCATAATTTATGTTTAGTTTATTTACACAACTGCTTTAATAAACCACATTTTTTAAAAGAAAGAAAGCAGAAGCAAGCATGGGATCATGAGTACCTGCCTGTCAGGTATCCACACACAGAAAAGAAACTGAGGAAACTTCAGGTGGCAAGAATTACTAGATTTGAAGGTACAGAGGAAAAAGAGTCTTCTCTTTAAGAGTTATGCCAGGCAAACCCAACCTTAGAAAGCGACAGTAAACTCAGAAAGTTAAAGCTATAAGACAGCCTCCACCATGACACTTAACTCAGCATTTACTGTTCTATGTACTTCACATACAGATCACTCATTTAATCTTCGTAACGGTCCCATAAGGTAGGTATCATTATTGTCCCCATTTTACAGGAGGAAACCAAGGTTCCTAGATGTTAAGTACTTTGTTCAAGGTCACAGAGCGAGTGGCAGATCCTGGATATGAACCTGGGGAGTCTAGCTCCAGAGTCTGCTCTTAGCTCACAAGAAACTGCCTCCGTGCTCTGACCTGTGTAAACTGACAGTTAGTGAGTACCCTGCTCTGTGTACATGCCATGCCCTCAAGCAATTTAAAACAGACAAAGATCAAAATGCAAACAATCAACTTCAACACAAAATCATTAGAAAGAGGTGTTGTAATAGAGGTTCGAGTGTGTTGCACATGAAGAAGGAATCGTTAATTCTGCCTGGGGCAAGAATCAGGACTGCTTCCCAGAGAGCCCGGGCTTCAGAGCCCAGCCTGGAAGGGTGGAATGAGAAGCTGCTGGTCCCCCTCCCTGGGGGGCCGGTCAGGTGGTAATGCTCGGTCAAGTGAACACCGCAACTTCTTAAGGCCATTGTAGCACTATGTAGTGATGACGGTGGAGACCTGAACAAGAAATGACAATTCAGTCAATGACTATGTGACTAATGAGAGGTGGGTGGATATGCAAAGCCGCATTCGTGTTGCCATGACTATTCCGTTGCCTGGATTCATTCACCATCCACATCACCAGTTATTAAATTAAATCTGCAGAGTTCTTCCAGGGTCTCTATTGTCCTTGTTTCTGAAAGTTAAATTGGGGTTTATTGCCCTACCAGGGTGAGATTCAGAGCCAGTATTTACTGAATGACTGGTCTGTGCCCAGGACTGGGCTATATGCTGTCACGTCTATGACCACTGAATCCTTTCAACACCACCGAGGTGGGTATTAATACTACCTACACCATTTTTACAGAAGAGCACAGAGAGGCCACTGAAGGCCACATGGACAGGAATAACACAGGGAGGATTGAGTACACAGGTAGAAATCAAACAAAACCATCCTGACTTGAGATCTGGTGCTCATGCCTCCAGCTTTGCTGTCCCTTTTCTTGGGAAAAGATAGCACCTGTATAGCTAGCTGTCTGAATCATCTAGCTGGTAGACTGTAGAGCTATCATTGCAGCAGAAGAAAAATAATGTGATTTTTCGTAAGGCCTATACTGGCCCCTGACTGTAGGACATCTCACCTCATACTACCTGGCCCACCAAAGTGACTGCATTTTTGGTCCACAGACACCAGAGAAAATGAGTTCCTGTTCTTGCTGATTTAGCATGCAGTAGGTGCTCGAATTTCTTTAATGAAATTTCATATAGATGTCTGCAAATGTGGGGGCCATCTAGGGCTTTTCAAGTATATTCAGTCAGTGACTTAAATATTATCCATTAGTACCCACTGTTTTTTGGTAGAGATTTGATCATTAGAATTCATATAAATTTGATTCATAAAAAATAAGATATCCATCTATAACCTAAGGAATATATAATTTATTTCACAAACTGACTAAGCTATTAAAATAATAAGATTCTTTGACATGTTCTCAGTGTAATGGCTAAAAAGAGACATCACCTCTGTAGCCTATTTATACACTTGTACCCAAAACTGAACTGGTGGACAGCATCAGCACCCAATGTTACTGAAAGCTTAAACAGATTACACCAGCCAATACCAAAATCAAAGCTCTTCCAAAGAGAAACATGGAACCAAGAACTTCGTAGTGTTAGTCTGTACTCATGTCTTCTAAACAAACTTAACCTGCCTCTATTATGCAGTCTCAAAATGAAAATGAGTTTAATGGTGCAAAATAACAACAATCAAAAAATAAATATCACTTTTGTCTATTCACTATTTCTGAATGTATCGATCTTGTGGGGAATCTTAAAAATTAGACATTCTGTGGTTCTGTTCCAGACCAGAATGTCTGGGGCTGGTGTCTACGTACCTGAATTTTCAACGAGTTCTCTGGGTGATTCTAACACAACTAACTCATGGATTAGCATTTGGGATTCACAAGCAATCTGAATCCTCTGTCTAGTCCAAAAACGTGCTCAATGCTTGTCGAAGCCGTGGGAGAAGAGGCAAGAGAGGAAGATGAGAACCAGTAGGGAGCCCATGCAGGTTGAAGTCACAGCAAATTTTAAAGCATCACCAATTAAACTGTTTATACTCTACGTATTACTGTCTCTATAACGACTCAGGATTTTTCATTGTTGTTACAGTTCAACACGAACAAGAGTAAACCAACTCACACATAATTAAATGAAGACCATAGTTCAAAAGCAGTTAATTGTATTTACACTTAAAAACCAGAGAAAACCCACATAAATAAAACAAAGCGATCTTTCCTCCTACTTCCTGCCAATGGAAGTGCCTTTCATTGATGTCTAACAGTTCTTAATATTCTCTGAGCCCCGGTAAAATTTTATGTGATGGAGATTAGAGAGGCTATGCTATTTGGAAGTCTGGCTGCAGCGTCTGTATTTCCTGCCACTTCATTATGTTTGCTAAGGCTCCCCCTCTTCACCAAAAGGATCAGTTTTCTCCTCACTTCTTTGAGTACTCTTAGGTTGTTAGTGTGAACTCGGTTAATCTCTCTTTTTTAACATATAAAAAATGAACAAACAAAATGTTCGACTTATTTTATTTTTTAAATAGGACACTAAATTTAGTCTCAGAATTCTCTGTTTGGTAGGTTTCCAGTTACAAGGTCTTGGCTTCCCTCGAGCACAGTTTGAAACAAAATAATGCAGTTTGTTCCTACGGCTGGAACATGCAGAGTGGAGTGTGCGGGCAGAGAGGCCCTGGCTCGAGCCCAGTGCTTCAAGGCTTCTGAAGCTGCCATTCTTGTCTCGCTTCGAGGGCTACAGACAGGCAGAGGATTCATTATTCCTAGTCCAGAAGAGCTGGGAAAAGCATTACGGACATCATTCAGGTACCCAAACCATTATGCAGGCTGGCCTGGTCACGACCAGGTGGAGGTCATCAGGAAAGAAGTGAAAATGAGGCCAAATCTGAAAAACCCCCAAGTTCACAATCTGGCCTTTCTTAGGTCATCAGACCAGGTAGTGCTAAGACAGTGGAAGCTGTTGGTGGGAGCAGGGTGGAGCAGGGTTTGGGCAAGGCTGGGAAGGTACCCATGCCTTCTTACCAACCCCGAAGCATCTCCAAAGGGCGAGACCTAAGGGTGCCAGTGGGGAGACATAAGTACTGCCCACAACTCTCCAGGCCACCAGTGTCCAGGGCCGGCTGAGACCCACATTCTCTGTGACTAATACTTAGTTTGCAAGAAACTGACCAGAAGAGATGCCAGTTTAGTTTTTCTTCCCTAAATGAGGCATTATCAGAAAAGTAGTAATTCTTTCAAAGTTATGGATACCGTACAAATAATTAGATATGGAGGCTCAGTGAATCAGAAAATGGTCTTTCCACTGAACCGTACTTCCTTCCTAAGAATTTGTTTTCAAAAGCCTCCACCAAATACCACAAATATATGTTCCTTTGGAAAGTAACTATGCCTTTGTCATTATTTACTGGAGAGTCTTAGTGTTCAGAACTTCTTGCAGTACCCTTAAATCACAGAAGGGGCAATGAGGACCAAGGCACACCGGGGCTGGGAGGAACTGCAGGAATAAACCCCGAAGCCACAGCGAGGTGAGGAAGCCGTCACGGCTGTGCTCCCCGCAGGGGACCGGCACGCGTGGGGCTGGGAGGCCGAGCGGGCTTGTCTGCACAGCGCTCATAGACATGGGTTCTGGCTAACGCAGTGCGTCGGCTAGAGAGTCACACAGTTCCCCAGGTGCCACGCGCATCGAAAGCGCTCAATCTGAAACAGAAAGCCCTAGGTGTGCATTCATAGGAGAGGGCTGGGCTGACGGTCCTTCTGTGATTTCAGATCCAGGGTCAATGGAATCACACCAGGAATGCTTCTCTGGAGTCCAGTGTCAAAGGGAACATGTGACGAAGGCGAGGCTGCCCAGAGGGCAGTGTAGGGTAGGGAGAAGGGGGTTGGCTTGGAGCCCAGGGAAGGAAGTGGGTTTTAGTCCATCTCTGCTAGGCACTCGACTTTCCAAGTGCCAATACTCTAATCTGCAAAAGGAAAATAAAACCAACTAGCACCTAGGGTTGCGGCAAGAGCTAATGGAAAAAAAATATACGATTAGCGCCATGCCTGGCACAGAGTAGGTGGCTCAAAAAGCTTAATTTTGAAGAATTTTAAAAGGGTATGGGGGAGGCCTGGGAGCCTCCCATATAAAACACAGAGCATGAATTTAAATGAGGGTGTTCTACACACTTAAGTCTGTGGACGCTGTCACCACAGCTCTTTGGTAGTCTGGGAGCTATGTGTGTGTAACTTTACACATGAAGCTCCTCTAATATCCAATCAGAATTTACTTTCCTTAAGCCAGTTTATTAGCTACGGCAGCAACCTTATCTAAGATTTGGCTCAGACTATCTTTGGGGCTCTTTATGAGAATTCTCAAATTCCCTTGCTGGGATGAATATTCTTAACAACGTGCCTCTGGCTCCTGTGACAGTTTCCACACTAGGATTCTGACAATAGTTTAAGAGGTGGCACCCAATAAATATAGCCTCTCCCCAAGACAAGCACTTTGAAGGAGCTAAGTCAGATTCCTTTGTATGTGTAATTCCTGGACGTTTCTCCCTTTTCTGAAGCCAAAGCCTCCCTTCTCCTGACACTGGCTCACGATGACCTCTTTGCACATCCCTCTCTCTTATCCAGGATGCAACCCTGGGCAAGTTCTGCCATCTCTCTGATAGCCTACTCTGTAAAATAGGAACAATATCGACTTTCTAGGACTGCTGTTTGGAATTACATGATATCATCTCTATAAAGGTCTTATTTTAGACCAACCTGTAACCTGCAAGAGTTACCGAAGAGCAATACATATTAAATGCCGGATATGAACATCCGGAAGAAAAATGAGGCCTTTGTGCGAGAAGAAATCACACTGAAGTATTTACATGAGAGAACAAGATTTAGTTAAGCCTTCCCTATTTATCACTTATAAAGGAAAACAATCAATATGCATTAACTGAGCAAAGAAAACGGAAACTTACATTCTTCTTATACAGAATTATCACAACATTATTGACCGAGAAAGCCTGAAATGAATATTACCTCTCTGAACTAAATATTGCTGGGTTTGTCTCTACCGATGCAGTCGTTTTTAGAGAAGATGGCACTCTAGAGTGTTCGACGGCTTTTATCCTTCAGATGCTTAATGGGTGTGAGGAGCATTTAAGCCTACATCTTATCAAACAAAATTGAGAAAAACATTGTTTGTCATGGTATGACAGGCCACATCTCCATTTGTCAAGAGAGGGTCATCAGAAACTTCAGGCTAAAAGAGACTGTGCATTCCGCCTCTAATCAAAAAGATAATAACAAGCCACTATTGAGGAAACAGAAGGCAACAATTAAAAAACTTTTTTAAAAAAATTCTGAAATTGGTGAGGTCTGAAGTCATGGATAAAACTGACGTCTGCTCAGCTACTCTGTCCCCGTGGAAAATGCACAGAACTGATCGGGACTGCTGCTGATTGCAGGTGAGCTATAAAGGGACCCCCTCTCCCTAAAGAGGTTTCTACATCAGTCAGTAAAGTTCAGAACTCAGTTAAGAATCAACTGTTTGTCAAAATAAAGGTTTTGGTGGTTTTTTTTTTTTAAAGTCAAAATAATACATGTTCATAGCCTTAAAAACAAAACAAAAAGTACTATCAGGCTTTCCTGAAAAACAGCAGTTCATCTCATGATTACCCTAAATTTATAGTAATCACAATATTTATCACATTATTTATAAATATTTGATTTTAAATTTTAAACATTAATATTTGACTTCCTGTTATAGAAGTTATTACTATAAACAAATATATAACACTACATGCCAGACTCTGTTTTAAGAGCTTTGCAAGTATTAACTCATTTTAATTTTATTTGACTTAAGGTCATTGGTGACCCAAACAAAAGTGGTTCCAGTGGAGAGACGGGGCTAAATCCACAGAGGACAGAGGGGAGAACGGGAGAGAAAACAGTAAATCAAAAAAAAAACTCAAGGGATTGCATTCTAAAAGGGAAAAGAGAAATGGCATAAAGGAGAGGTGGGTCAAGGAACTTTCGCTTTGTTTGTAAGTTCGTGGGATATTACACCTAATGTTAGTAAGCGCTGAGAAGGCTCCAGTAGAGAAGGAAGAAACTGATGCAGGAGAGAAGAGCTCAATGCTGGAAGACTTTCCTTAAGGTAGCAAGAAGCTGAAGGGGCAACTTCTCAACAAGGCATCCCTTGGCTGTCTGTCCAGCAGTGCAAGCCCTGCCGCCTGCCGCTCCCTGTCCACTCTCCTCCTCTGGTTTGCTCCTTAGTGCTCATCATCAGGCCACTGTAAATACTACTCTAAATACCATGTATTTAACTTCCCTTGCTTATTCAAGGTTTTCCCTACTAGAATGTAAGCCTAATGAAGACAAGCTTGCCTATTTTGTTCACCGTGGTTTCCTAGCGCCCACAACAGTGCCACGAAAAACAAGTGTTGAATGAAGTCAGGTGGACAGCAGGGCGGCTGGCCCCAGAGAGGACAGACGGTTCCCCGACAACGGAGAAGGGGGAGTGGGAAGGCAGACACCTGGGAGGCTGACGGGTGTGAAATGTGCTGCCACTCTCTGAGCATTTGCATTAGATAAGGACAGGATTTCAGGTTAGAAAATATCTTCCCTTAGATAGAAGTTCAAGACACTGCTCGACCATCTTCTGGTTTCTAAAATTGCCGCTACAAAATCTTGTGCAACTGTGATTCTTAACCTTTGTACAGGACTTACTTTGTCTTTAACCCTGTACGTAAAATTTCATGATGAAAGGGCTTGGTACCTTTAACTTTTCAAAAATTCTGAAATATACATACATACGAAAATATGTATATTATATAAGCAACTTTTAAAGCAGGGGGACCCTTTAAGATTCTCAAACTCAGCATCTAACTCAGTGGTTGACAAACTACAGCTCGAATGACAAGTCCTATTTTTGTAAATTATGCTTTATTGGAACACAGCCACACATACTAGGTTACTGATTATAACCTACAAAGTCAGGGTCCAGTAGGTGCAGCGAAGGCCATATGGGCTACGGAGCCATATTTATTATTAGACCCTTTACAGAAGTTTGCTGATCTGTAACCTAGCTCAAGACAGAAAACAATACTTTTGATTTCCGCTTACGCCTCTTCCCGGCTGTACTCTTTCACTCCCTTCAAGAAAACTATTACCTAAATTTTGTGTGAATCATTTCTTTTTGTTTCCCTTGTAGTATGTATGTGACCCTAAATATGCCATTTAGTTTTTCTTACTTGAACTTTATATGAATGAAATCATACTGTACATTCTTCTGTAGCTTAACAGTGTAGTTCACCCTCACTGATACAGTATCCCACCGTGTAACTATACAATTTATCAGTTCTCTGTTGATGGTCATGAGAGCTCTTTCCAGGTTTAAAACACAAAAGCAAATGGTGCTATATTCGCTTGTACATGTATCCCACTCTACAGGACCAAGAACTGTGTGTAGGTCTATGTACACATACACATCCTCTCTGCCCACAGGTGGAGCTGCTGAGTGTTGGGCATATGCAAATAGTTTATGTCACGTGCTCTTCAAAGAGTAGACAGTAAAATTCCCCACTACACCTCTAATACAATACTTGGCTTTATCGGACATCAAATTTTTGCAAACCTAGTGTTTTAATCACTGTAGTTTTTAATTTGCTTTTCTGTGAATGCTACTGAGGTTGAGCATCTTTCCACATACTCATTAGCTATTTCTGCTTCTCCTATTCATGCTTTTTACCAATGGTAGATTTGTCTTCTGCTTTTATAACTGTAGTAGTTCTTTACATATTTCAGATATTTATCCTCTGTCAGTTGTATATATAGCAAATACCTCACCTCAGCTTGTGACTTGTTTTTTCATTCTCTGGATATTATCTTTTAATGAACAAAAGTTCACAATTTCAATCTTTTCCCTTATACAACGTATATTGTGGATTAATTAAATTTTTTCTACTCCAAGATCAAAGAGATTATCTGCCTAGTTTGTCTTTTAAGTTTTGCCTTTCACATTTAAGTCCTTAGTCCATTTGGAATTCAGTTTTGCATATGTCAGATAGAAATTATCTTCCTTTTCTTCCCCATGTGGATAATCAATTATTGAAAAACCCATTCATTTTCCCAAATTTTATAATATCACCTCTGTTGTATATACAAAGACCCCATGCACATGTGGTCTGTTTCTACAAACTCTATTCTATTCCATCGGTCTATTCACATATTCCTGTGCCATTTCTAGTGTCTTAATTACTACAGCTCTACAAAAATTTTTGATATCTGGTAACCCATTCTTTTTCTTCAAGTATGTATTGGCTCTATGTTTGGCTTTTCTGTATTAATTATAAAATATGTTTGCAAAGAACAATGTAAAATCCCACTGGGATTTTGAATGGAATTGTATGCAATCTACATATTGTTTTGGAGTAAAATGACGTCTTCAATATATCGAGTCTTCCTATTCATGAATGTGGTCATGTTTTTTCTCTATTGGTAACCGTATGAGTTTTTTCTTTAAATATGTTAATGTGGTAAGTTATATTATTAGATTTTCTAGCATTATTAATAGTTCTAGGATGAACCTAACTTAATTATTATGAATTATATTTTTATACATTTGCTACTATTTTAAGACTTTTATAGCTATGTTTATGAGTGAGACTGGCTGATAAATTTTCTTGTAACGTCTCCTTATGTGGTTGAATGTCACGTGTCACAAGAGAACTTAGAGTGTATTCTCTTTTTTCCCTTGAGTTTGTCTAAATGAAATGATCTCTTCCTTGAGATGTCTGATAAAACATCACTCAAATGATTTCAACTCTCCATGTTTGAGTTTTCATAGTAGAATATTGGGAAAAACATAAACTATATTTAGCAAGTTAAAAAAACTAAATAAAAAGAATGTGAAAAATGTTTATATTATACACATAGCAAAAATTACTACAATAAAAAAGCACATTCCAATTTGTTTTTTTAAAAAATCAAGAGCCTTATAAGATAAATGGGGAAAGACATGAACAAAATACAAACAGGAAGTAAATCTATGGTTAGAGGTCAGTTACCTCTAACCAAAGAAATTATAAATAAAGCAAACTTGCAATTCCATTTTATGCCTATTTTCAGCAAAATTAAAACACATTTGTGGGTACGTGCATGAACACACACGCACACACACACACACACACAGACAACTCTGGCCAGTCTGCAGTGAGAAGGGTACACTCATATACAGCTGGCAACATTCACGATAAGCAAGCACAGCCTGTCTGGGAAGCAATCTGTCAGCCCGTAAGTCATACTGCTTATCAAGTCCTTTGACCTGGTGGTCCCACTCCTTAGAATACGACCTGTATGGGTCAAAATCAGTCAAAAGATGTTAAACCATGAACAATCTAAATGGCCATCAAGAGAAGACTTAGTAAATGATGATGCATCCGTATAATGAAACATAAATACAGACATGTAAAAAATGACAACGATGGAGGCTTATGTGGAAATACACGAAGTGTTCGTAACATACGATCAAATCGAGAACTATTTGTAACTGATTGTGAAACTACAGGAATAAATGGAATATGCACTGGCACTGTAAAAGAACATGATTAATTACTGACAACGACAGGACACTATCTGAGAGGACTGTGGCTGATTTCTTTTTCTAAGATTTTCTTTAAATCTTCCCCATATATCCTTCAATTAAAATAACACCATGGAAAAGCCCGTCTCAAGACTGTGTACTCACAGTGCTGAGTTTGCTGCAGATGATGAGAATCCGGCGTTCGTAGAGCATACTGGCGTACAGATGTAGCATGTTGTTTACGTCCACAGCCACGAAATACTCTGTCAGATTTCTCTAGGAGAAAGGAGGAGGAGAGATTTGTGGCTGATTTTGTTGGTTCTTAGTACAAGCAGTATCTAATAAAAGCATGAGAAACAAAATAATCAAAACGGATCCTCTCCTCTGCTGCTGTCCTCGGCTTCCTACCTGGGAGACCAAAGCCCATTCATGTATAAAATCATGAGATGCAAAGTTGGAAGAGACCTTAGAGACGAAGCAGTCTGAGCACGTACACCGCTGTGTGGTGACTGCGGTTTGCAACACGAGGTCACACACAGCGAAAAGTCTAATGGGCAATGAAGACGGGACTGCAGCTCAGATCTTTAGACCCCAGACCCTAGAACTTTCCCAATGCACTGGACCATATGTCTAAGCCGAAGAAAGTACTCAGGGAGCAAAGTGCGGCTCAGAGTCTATTCCTGTCGAACAGATCCCACCCACAAAGGTCCCTGTGCTCTTCTCCTGTGATCGCTGCTGCTGTCCCCTTCCTCCACAGTTTACAATCTCTGAAATGACTTGGCTGGAATTAAAGCAACTTCGAAAATTTACAATTTCCAGGTATTTTGCTCAAAAAGGAAGAAAAAAAATCAAAGACAAGCAGCAGCAAGTTGTGACAAAGCAGTGTTTTAACTGGCTTTTGTCTGTAGACTGCGCTTCATTCCTTTAATTAGTACTATAGATTGGTACTTTACAGATTTCAGGAAAAAAAATGTAATGTGTTTCATTTCCGCAACCCTTTCATACCCACCTGATTTTAATAATATACATGAATATGTTAATTTCTTCAACGTTACAGCTTTTCAATGCCACACAATATAATCCTCTGAAAATGAAGGGGAATGAGGAAGGAAAGAACGCTTTTGCCAGGGGTTGCAATTTATAATTATGAAAGATCTATAAACCATAAATTCAAGTAAACCAGGTGGATTTTACATGCAATATAGCGTAAAGTGCTTTTCGACAATTTTGTAGATTGGGAATAAGAACGGGCATTTATCTTACAATTTATTACTGCTTGACTGGAATACCAGTTTAACCATCGACCTTTATAAATAAAGAGTGAATTAATAGCTCCATACGCTGACTAAGAAGTACCAGGCACTGTACCAGGTACCATGTGTGTAAAACCTTATGCAATCTTCACAAAAATCCACTGAGTATTAATCTTTCCAATATATACATAACATAAGTCTGGGAGAGACCCTGTACCTGGTACAGTCAGAATTTGCATTCAGATCCAACCCCATGGCCCATATACTTTCCCTTACATTACATTTTCCCACTCGAGTCCTTTTAAAAATCTACAGTATACAAGCCTCTTTCACTTAATCTTGAAACCACTCCCTGAACAGGTATTGTTATCTCCGTATACAGATAAGAAAACAGACCAAGTAATTTGACCAAGGTTAGACAGTAAGTAGAGACTGCATTATTCAGTCTTGGGTGGGTTTGTCTCTAAACCTATGCTCCTCTTTTATGCCACCCAAAATAGTAAAGTTATGTTCGAAAAAAGAAAGCATAGCATAGTAACAAGGATCAAAGTATGCTTAAAGAAAGAGAAAAGCGTCTGTTAAAAAATTATTACCCCATTTATTGACTAACCCTTATGTGCTGGACAACAAGGCACTTTACCTCTTTTCTCTCTAATCGTCTCAAAAACCCTGAGAAAGGCACTGCCACCTTGACTTTCTATGTGGAGAAACTGAGGCTCAGGAAGGTTAAAGCCTTCTGATGGTGAGCCAGGTAGAAAGGGCTAAGTTTCAAAACCGGGTCTCCTGAATCCAAAACTCTTGCTCTAACGACCACGCCAACTGGCCTCTTCCACAAACTTGAAAAGCAAAACAAAACGAAAAAGAAAAGTAGTCTGAATTAGTCAACAAGCGCATCTCTTTCTTGCCTAGTGGACCGAGGAGTGCTGAGCTAATGATGTCAGGGTGGGTTTGTTCTGAAGACAGTGACATGGCAGAGCTATTCTCGCAAATAAAAATACAAGGCCCTCAGCTGAGCATTTCAGTAAAATGCTTAACTGCTGATGAATTACATGAATTTTTCTTTTAGGAGAGGATGGAAGTAAAAAGAAAATAGAAATGAGGAGCTTAAAGAAGGCCAGAAAGCCCATTAGCACTTTTGACAGATCCAAAGATAACTCTGAAGCCACCAAAACGTGGCCTCAAGAGTCTGCCAAGAAGCTTCACGCTGGGTAGAAATATGTTACACAGCTTGCCGTCCAAATAAGGAGACACAGCGTCAGAGACAAATCCTGCGCCTTATTTTGGTGGGAGGAAAAAAAAAATCACAAGGATACTTTTGTGGATGGGGAAGGGGACATTTCTGAAATAAAAGCATCCCTTGGCTGAGGCGTAACCCCCAGGCCCGGTCATGTTCTAAGAGATCCAGGTGCTTGTTCCCAAAACTCTATACAGGTATGTTAAAAATATGTAACATTTAGTCAAATTCTCTCTAAACTGTCATGTACTTTTTTTGGTATTTCTCATCCCATCTGTGCTGATTACCAAGATATTTGTGTCTAAACAGAAGCTGTCTTTCTTATCTGCTTCCTCCCCTGCCTCTTTCCTTCTGGGAAGCCGCTGCCTAGGCGGGTGGGCGTGGGTGGGAGTGGTGACAGCCCCAGGAGCCTTGCTCAGCCACGGGAGTGCTGTGGGCAGAGGGGGCCCGGGAAGCAGCTCTCGGGGGGACCTGCAGCTCCGACCAGCCTCACCTCCGAAGAAAACCCCTGGAGAGAGGGGTTTCCTTTCCCACATCCAAAGCATCCAGTGGCGTAAGCCACACCGGTCCTCAGTCTCTCAGACCTGCCATGCCTTTTCATACCCCAGGCCTTAACTGGCTGCTTCCTCTGCCTAGAATGCTCTTCTCTTCCCTGAGGACGCACGCTTACTTTTCAAGGCCTAGTTGAAGGCTTCCTCAACTCATTTGCCAAGCTTCCCTCTGTGCTTCCATGGCAATTTGTCTCTACCTTATAATCACTCAGATACAAGGATGTTTTTACCACTAGACTGAGGTCCCTTTGGGTAAAATGACATACCCAATCATCTAGCAGTTCAAAGAAAGAATGAATCAATGAGTGGAGGAAGCACCTGCCTGATGACTACCGCTCCCTAGTTTGGGCACAAGAAGAAACACACCAGTCTGGAAGAGTGACAAGGCAGCATGTAAAGAATATAGCATATGACTTCAGAAAACCTGAGTCTTGAGTTAGATGAAGTGATCAGTTAGTAACAGTGAAGGGCTCACAGAAAAAGAACTGACAGTGGCGACTCACAGAGTCAGATAAAATAGCTGGGGGGTGTGGGTGGAGGGCTCTTTAAGGTACCTGTGGCTCCATATTTTAAGTTTCCAGAAACTACAGGTAGCTTGTTCATCAGGGGTGGAGGGAGACGACACAGAAGCAGGCATTCATTTCACAGCCAGGTCGATCGTGTTTCGCAGACGGGTGAGATCAGAGTGGAGAGAAGGGGAAACAAGAAGAGAAGGCTCTGGGGCAAGTCGTCCTAGATCAAGGCTGAAGCCAGAACGTGTGAGGAGCTGATGTTTATAGAAGATACAGGCATGCGGCTCTCCTAGCACTTTACTTCAACCTCTAATTTCTGTCTCCTATAATCAGCCAATCAGCAAACTGTTATTTAACTTTCCCCATGTGTTTAGTACCATCCTGGAAGCTGGACCTAGAGATGAACAAAACATGATCCCTGTTTTCTAGGAGCTTAGTCTGGGGGTGGGGGTGGCATTAGACCCAGAAACCCAATATGTAAAGTAGTGTGGTCCACGCTACACACATTCCAGGGCTGGCTGAGAAGGGCAGAGTCAACTCTGCTGGCTGGACGTGGGGGGTGGGGGGAGGCTGGGGAAGACTTGTCAGAGAAGATCTGTGGTGGCCAGGCCTCCCAACAGCAGCCCGTTCCCTCTGCAGAAGTGGGGTGGGGAGTGCGTATTCCAGGCGGAGGCAAAGGCAAAGGCAGGAAGGACAATACAGGGCAGAAAAACTGTGCTCAGATGCTGCCGGAGCCTAGACTTTACCCATGGGCAACAGGAGGCTGCTGAAGGACCATGATACAAGCACATTTGTGCTTCGGAAAGATCTTCTGGGAGGTCCTGTGGAGAATGCACGGGAGAATGCAAGCAGGAGGCAGGGAGATCAGTTCACAGCTACTGCCATATTCTGGGCAAGAATGAGTAAAACAAACTTATTAGTTGAAAGCTTGGGTATGGATGTGATGGAGTTCTGTAAAGTGGAATCACAGGACCTGACGATAAATTTGACTTGAAAAGTAGGGGAAGGAAGGATCTTGAACAACCACCTGCTGTTCACACTTGCGCACACCTGTCCACCTGCCCAAACAGTTTTTTAAAGAGCAAGTCCATTCATTTAATGAAGGATCAATCTTCCTTCTAAAGAACCACCAATCAAGCATGGTGTTGGCCTAGTGTCCTGGATTATAACGCCATCATGGCTAAGCCTAAATAACCACTCGCTTTATTCCTGACAAGTACTTCTCTGTGGGTCTCACCTGCTAGGAAAGGAAAACCCGGCTTCGAGGGACTATTTCCCAGCACCTATGCTCTAAAGGGCTCATGTTCTCGGTGCCAGTACATTTTTAGGCTCATGGACATTCGTATACTATTCATGGAGTTTAAGCATTATTTCAGTTACATATACAGCATGTCCTTCTGAGCATCTTCCCATCCTCCTAGCATTTATTACAGGCCCGTTCTGGAGGGCTGGGGAGCAGGAATACCAAGGTGACTGCTACCCAGGCTTGGAAGGACTCAACAGGGACACAAAAGCCTAGAAACTGGTTTTCAGAAGAGGCATGAGCAGCACAAGCTCCTTTGGTTCTCCAAGCTTTCACTTCTCATCTCTACAAAGGAGTGGTGAAGGTCCCTTCCGGCTCTAACTCTCTGTGCCTCTAAATCCAGACAAAGAAGAAAGGCACCTGACAAAAAACCCTTTCCCCCCAGGAGAAGCCCCATAATGGCTGCTTGCTGCTGGCTGTTCCTGCTGGCTCCTGTGCCAATCCAGGTGGCTGGGGACTTGAGGCTCACTGTGATCCACACCCAGTAATAGGAAGCAGGTGGGGGTGGGTGTGGTGATGGGGAGGTAGAATGGGCCGATACAGTGGGGCTTAGAGGAAAAGCGTCTTAGGTTCAATACCTTAGAGACATGAGATAATCCCCACACCAAAGAACCGACTCTAAGCTGGGTACTCCTTGGAGCCTTCGAAACAGATGCTAGTCCGCCCCACGGTCTGTCATTTTATCAGTCGTTGTGACTTCGGCTTCATGCACAGTATGGACTTACTGCACTGCATCTGGGGTGTGGTGGGGGGAGCTTCCAAGGCAAGAGGCTTGGTTTGGTCAGTGGGTCTTATTTCCTGAAATAACTCCTGCTTAGATTATTCTACTATAAGGTAAACTTTTAAAACCCTTAATTGACTTTTTTTTTTTTTAAGAAGAATTTAAGTTCCCTTAATTGTGTAGAATTCTTAAAAGGGAATTATAAATTTGGATTCTAAAATAATCTGTCTGAGAAAGAATCCCACAAACTCACATAAGCAATCAATTCAGAGAAGCGTATTATAGGAAAGAAAGCAGGGTTTACCCCGAGGTCAACCTTTATCCCTTTGAGAGAATGGAAAAACCATTAGAATAAACAATTACCTGACAACTCTTAAGAGCAACAATGGAATTCTCCATAATCTCGGTACTTGATAATAGGTCTTTGACTACCATTTCAACTTCATTTTTGAAAGTCACGATGAGTTCATAAATCTTTTCTATATCATGGTGCATCTTTTGACAGAGTGGAGTCTGGGCAATGTTATATGTAACTGTCCATTCTAAATGCATCATTAACCACTTGGTGTGACACTGGCCAGATAATTAAGCCAGGTTTGTTTAATATTCCAAATGAAGTCTATATGCTTATACATTAATCAAAAGTAAACTTCAAAACCTGGCTGCTAAAAAAATATCCCTTCCACAGCCTGTTTACAATGTAATTATTACTACATATCTGTTCGTGATCTGTGACATTTTTTAATGCAGGTCAACTATTTAAAATTTATAAAGATTTATGCTCATTTAATTATTGCATGTATAAAATTCACTCCTACATCTGTTATCTCGACAGAGAAAATGTGACGAGCAATTACATTGTGATAGTTTTTCAGTAAAAAGAAAATATCTTTACAAAGAAACTGCAGAAATAATGAAAACTAACTTCAACAGGCATGTAAAAGTGGAAAAAAAATTAATTCTCTACATTTGCATTTCATCAATGTCTTGTAGACACAATGGCCTAAAAGCCAAGTGAAAAGAATGATTATTTTTCCTTCTCTTGGGAGTGCATTATTCATTCATTCATTCTATAGATATATACTGAGCATCTACAATATTCTAGGTACAGTGCTAATTATGGAGATTCAGTGATTAAAAAAAAATACTGATCCCTGCCCTTAGGTAGGAGAGATAATATTAAACAAACATTCACACAATGAATTATACTTACGATGAGTGATTTCTTAGGAGAGTATACGGAGCCCTGGAGCCAGAGGCCCAGGACCCAGCAGCATCCCAGTGCTGGGATCAGACTGGCCTGACTGTGAACCCTGGTTTTAGCATTCACTGCCTGGGTGACTAGGAGCAAGCTACCTCGTGTCCCTGGGCTCCACTTCCTCCTCAGAGCTCCCGAGGGATAACAACCACACCGCAAGGCTGCTGTGAAGATCTCATGATGCACCCAGTGGTGCCTGGCCTGACCCACGGGGAGTGCTCGCACCCCTCCCTCTCACATTAACCCTTCTCTGAAGCTGTCCAGAAGAATATGATCATCCGGTGACAGAATCAAGTTCCATCTCCTAAAGTCTTTTTACCTTTTTCTTTACTTATTCGCTCAAGTTCATTACATTCCTTAGAGGAGATGAACAATAAATGTTCACAGACTTCTCCCATTTTACAGGCACTGGAGCCCTGGATTCCATTCTCTATGCAGCTTCCTAGCTTCTGAAATACTGGTGTCAGTGGTGCCTGCTAAGAGAATTGTGTGGGCCAATATATACTGCACGAAAAAAAAAAGTACTGGTCTTCACAGCCAAACATGTCAGCAAAAGCCTAGACAAGACAAGCTATTAAGAAGCAATGTTCCCAAGCCCTCAGCCACATGAGACGCCAAGAATTCTAGAAAAGCCAAGGGAAAAAAGGGAAAGAAAAGGGCCATCGAAAGCATTATCCCTGTTGCGCCAGACATTGAACTTGGAACTTTTCACTTAATACTTCATTAGTCCCTCCCATTTTTCTTGATTAGATAGGAACGAGGAGGCTCAGAGAACAGAAGTGAGCAGCTCAGGGTCCCAGGGTGGTGGAGTCCGGAGCCTGGCTATCTCCTGAACGCATGTTCTCTCCAATCCAGCACACTATATCGTATTAACAACCCCACGGTCATTGCTTGTTTCAATTTGCAATGCAGCAATTTAGTCATTTAAAATTAATCCTTGAAAAATCACCAAGAGATTAAAATGCAAATTTCAACATGGCTAGAGCTCAGGAGTGACTCTATGTCAAAAATCACACAAATTGTTCCTACAAAAGTTCAAATTCTCCTTAGAGAAAAAGCTTGCCTGCTCCATATTTGAGATATGAAAAATCATTTCTTTTCCTTTTTCCTCATGCATATCAAAAGTCAAGCAAGGGAGGTGGTGGGAGTTGGGTGGGTATAATGGAAACAAAATGCTCTAGCTCCTTACAAACCTGGGTCACTGCAGCCCACGTGGAGCAGACCTTGGGCTAATAACCTCAGCTCTGTCAGCCCTGGGTCCCTGTGTGTACAATGGGGCTCACTTCTACCTCTGACAGAGGAGCTGGAAGGATTTAAATGGAATCATGTATGTTAGAAGTCTGGCAGATTGTCTTATTATTCCCGCTTGGAAACAAACAAGACTTACAGAGGAAGATTTGGGGGATGATGGGTCAAACACAGGGAATTGGTTCATCAGTGGCAAAACCAGCAAAGAGAATGTAATTTTTTTTTAAATGGTGGAAGCAGGGGAGGTGGCCGACAATGTAGACAGGAACTAGAAGTGGGGCTATGAAGACAACAGGTTTGTTTTTTTCGCTAAACTATTTCTAACCTCAGTAATTGTGGTTTTGAAAATTAAGAAATTATCGGAATTTGCAGGTACCTTAAATTTAAATTCTTAAGGCATTCTCAGTCCTTAAAAAAATTAAAAAGAATCTACCCTAGGCAATAATTGTAACTACAACATTATTTGTAACAGCAGAAGACTGCAAACAATCTATGTGTCTATTAGTAGAAGAAGCATAGTTAACATACTGTGGAGATTTTCAGTGGAATGTGGGGATTTTCAGTAACATATAATGAATATTTGTCTCTTCTTCCTTTTGATGCCATGCTCATCCCATCCTCCCCAAAATTCATAGTAATAGAATTTTTAAAAACATAAACCCATAAAATAGGAGAAAAGACAACAATCGAAGAAAGACGTCAAAAGTCTTTGGCAGCCAGAAAGCGGAGGTTACTAAAGAAATGGTTCTCAGCCTGGGTCATATGCCCCCTGGCGATATTTGGCAGTGTTTGGAGACATTGGTTGTCATAACTGGCGAAGGGAGTGCTATCGTCATCTAGTGGGTGACAATAGGCCAGAGTGCTGCTAAATATCCCACAATGCACAGGACAGTCTCTCAGCACAAAAATGGTCCGGCCCAAGCTGTCCAGAGTGCCGATGGAGGTGGAAAACTGCAGGAGACTGACTTGGTGGCCCAGAAAAGGCTGAACGCTGAGGCTGGGGCCAGGGGGTCAGGGGAGCAAGCGTCAAGTCCAACTCCCACCGAACAACTCCAGAAAGGTTAGGAATTGAAGACACCAGAATCTCGGAAGGCCAGGGCAAATATGCCAATAAAAATAAGAGTAATTTGATCCCAAGATTCTCTTTTCTTAGCTCACACAGCTGGTCAAATGGCCTTCCAGCAACCCTCTAGAAGAATAAATATTTGTTTGCTATGAGAACTGAAACAGAGAGGCTTGGGATATACCAGGTATAGCTGACAAGCATTAGTCAAAAAAAGGGAGTGGGAGTTAAAAGTATACATGCTAAATGTTGATATACCATAACCCACCGCCCCCGTTTAGCTTCTAGAACACTGGTAATTGATTTTACATTCCCCGGCAAGAGAAAAATGACAAGTCCAAAAAAAAAAAAAAAAAAAAAAGATTCCGATACTAATATTTGAGAGTCTCCTACCCAACCCCCACCCCCACATGGAGCCAGGCCTCTGAGCCATCATCTACAATAACAGAACTTCATTAAACTTGATTACTTGACATTTACAATTTGTTTTACAGACAACAGAATTTCCTTTCTGTGAATCTATAGTAGCTATGGAGAAATCACCACTTATTCCAGTTTTTTTAAAAAGCAATTGAGTATATACCCACGAGAATTGAAAGCAGAGACTTGAATAGATGTTTGTACACTACTGTTCGTGTAGCATTATTCACAACAGCCAAAAGGTAGAAACAACCCACATGTCCATCGATGGATAAGCAAAATGTAGTATGTGATACACAGACAATGTTATGTTATTCAGCCTTATAAAACAGGGAAATTCTGACACACACTCCGGCACGGTGAACCACAAAGGTATTATGCGGAGTGAAATGAACCGGACACAAAAGGACAAATAGTGTATGATTCTACCTAAACGAGGTGCCTAGAGTAGTCAAATTCACAGAAAGAACTGGTGTTGCCACAGGGTGAGGACAAAGACAGAAATGGGGAATAAAGAGATTGTTTAATGGGTACAGAGTTTTGGCTGGGAAGGATGAAAAGGCGCTGGAGGTGGATGTTGTGATGGCTGCACAACAGTGTGCATGTATTTACACCAAGGAAATATACACTCAATGAGGATTAAAATGGTAAATTTCATGTTACATATATTTTGCCACAATTCAAACAAAGTAATCAAGTGCATAAGTAATAATGATTCTATATTTACTTCTACGTAGTACTACTTATAATCTGAGTAAAACATTTTGAAAAATACATCTTATGGCTAGGCTAGATATGTCATTCAGTTTTCACAGTGCAAACATTAACCTCTGCCCCTCAGTCTCCAGTTCACTGCTCCTATACGTCTTTAAGAAGTGGGGGTGGGGTTCTCACACTTAGACCCACAAATATTTTATTTCACTTTAAAAGTGAATGAAAAAATACTGTAGAAATACAATTCTACTTAAGTAAACTTATCCTAATTAAAAAAAAAAACCTTTATAAACATTTTATTTACATCAGCAAAAACTGAAAACTGCCTAAATGCCTAACAGTTAAGAAACAGCTAAGTAAACTATATAGAGAATGAAATATTATGCAGCCAAAGAAAATGTTTCTCATAAATAAAATGGGAAAATGCTTACATAATAGGTGATTTTAATTATGTAAAAATACATTCTAAAAAGATTAGAATGAGGCATAATGTTAATAAGTGATTGCCTTTGAGAAATAGAAATAATAATTCCTCCTTGTCTTTATACTTTCAATACTTTTCAAATGTTCTCTATTTGTTTTTACCTTTATAATGCATTTTTTTTTTGATATAACCTTTTATATTCTTTTAAAAATAAAATGTAACTTTTTTCTCCCAAATACTCACATTCTCAGGTATGCTGGGAAGTTCTCTGGTATCAGGCACAGTAAAATAAGAATGCTGGAAAAGAAAAGCAAAAGCTATTTATTTTGGCAAAAATATGCAAGAAGCACATTATTCAGCAATCAAGTAAATGAACTGAAGATAATGCTTTACTCAGATGAGGAAACAGTTTCACTTGTAGAAAATGTCCATAAAATATTTTCTTTGGCTAATGCTGGATTAAAGCCAGATGCATAAAGTCATCTGGTAAACGGAGTCCTTTTCTATGAAAGATGAACTTCTATGGGAGATACACATGTACAGCTCTAAGAGGTTAAAGGCTAAATTCCCACACGATGTTTGCAGGTTTCTGAACACGTGAAAGCTACAGGCTTCATAATTTATTGTTCAATGAGGCAAGTGGACTCTAGGGACCAAATATCACTAGGTTCACTCAGCAGTGGTCTTTACCAACCAAACCTGCCATTTCATTTCAGCATCTGAGGTTATATCCATCTGTGAGCTGCAGGCAAAATGCCCCGTAAGCCCAAGTGAAGTTAAGGACAGCTCCAGCTGAAGGACAGCTGCGCTGAGACCATTACAGATGGTTACCAGTTGAGAATTCATCTCTGCTATGCATGTTCAGCAAATAAGCCTCCTGACTTCCAGTGCAATGTCCAGTGAAGAGAGCACAATCTCCAGCTCAGTGGAACTGAAAACCTGACTTGTTCAAAGAACTTCCAAGGCAGCGTCTCCATGTAACAAGCATGAATTAAATGACAACAGGCTGAACTGATGACACCTCCTCTGTGTTACTAAAGACTCAGAGGACAATGGCCAGCAGGAATGGAAAGTCTAGTGCTGGTCAATTAAAGATGGGATTGTGCAAACGCCAGGAGAGGTCACATGCAGAGAAGGTCGGCTTAGTCTTGAGTTCAAACCTGGACCCCCAAGTGACATGTCAGGAAGTCCCCCTGCCCTACTATTCTTGGATAATTGCAAAAATTAAGTAGGTCTCTAAGAAAAATGAGTTGTATAGCCTTCCTGAAATGAAAGGCTCAGGGAACAACTGCAATAATTACGACAACAACAATAATAGTGTGAGCTATTTGCCTAATTTTCAACATATACTTATTGAATACCTGTTACATTGAAGGTTTAAGGCAAGATCCTCTATAAATATTATCTCTAATTTCTATAACACATTTTAAGGTAGATATTACCTCCACATTACAAATGAGTAAATTAAGGCTTAGAGAAGTAAAGTAACTTGTTAAGGTCACAGTTAGTAGGTGACAGAACTAGGACTGAAACCAGGTTTGGATAATTAGAGCTATGCTCTTTCCAGTATAACAGACTGCTTTTTTTCCCCTGTGCTTTTGATGTGCAAATTATAGCTAAAGACACTAATACACTAACAAGTGAAAAATAAAATTATTAAGATAACTTAAAAAAAAAAACCTCTGTAATGCATTATTCTAAAATCTGTGTGCCTGTGCCAAAATATTATCTATGAAATATTATAATAGAGATGACATTGCATGGAAACTAGTTAACAATAAGGATTAAAGTAGTAAAAATATAAGGTTAAATCTGACACCACATTTGCCCACTTCTATTCCAAAAGGCGAAAAGGGAGGCCCAGGAAATGTTCAGTGTTGGATGTCCCCACAGTAATGGAGTCACAAAGTGATGGTTGGCACAATGAAAGGGAAAGAATGGAGACCACAGAGTTGACCACTTTATAGCTGTATGATTTCAGGCAACTTCACTTAATAGCTCAGAACCTCAGTTTTTGAACTTGTAAATGGGAATCATGATGTCTACTTCAGAACTGTCGTGAAGAATGTTATATATGTCAATTGCCTAGTCTTCCATAAATGGTATTTTAATAGAAAATTAATATTGCTCTTGACTGCTAGTTTACATTTCTGTTTTTCTCCATCACCTACATCAGACACATGAAAATATTCTCTTGTGACTAAAGACAAGAAAAGTCCAAGACTGTCATTTTCTCAACATTTCAGGCTTTATAATCTAGATGAGACCAGCACTTCAAAATCAAGAAACGCCACATGGAGAGAGGAATCTCTTGTGAACAGGAAAGAAAAAAAGATCTGCCTTTACAGATGCAATGGATTGTAAATAGTGAGCCAACACAATTCCAAAACCAAGTCGTCCCCAAGCTGTCCTTTGAGATTCTGTCTTGCTCCATCGCCCATGAAATGCCGGGACCAGAGGAGGTCAGAAGCATTCCTAGAAACCACTGGCACGAAACAGCCATACCCTCCCTGCAGTGCCTCCTGCCCCTGCGACGGCTTCTCCTTGAGGCCTGGCAGCTAGTCAGGGGAAGGAGTGGCCCTTCCTCCCAGCAGCCGGTGACCCAGCCAAGCGACGCGCCATAGCTACCTGTCGGATGTCATTACAGGCTGAGCTGGTGAGATCGAGCTGCTTAGGAAAAGGGACAGAAGCAAAGGCGGGACTGCAGAGCTGTACGGCAAAGATGGGGCAGATTTAAAGCTCATTTTTTTCATCTTCCAAACAGTCTCCCTTAAGTGACTTTCTGTAACAAGGTTCCTTCCCTTCCTATGCTCTATTCAAATGAGCAAAAACCTCTACAAGTTCCTCTTTCCTTGTTTCCTCCCTTGCTCTCAGCGCTCATGGCCCAGTAGAAAGAACGCAGGCTTGGAAGTTAGCCTTGGGTTTGAAAACCCCAACCTTCCTACTCATTAATCACATAGCCCTGGTCGGGCGAGCACCTGTTCCTCTCTAAGCCTCACCTAAGAAGGAGAGCACTAACATCTATTTGTAGTTGTTCTGAGCATCACAGATGCGCACTTGGCAAAAATCAGGAACTTAGTAAATAGTAGATCTATTATTAGTTTATTGGCAATATTGTTTTCAATTTGATTATCATGAACAAAATTATAAGATATGTTCATTTTCTTTAAGAAGGCAAATACCAAGATAATAACTATTAAATACTAAGACTGTACCTGGTTCTAATGAAGTTGATAAACATTCAGACCCCGCAACATAAAGGTCTGTGCAATCAATAGCTGGCTAAAGGGTGTCCACCTGAGAATACGACAAAGGTGGTGACAAGGGTTTGACCTAGGAAATTAGAGAATCCAGGAACTGAAACACTGAAGCATACACATCACTCTGATCAGTGGCAAAACCACGACCAGGATTGGAATCTCTCAGTTTGCAGCTCCGAGGGTTTTCCACCCTAGCACACTACAGGGCATGTGGCATGTACAGAAGAGTCCACGGTCCTATGCTAGGCACGCTCCGGCCCTGTTCCAGCATGGGGTGACTAAGTACTGCTGAGTGCACAAGATGGTCGGGCCAAAGAAGAAAACCCTAGCTAAGCCTAGGTGGGTGTCAGGGGAGGATTTCTCATCATTAAAATCTGAGCTCTGAAAGATGAATACGGGGCACCCTGAAAAAATGGGGAGAAGTGGTGTTGAAGGCTCAGGGGTGACAAGATGGGCTTCAGCCAATGGGCATGCATAGAAATGCTGAGGGGCAAAGCGTGAGGCAGGAGCGGGCCCCAGGACAGGGGCTGAGGAGACAGGTAAGGGACAGCCATCCAGCATCTGCCATCCAGGAGATGCTAGTGGTGACAATAAGAAAGGAAGGAGCCAGGGGACATTTGAGACCCATTGCTCTTGGAATCCCAGAGAAAGGAAGAAATACAGTTCCCTGGCCTGTCTAGAGCCCAGAGGTCTCAGAGCACTTGGCGTCAGGGGTGGAGGAGGTGCAGATGACAAAAGACGATCGCTCACTCCTTGCTGTTAACAGGGGCATGGTTTCCCAGGGACCACTAACATTCGGCCCCTACTTACCACGCTGAGATGAATAGACATTCCTGGGTCAGGGATGGGAAGTCTGTGCAGGGTGTCGAGAAGCTCATTCCACTGACTCTCCTGCAAGAAATAACAGGCCTGAGTAACAAAAGCAAGGCTGAGCCCTTAGTCAGAAACCTGCAGGGAGGTCTAGGCACATAGTGAGCTGGGGGCACCCATGACTGAGGGGCTAGGGAGGTGCTGGCTCCAGCATAGAAACAGGTTTGATATTAAGTAGAGTTGGACAAAAGAGACTGCTTATGGCTTAATATGAGAGCCAAACAGATCCTCCCACACCAAGGATGACATTTTCCACACAGTGAGACACCTACCATGACCGCCTTTTATGGATCACATACCATAAGCTCTCGGCAAATCTATCCTCTCGACTCCATAGCAACAACTTTTAAATGAAAACAATCCTAGCGTACGGGGCGGGGGCGGTAGGGAGAAATAACGATGACACTACAGGTCTCGTCTTCATCATCATTACCCTCTGTTAATTTTATTGAGTGTTCACTAGATACACACAGCAGCCTCCAATTATGGAAAGTTAAAAATGAACTACGTACAACAACATGCAATATAGGGTGGTGGCTGTGCATTTTAATTAGTGAGATGGAGTACAAAGCAATACAAATTATTCCGCTGAAAACAGATTCACCTTTAAAACCCTCAGAACACTGCTTACAGAATGCTCCCCAGACTATTTCTCCCACCCTGTGGAATTCTCTATATTAATATATTAATAAAGCTTAACATCTGTGTCCATTTGCTCTCTGCTTGATTCTCACAACCACCCCACTTTACAGACGGAAAACTGAGGCTCTGAAGAGTGAAGCAACTGGCTCAAATCAGCCAGAGAGCAAGCTGCTCAGCCAGGAACAGGTTTTCTGTGTTCAAGCCCAGAGGCCTCTACAGTGCTGGACAGCTATTTCTGACAGTGAATTTGAAGGAGGAGAAAAGAGAATGAGCCCAGATTAAAATCTGAACTCTGATAAATTACTCAAGTTTCTCGCAGAGGAGAGAAATGCATGTGTGCATGCACACACGTGTTTAATTTTGCTCTGAAACAATCTCAAATCTACAGAATAATTGCAGGACAGCACAAAAGTCTTTTTTATTTTCTGAACTATTTGAGAGTAAGTTGCTAACATTACACCCAATCATCCATAAATATAAAGGACACTGCCCTATATAACCACAATGAATCCTCAAGATCAGGAATTTATCACATTACTATCTAAACCACAGATCTCATCAAGTTTTGTCAACTGGGCAAAGAACGTCCTTGATAGCAAAATAATCCAGTTCAGAATCACAAACTGCCTTTAGTTATGAGTCTCTAGTCTTCATCAGTCTGGAACAGTTCCTGTCTTTCCTAGATTTGTATGAACTTGACAGTGAGACCAGCCATTTTATAGAATAACTCTCAATTGTCTGAAGCTTTCTACTGACTCAGATTTCAATACATTCTGTTACTGAGGATGTTCACTTTGATTATTTGATTAATTCATCTGATGTCTCTACTGCGAGGCTAGTCATTTTCCCTTTGTGGTTTAGTAAGCATTTTGTAGAGCAATACTTCATATAAATACCGCATTCCTCATCAAACTTCTAATTTATTTACTTATTCATATTAATAAATATAGTGATGTTTATATTAGTAAATATAAAACACATGGTTTTCTGGTTTGTTCAATGGGTGATAATCCTTTGCTACTGTCATTTGTTTTGATGCTCAAAGTGTCCCAGATACAACTAGTGGGAACCCTTTGTCTCTTCGAGCTCACTTTTGTGTCTTTCTGATGTGTCTCCATTAGGTTTGGAGCACTTCCTTACTTTTGGCACAAAAAGATATTCTAGGCTAATCTTATATTTTCCCTGCCCCAGCCCTGGAATTAGACATTTTTTTCAGGGAACTCTGGCTTCTTTAGTGGAAAATGTTACAGAGAAACCAAGATTTGAGCATGAGGAGTGCTCCCTGCGACCTGAGTATTACTGACCCTACTTTTTCAGTGGACAGTGCCAGGGAATACATCACACACACACGGACCCACGACACACACCTACAGCTCTATTTCTATATCTGCCACATATTGAAAGCCATGGGTTCATAGCAATGGCTCTAATTCTAATCCATCATAGATAGGAATCATTCTACTTTTCTCCCTTTTACATATTTATAACTGTATTCCACAAAAGTGAAAAATCTTGACCCTATTTTCTTAATATATTTATTTTGTATGAAATCAATTTTTTTTTTTTAATCAATGCCCCTACCTCCTTATCCACCCAGATGCCCTCCTTGATACTGACATCCAGTGCTAGGCCACCACCATCCACCCACTCCAGGCTCAAACAACCCAGTGCTGGGCCACTGGTGTTGAACCCTTCCCACATGGATCCCTCTAGATCCCACTAGAGTCCTGACATCCAGTGCCCAGCCACTGTCACCACTGTCCCACGTAAACAACCTCCTCATCTGTCAGCTCTGAAATCTTCAGCCAGGCTGCTCTCTGGCTCAAATGCCCTCCCCAGCCCTGCCATCCATACCACAGGGATACCCTTGTTGCTCTATTCAGGGTCTGATAACCATGCTGGGTCGATGACCCAGAAAGACACGCTCATCATGTAGCTTAGGCTCTGACACCATGCTAGGCTATCACGGTCATCATCCTGCCACCATTTGAAGCCTACCATGCTCAACCTTCACAAAGCTTTTTGGACTTGGGGAGGGAGTTCTGTGTTTTTAATAAAAGTTCTTTCGTCCTGTTCTTATCTGATGACCTTGCAATTTAGCCAGCTGTAGGTGGACTCCTGATCATCTATGTCATAATTCCTTTAACCAGACAAAATTTAATAAAAAGAGTCTTGGATATGGGAGAAATACACTCCACCAAAACATGTCACTGATCTCAGTCTCCAACACTTCGACAGGCAGGGTCCTTTCTGGGGCCATGGCGTGGGTTGTACCTATCTGTATCATGAGACATGTTTTTAAAAGTCTACTATGCTTGGTAGAACTCTTTGGTAGTGGGATCTCGAGGGATCCACGTGGGAAAGGGGGCAGCACCAGTGGCCCAGCACTGGAGCATAAATATAGAAGGAAAAAATATATGAGTCAATCCCCAATTCTAAGACTGTGTAGAGCTTACATGTTATACAATTCTATTTTCTAAAGACAGCTTTCAAATTTGAGTGAAAACCTGAATGTCTGCTCTAAAGTGAACTGTGAATTAAAAATCAATGAACAGACCCAAGGTGGCCTCCTAACTCATTCATCAAAGAGTAAATCACTTCTTTTATAAAAGAATTTCCTGATACCTAAGCATCCTTTCAGCATGAGCGTAGTGATCCAGGGAGTCATTTCTATTAGTTTATTCCTTCCCTATATTGTGACCTCAGAAATACATTTGCCAGTTAGTAAATCGAACTTGAAGGAAAGATTTACCCTTTACACCATTATACCAGTGTTCCAGGAAACACTGGTATCTCAAAATAGTAGTATCAGTCATGGAGTAAAAAGGGTTTGAGGCCATATGAGATGGGAAACTCTGAGTAACACAGATTTCTCCACTGCAGGACTTCTCAGAGCCTACACTATATAAATCTTTAGGAGACAAAAATGAAACAGAGCATTCCCTCTCCTCGACCCCAATATTACTGAACTATGGTATTACTTTGACAGATCAGTTCTCAGAACTACTGTTCTATAAAATATATGAGGAAAAACATTTAACATGTAATAATAATGTATCGCTTTAATTTAAAAACTTAGGCTATTTACGAAAAGGAAAATACAAGAAGTTAGATATATGGACAAATATTCAACTCACTAATAATCAAAGAAATGCAGTCAAAACAATGAGACTTGTTCACCTGCCAAATAAAAACAATGGATTCAACAAATAATACTGGCGAGAGTATGTAGCCCTGGGCAAGTAAAGGGCATCTTTTAAGAAAACAGTACAATTCTTTTGGAAAGCAGTTTGGCAAATGTTCTAAAAATGTTTATGTCCACTGACCTTACCATGGCCCATCTGAGATTCTACTCTTAAGGAAACAATCCAAAATGAAGAAAATGCTTTATGCTCAAAGATACTAATGTCTGTAATTGTAATATTGGGGGGAAAAAATCCCAAATAATAAAAACTCCCAACAACAAGAAAATGTTTCAGTAAATCAAAGTACATGATATAATGCTATGTGGCCATGAAAAATATTTATGTTTTTACCAGTGTTGGGAAAATGCTTTGGTAATTATGAAACCTGATGAAAACAGGATAAAAATGTGGGCTACAAAGTCTAAATACATCTCCCGTTACCCTTGATATCCATAGAAGACACTTTAGTATACCATTTCTTCCAAAAATACAGTAAGACATAGCTATACTAAATCTTAAAGTAATTCTCAGACCTTTAAAAAAATACTGTAAAAGCACAGCAAAGCCTTATTGAATTGGGAACTCAGGACAGCTGGCCAGGCCACTTACCAGTCAAGTGTTTTATTAACAAATCTCAGCTTTGCAGCACGACATGAGCAAGTCATACCTGTGTCTCAGCAAAATTATAATTTAATACATGTCATGATCTTTCAGGGCTGCTCGGGAAAATTAGATATTGTGAGTATTAACTCTGTGAATGCCGAGGGTCGATTTCGTTTTTTCATTTAACTCAAAAAATAAAGGAAGAAAACACTAGCCATACTTATTTTAGGGGGGTATGGAAGTAGGAGGACATGTAGGAGTGGTTTTCTCTTTTTACTATTGTCTGATTTCCCCAAACCCTCTATAATGGGTATGCATTACATTTTTGGCAAATGTTTTGGTGAAATATGAGGTATATATTACTTTTATAATTATAAAAATTAAAGTTTACTTGTTAAAAAGAATAAAAGACAAATACCTGTCCTTTTGTCGTGTAATCTGCCAAGATGTTAAGTAGCTTATAAAATACTTCGAACCACGGGAGATAGCTGGGGAAGAAGAAACACACGAAATATTAGTATGCAGGTCAAAAACTTTAACCAGGAGCAAATTCAAGACTGGTACATTTCTGTCTTTCCCTACAGCCTAAAGAGTCATCCTGTCATAGGTTGTGCTAGAAACACAGACTGGTGAA
Source organism: Macroglossus sobrinus (assembly GCA_004027375.1). Taxonomy (NCBI): domain Eukaryota; kingdom Metazoa; phylum Chordata; class Mammalia; order Chiroptera; family Pteropodidae; genus Macroglossus; species Macroglossus sobrinus. Next base: position 173,807 of record PVKZ01001304.1, on the reverse strand, counting down.
ATGCTAATTATTTCTGGGATTTAAAAAAATTGCCTGTATAACACAGAGGAATGAATGTTCATTATAAATTATTCCAGTGCCTCAGAGCTAGAACAGGTTCATAGAGAAGTCATTCAAAGCAGACTCTGCAATCAGGAACCATCTCTGAGCAGCCCCCCAGGCCTCTCACCCCACACCCACCCTTTCTAGGAAGGCTCCAAGTTTCTCAGGACTGGACACACACAGCTGTACACACATACAGCACTTCCACTGCTGGCAGCTGTGAGGTGTCCCCAAAGCCCCACGAGCCCAGAACCAGTATACTGTCACAGTGAACACTTCACCTGCAACGTACTCTCTCCACATACTAGGGGGTGCACTCTAACCCTCTGTCCCTCCTCTGGATCCTGACTATCACGCCCCTTAACTCGAATGACAGCCTGGACCTGACCATAGCCCTTCCTCTGTGTTGCTCTTTGAATGATCTAAAATGCAAGACTGAGTGGCACACTGATTAAAGTTCTTCAGTGTGTCCCATTGCTACAGGACTGGATGGCACTGGAGGCTCTCCACTGGCAGGCCCCTGACTGCCTCTCTGGCTGTCCTACTTCTCCAACACGTACTCCCCTCGCTGCGGCCTCACTCTGAGGACATGCAGGCATCCTCAAGCCTGCCTGAGTTTGTGTGCACTGGCCCTTTTCTCCCTCTGCCCTTCATGGTCTAGTCCAGCTGATTTCTAGTCATCTTCCTAACAGCATCCCACCCCCTCCCTGCCTCTCATGCCCTGGGTTCTTCTTTTCTACACTGTCCTGGGCATGTGCACGCCACGTGGCACAGGATGGTATGTCTGCCTTCCCAAGAGTCTGTGCATAAACGGCAAGGAAGGGTCACGCCCTTCTTCGTTTTGTCTTCCCAGCGCCCAGGACAGAGCCCAGCAGACCGTTGGTGCTCAGTGTTGACTGAACAAACAAAACTGAACAAAGACAAACAGCAAAGGCACTTTAGAGCAACAGAATTGTTGTTGAAATATATCCCTCCTCCCAAGAAGCTTTGTCACTTAATTCAAATGGCTTTGTTCATCATAAGAAACTTTCCAAAGTGACATCAAATAGTCACGTGGGCAGAGTGTGTACAGAGCACTTGCGTCCTGCTCAGGTCCACCCTGCCGAGCCTGGCAGGGCCCGTGACTGTCAGAGCTGGACGCGAAGGGGGGCGCTGCTGCTGTCCGACTCTGTCCTGCCCCGCAGGGGGAAATCGGCACCCGGCACCGATTACCAGCCCTGCCGCCAAGGGTAATAAATGAAGTGAGAGGCAACAGAGAGGACAGATAAAGTGCACAGTCCTCTATCATGAGCGTCTGTCTGAAGCCTGCACATGCTACTGTAAAATTTAAGTAGCTTATCAAAATATACTGATAAGCAACTTAACTTTTCACTTCTATGACAGCATTATCACTTACGTTAATATGTTTCAATCAGCTCTGGCAGCTGCATATTGACTATTACAGAGCAAATGACTGCTGCCACTTTACAGGGCATTTACTTTGGCAGAGCAATGTAAACATTCAAGAGGGATTAGGGAGGAGATAAGTTTCTCCCTTCCTATTCTGTTAAATAAACCTCAGCTGAGTTAAAAGCCATTCTAGTAGGAACAATAAATCCCCTCAGAAGGAAACTCTTGCCCAGATTAGAGGACACTTGGTAAACAAATTCGACTGAGCGCTACAAATGCTTTTTATTTTTGTTTATTTTTTTCCCCTGAAAGAAAAAATACCACTAGTTAAAATCTAGGAACCGAAAGTCGGGAAGGAAGATGATAATAAAAAGCAAGAAAATAATTCCTTGCAAGGTATTGTGGCCTCAAGTAGCTGAGAAGAAAGCTGGACTCACTTCAGGATACTTGCTGAAGTGGCTTAGAGCATACTGGATGCTCTGATCACCCAGGACAATGGCAGACGTGGAAGCAGTTTGGGCCACTAGGTTCAAGTGACCAACCCAGCTTGGGCCCGGAACCTCAAGCTGCCACATCTTCCCAGCTGTGAGGATGAAGCAAGATGACATGTGGAACAGCCTGGCCCACAGCTCACAGTGCTGGGTTCTCACACTCAGCCTTACCAAATCGACTCTTTTTGGCTCCGCTAAGCAGAACTCTGAGCCATGGGAGGTTTCGCAGTTACCCTGGAAATCAGCCATTCCTTCCTCCCCGTGGCCTGACCGGACACAACTGTTCTCCACATGTTGTCCCCTGTGCACTGACAGATGACTATCTAGTGATGGCAGCGTTAAGGTCTTGAAACCAAAACCCAGCTGTCTTCTTCTTCAAAGGATCCCTCTCTTCCCCTGTCGGAGGCCAGGGTTCACAGCTGAACTCTGGCCACTGCGCTTCCTGTACAGCTTCATTAGTGCTGGCACCACCGCTTCGCGCTGCCTGCGAGGTTGCAGGTGAGGGCACGGAGACCCTCCAGTCCATTTTGTGCCTGTCTGTCATCGTGGAGTAAATAGCACTTCCCAGTCCAGGGACAGGAAGCAAACACTCCATTACGCTGCTGCGCCCCGGGCGTCTGCAGAAGCCGCGACCGCTCCGCGCCTGCTCGCCCTGCACCTCTGCGCATGTGTATGAGCTGCTCCACGCAGGCGCACGAGCCGCGCCACGTGGTCTCACTAGGTGTTGGGCTCGGTCCAACGCTGGGGCCAAAGAGACGAACACGAAGCATCCCTGTCTTGGAGCAGGCCACGGTGCTTGTGGGAGAAAAGGGGCGCGCGCACACAACAAAGCATCACAGTTTGGGACCAGAAGCTCTGGGACTCTTTCCCAAGCACTCTACTTAGCTTAGGCTTTCGATGGATTTATAAACGATAACGGAGCATCATCACTGCCCACTCGGCAGAGCCTTGGTGGTGAAAAGCCTCCTTTCTCAGGCACTGGTCTGGATCCTAGCTTCTCTCACCCTGGGGAGAACTCATGGCAGAGCCTCTCTACTCATTTCTGGAATAATGAGTTTCAGGCTAAGAAGAGTGACACGGAACAGGGCCTTTGCATTCTTCTTGGTGACCTTCCCCTGTCTGAGGAGTTCTTGAAAGTCCATCTTGAGTACTCCAGGAGAGGTAAGTATTCCTTCTTTTCTTACTTCCTACCAAGAGTCATCGGATTGCAAGGCTATTTGGCATTGAGTTTTTAAAGCGTTCATATTAAAATCCGAAAAAACTCGCAACTTTATCAAAAGCAGAGTAGCATGGCATGTGCTGGGGAGAACACAGGCTTGAGTCAAGTAACCCAGGATGAATCTCGGGAAAACAATCTAAGACTGTTTCCTCTTCTATGAAAAGACGTACATCACCCACTTGATGTAACGGACATACGTGGACATATGTGGACACCCAATCTGACAGCTGCAGTTCTCTTCCTACCCCTCTCTGCCTAACCCTCTTGCCAATCTCAGCTTTGACAAGCTCTCATTGATTGCTGGCGTCTGGGTCCAGAGGCTCCTCCAGCACTCTGCACAGGAATTCCTCCTGCATTGCAGTCACCAGAGTGGACAGGCAAGCACAAACTGTTATAAGAAGAAAATGCTCACCAATAATGTGACTGCTTAAACCAGGAGATCCCTACTCAGCACTTCTGGTTTGATCTAGCATCTACGCCTGCTCCCATCAGTGTCTCGGTTGGTCAAACATCTACAGCAACATGCAAAACCGATCACTAAGTACAACTACAAACCCTTGCAAAGGATGCAGGATTTCATGAAGCCCTTGTTAAGAGATGCTTGACATCTATTCGGAGCTGAGGCAAAGTGACTGACAAATGAATATCTGGCAGCATTAGACCAAGTAACAAGGGACAAAGAAAAATAAAGAAAATAAGGACAGTGGCACAACAGTCACATCAAAAGAAAATGAATTCAATATCAAAAAGTTCAGAGAGGCCTTGGGGGAATCTTCAAATGCTTTTGGGGAAAATAACTCCTCTTATGATTCTGCTGTGAAAGTCAAACATGAAGTGTTATTATGTTAGAAAAAGTATAACGGCCTCCCTTAAAAAAAACCACCTGGCTCGTCACTTATTCTAAGAATAATGCATGGTTGGACTAAAAGCTAGACTTTGTTGAAATAAATTTATTTTCAAATGTTAGTTTCATTCTTTTCAAGATAAGATCCTAAATAAACTTTCTCCCCATTTTTACTATAAAATTTTGGTCTCCACTTAAATAGATGCATTTTATTCCCGGAATATGAGGCCCTCCTGGACTTAACCTACTTTGAAACTCACCGTAGTTTATGATACTTGCTTGTTTGTCTTCTCCACTGTGTCATGTCCACTAGAGCAAGGATCGCGACTGCGTATTGAATGTTTAATCCCTAATGTGCGCCTGGCACAGGGTAGATGTGCAATAAGTCAGAACCTCCCTTAACGGATGTGGCTCGTCCCTGGGGTTTCTACTAAGGTCTGTAGCACCAGAGCCACAGGGTTAACGGCCAACCAGCTCCTGTTGGGAGGCAGGGCTCCAAATTTAGGCAGGAGCATTTTGATTAGGAAAATAATCCCTGACAATGGTTTGCTGGGGTCTGTAAAAAAGTAATTAGAATAGAATGAGAAAATATTCAAAGCAGATTACAAACTACCCCCAGAGTGAAGGTTTCTTGCCCCTTGCCTATCCCTCCAACATAAGCAACCCCATCATCTACTCTTTGTTCCCACTTCAAGTGCCGTGGGAAAATGTCACAGAACCAGGCTGACGGTTTTGGTTTGGCGACCTGTGCTTTGGTTTTCAAGCACAGGTGAGGCTTTAACATTGCTCAGGAATCCTTGAATCTGTCAGTGCTCCAAACTTTTCCTTCTTCACCCATCTCTAACCCACTCCACCTGCTCTTCAGAAGATATTCTTCTCTCCAAATCTGAAGAGAAAGGCAATACCATGAGCCTTTCTCTCCACGACTCCTCCACTGCCCATGCCTTTTCTCCTGGGAAGGAGCAAAGACCCTAGATCCCAACCACACTGCCTTCTATAAGACATACCTTCTCTCTTTCACTCAGCAATGAGCATTCCCACCTTTAAGCATAACAAACCCACCTGTTGGTCTATGGTTCTCAAACTATAGCCAAAGCACCAGGTATACACACTCCCCCATGGGAAAAGCATACCTCATCTACCTGAGCTAACCACATTAAGCTTAAGTGAACATGTCTCTGGAATTAAAAACTGGAGGTGAGGCTCACAGTCCAAACATCACACATTTCCAGATCATTCATTTTTCAAATGTAGCCAACAGTCAGCTAACCACGAAGTCCTCCACCCAGTATATGCCTGGCACTCTGCAAGGTGCATGGGGAATGAGACCCATGTCCCAGCTTCTGTGGAGCTCGTAGACTAAGGAAGGAAGCAGACATACTGGCAGCAGCACTGGGTCAGTGCATTGAGAGAGGTTCATAACGGAAACAGACGACAGGTTCTCATGGAAGTGACACTTTGCTGATCAACTTTACACAGACTGCAAAGTCAGGAGTCCCGCTTGCGTCTGAGTATCAGCTTGTCACTTACTAGCTGTGGCCCAAAGCATGTTTCTCCTCTCCCACGTGTGGAATGGGGATATAATATCTACCCTCACGTGGCTGTTGTGAGGGCAAAACATATGTGAACTCACCCACCACCATGCCTGGAACAGATAAAATTGTATTCTTATTTCAAGCAAGATCAAATGTCAGAGGAACCCAAATAAAAGAAGAAACAACACTCTTTGGAAGACCAGAGCCAGCCTCGCTCAACCTGAGATCCTGCTTTGCTCACAGCTGCTTAATCTTAAGTTGTGGGTTTCTTATGGTATCCACTTAAGATCGAGAATCTCTGATTTACGTCCATAATTAATACCCCATTGTGATACCCAGTCCATCTATGACACAAATATATATACTGAATGAAGAGAAATATTAATTTGCATTAGGGGGGAAAAAAAGACACAAAAAGCTCCTGTAAAACATCTGTGCTTATATAAATCTACCCAAACACACACTTGGATTTGATTTTTGAAACCAGGCTTTTTTCTCTCTTGATGGGCATTCAATAATTGTTGCTTTTAGAGAGCGGATCTGTCGTCTTCTTTTCCGTGACAGTATTACTGTGATTGAGGGAGACAGCTCAGGAGGAAAGCACACAGGCACTTTTCTCTGTTCTCGCCAGTGAAGTGTTGGTAACAGAAGATCTTTGCAGTAATGACACCTGCACTGACAATTCAGTGTAATTCTCAGATATTTTCCATGGGCCCAGAGAGGGCGAGCGCACAGGCCTTTCATCATTTTCCAAAGAGTTTTCGATGCTGCCCGTCCTGTATTCACACGCCTACAGGTTTTTTTAGCCATTCAGAGCATCTTATTTTATGGTTAAAATTACTACTGTAATATAACGTAATGGGTTCGTGGAGTTCTGATGAAGATCCCCCTTACAAAAGTCTTCATAGACTAAAAGAGAAATATATTGTCACTACTGAAAAAGAAACAACAACAACACAACAAAGGGAAGAAATGGTTACACAAGAAGTCCTGTCCTGCTTTCAGTAGTAAACAACCAAATTAATTACCCCACTGAGATGTCATTTGATATTATTCTCATTTTAGAGCTAAGAAGTGGAAGCTATTGGGAGAAGGGGAAAAAAACATTTTTTTAAAATAAAAAAAAATAAAGATGCTTTGAGGGTAGGTGCAGGTAGAGAAAGGAAGGAGAGACAGGCACACAGAAGGTAGGATGTGGATGTAGCTGGTCCAATAAAAGTAACGTTTTAGAAGGCAAAGAGTTTTAGGCCACAAGGAAACCTGGCACTTATCCCCAAGTTGTCTTCATAACAGCTCTAGCAGCTGAATTATCATTCCATTTTACAGATGAGAAAACTGAGTCTCAGAGATGTGAAGAGATGGGCCTAGGACAGCATAGCTACTAAAAACAGAGCTAAACACAAAACTAGCCCAGTATGATTTCTGTCCCACTTGCTCCATGACACAATTAGTTGTACAACATGATCAAATATAATGATCAACCCTGAGATTAGGATTTGAAATTCTTACCTTGAGATTCTCACTGTAATGCCCTGATAAAAAGAAAGCTTGCATCCAAAAGCCCCTCGGCTTTAAGTGTTCTGAGCGAACCAGCTTTGGCTACCTCCCAACCATTCAGTGTGTTTTCTTATTTTGCCAGCTCCAGGGACACTAGTCATGTGTCAGCTCTTTATTGCTTTAGGAATTAGTGTATATGTTATATTCAGAAACACAAATATAAATAGCTCGACTTAAAATGTTTTAGTCAAAGAGGCAAAAAAAAAATACTTTAAGTTTTCCGTACTTGATGTTAAGATTCAATGCTTCTGCTACCTTTCATGTGTATTTTTAAGAACTAATCTACAAGAACCGTGGCCTGTGTCATAGATTCTTAAACATACTATGTTGCCTTTTCTAATTTAAAGCATAAAGCTTTAAATGTATGCTTATGGTGACAATTAGGAAATGCTAGATTAGACAGGGCATCAGTTTTCCATGAACAGCACTCATTTAAGTTCATTTCCACCCCAGATCTCTGCTTGAATGTTATATCATTCAATCGCAAATCTCTCTATAAAAGTGTCTGGCTGTCTCTTAAACCCATTTACGCTGTATGCTTCAGTGCCTTTCCTTGGCAACTTTTTCCATATGCTGAACTTCTCAGAGAAGCAGTCCTGTCTCAATTCACAGAACAGCACACCAATCAACACAAGCAGGCAGGTAAAGAAAGGAAGGGGAGACAGGAACACAGAGAAAGTAGGATATGAATGTAGCTGGTCCAATAAAAGTAATGTTTTTAGAAGGCAAAGAGTTTTAGGCCAAAAGAAAACTAACCTAACACCTACCCCCGAGCAATGAGAGAGCCCTGAACTTGAATTTATAACCCAAACACTCTGGACCATATGCAACTTGAGACACACAACTGGTAGCACTGCTGGGAATTTATGACTTATGACTTGTTCATATTTAATTTGTAACCAAACACTTCCCCTTCCTCTTAGCTACCTTAGAACTCTTGATTAACTCTTGTTTTCACAGGTCAAAGGTTAAATAAAGGAAGGGAAGCATTCTGGAGTGAGATTGCCCAGAGCACCACATCCAAGAGTGACCTGTGCAAGGAACATTAAAATAAGTGATAAGACTAGAGATTGTTTGCGACAGCTGATGTTCAAAGCCTCCTTTGGGTACGAAGTAGGACCTTACAACTAGAGAGCTGGCAACAAAAACAGACAGGAAACTGCTCTCAAGTTACCTCTCACGATGGAGCAACTCTCTCACCAAGTGGTTTCTCCAAAAATGTTTTTAGAAATGAAACGGGGTTTCGAGGGATGGTAAAGCAGGAATTTTTGCAAGCCAAGCAGCCCTTCATTCTGCCACAGGCATCTGTCTTGCCCACCATATTCTTCTACTCCGAAGAAAACTTCCACTATTAACTCGTTTTGCAGCAGACCCGGGCCAGGCTGAGAAACGCCAATTTCTTTACACAAAATTAATCACATAGAGGTACAGCCAACCTGCTGAACGGGTCTAATCTATCCAACTGCAAGATCCACTTAGTTCCAAATACCTTCACTGCTGACTACTCTTGATGTACCAAACAGATAAGAATAGTAATAGCAAGAGACTGCCATTTATTCTGGAACCCCCAAGTACCAGGAGCCATTTTTGCATTTCCTTATTCCTCATAGTAATTTTATTAAGTAGGTACCATTATATCCCCAGATAACAAATGAGAAAACTGAAACACAGAAAGGGTAAGCTACTTGCCCAGAGTCACACGGCCAGAAAGTAAACCCAGGTTTGTGTGATTTACTACTCCAACAGGCACTTTTTTTTGGGGGGGAGGGACGGACGGGCGGGGGGAATCTCTCTCAGGGGACGATACCAGTGAAGTGCGCCTAAGGCAGCACACACACACTTCACATGTGACTAGGTATCTTCACACTGTCAAAATGGGACAATCAAACACATTTTATAGATAGCATGCATGTATGCATGCATGCATTCACTCATTGATTCATTCACTGCCTAATGTAAGCCAGGCCCTGGGTGCAGAGTTGAATAAAGCATAACTTCCACCAAAGCAGGCCCCTCGCTTGAGCTGACATGCAAAACCACATGGCATTAAGAATGCTCTGATAGAGGCGACAAGAACAAAACTTGGAAAACACAGACAATATAATGGCTGAGCCACCTGGAAGGAGGTGAGGTGTGCATTCCCTCTGTACCATGACCATGGGACACGACCGCAGCACGAAGACGGGCAGTTTCCACAGCCAACCCCTTCCAAGGACATGGGACCTGCTCCCAGGTGATCCAGGGAGCTGGGAATCTGGCACCAAGTGGGAACGTGAGACGCCGTTAGTCACTACTATCAGTGTGACAAAAATCCTACTCCTCGGCCTCTCCTGATTTTTTAAATAACCTTTGTGCTTACAAAAGCTAAAATTGGAGTTATTAAACTTCCTTGAGATATGGTAGCTCAGAAGGGGGAGTGTTTGGTTACAAATCAAATACGAGTAAGTCATAAATCATAAAGCCCCAGCAGGGCTGCCAGTTGTCCGTCTCCCTCAGAAGAAACCCTCTAAACCAAACTTTACATTAAAGAGGCTCAGTCAACAAACATCCTGGCAGAAGGAGGCTTCTCTGACATCCATTCTTAAACTCGCAGAGCAGGAAAGCAGCCTTTCAGTGAATAACTGCTAAAGGCGGAATATTAAAATGAAGGTCAGAAAATGTATGTATGAATAATTTTTACTGTTATCTTCACCCGCATTAAATGCTGACTTAATTTTTATGGTAATATATTTTAGATGGCAGTTCTTTATTAAGTGCAAGAGCAAAACATATACACACACACCTACACAGGTGCTAAAAAAAGGGTTAAATTACATAATTAAATTATGAAAATCCAAGCAACAGAAATTACATTTTAGAATGTTTTTAATGATATAGGAAAACGCTGACAAAATAACAGATATTGAAAAGTGGCGCACATAACAATGAACCATATGCAATCATACACACAGAAAGACTAGAAGACCAAAAAATTTAATCATGGTTCTTGCTACGTTATGGGGTTGTAAATAATCTTTGTTTCCTTGTATATTCTTTTCTGCATTTTCTATGGCTTATGTATTGAGCATGCAAATGCCTTAAAAATTAGAAAAGGTTGTTTTGTCTTCAAAGCAGTTTGTGTTATTCATAATGGCAATACTTGGAAGTGAGCTGCATGTACAATAATAGTTCACATTAAACTGTAAACTAGCAAAAGAATGGAATATTATATATGCATTAAATCAGACTATAGAAAATATTTCAAGAGAAAAACATTTGCAATATATTTAGATATAAAAGCAGGCTCTACACTATGTACAAATAAGTTTTCATTTTTATTTTTATGTTTTCCTTATAGTCTCCAAACTTTCTACAATAAACATGTATTATTTTTATTAATTTTTAAATTAAAATATCTCTCCATTTTTTTTTTAAATTAAAAAAATAGAAAGTGGCATGTGTGAGTCCTCCTCCGTGTCTACCAAATTCCAAGTCATCTTGCTTGGTAGCAGAAAGATGACTGGTCAGGGAGGGCAGAAGCGAAGGCCTAGCATTGTGTGTCTTCAAGTGCTTAATAATGATGCCTACCCGCTTCCCACACCGGCCCCCTGGATGAAACAGAAGTGCACACTTCAGCGAACTGGTGCCACCAGAGCCCGAGATAGCTCCACTGGCCACGCTCCCACGGACTCAGTGTTGGGGTCGGGTGGTCGGCCAATAAGGTTTTCAGTGACCTTCCTAAAAACAGGAGCAGTCAGCCTCAGGAAACCCCATTGGGCCTCAGAGAATGAGACATGGTCACTTATCCAAGGGCACTCTACATTTAGAGGGAACAGGAAAAAAAAGTCAGAATCTATTTTTCCCTGTTAGACTTGGAGGCCAAATCTACAAGGCTGGATCCTTCATACAAATATTTAGTGAGCATCTGTATATGCCAGCCCTGTGCTAGACAGCCAGGCTAAATAAATGAATGAGACACAGTGCTATCTGTCCTCAAGGAACCTAAGTCTCTTGGGAGAAAATACACATGTAAATGGGTAATCACAGTGCACTGTGGATGCTGTGATACAGTTTGGCACCAAGAGCCGCAGGGACAACGAGAAAGGGTATCTCGACAGTCTAGGATATTGGTTAAATGAGGAAGAGAAGTTAGATGAAAGCAAAGTGTATTTCCATCTGTAGGGAACAAAATATTAGAGGCACAGACAAAACGAACCATCCATCAATGGCTTGGAGTGGCTGGGTCACTTTTGAAGGTGGGGAAGGATGTTTCTCTCTGTGTGCTTTTGGAAGGTAGGGTTGGGCATGGGGGTGCAAGGAAATCTTAATCTTGGCAGCAAGAAATGTTGACCAGACAAATGCAAAGAGATCAGCTTGTGACCAGACAAATGCAAAGAGATCAGCTTGCGAGAAATTTATGTGCAAGACCAGAGTTTAGCTCTTTTCCTGAAAGCAGAGAAGTGTTTTCAGCAAAGAGAGATTTGATCAGATTTGCATTTTTAAAAGATCACTTTGTCAACAGAGTGGAAGATGATTCAAAGGGAAAGTTGGGAAGCAGATAAACTCAAAGGTTCTAAGACCCACGTTGTTGGCATAAGTCCTCAAGGAAGAAGGAGGTTCTAAAAGTGATGTCAGTGCTCTTTTAATTACTGAATTAAAAAAAGAATTTGGATCTAGGAGAAGAGCTGAAAAATGAGCTCCTGTTAGGCACAGGTTGGTCTGAAGGGCAAGCCTCCCTCAGAAGCAGCGCCCAGGTGGCCTGGCGGGAGAGGAGGTGAAGTTGAACACCCCGGAAGGAGAGGAGTAGCTCCCCAGCTTACTAAAGGGTACTCCCTGAGCTGTTACTTCATCTATCCAAGGCCACTTGCCTCTCTGCAAAGGGGCAATACTTACTACTTACCTAATAAGGCCATCGTAAGGAACATATTAAGCAATTAATACAAATAATTTAATGCTAATAATACAAAGTGCCCATCACAGTTCATAGAACATATCAGACACTCAAAATTAGGCAACTTCTGTTGTTATTTTTAGACAGGAGATGCTGACTTGCTCTCTCAGGAGAAAGAGTGAGTCAAAGCTATGTTTTGGATGATTGTAAGTGCCTTTAAAATGCTGAATGCCAGAAGCATATGTATATTCTTTACAATTACTTTTAAGATTGTATCTGTCACAAAAGAGTGAGCTAGGGTCAATAGGGATTTTATTAATATTTATCCATTTGACACAAGATAAAGATTTCATTTCAAAGACAGAATAAAAGCAAAGAAAAAAAAGATGGGGATCATAAATGTGTCACCAGTATTTTTTCAATTATTCCTCAATGAATGACTCTTTTCAAGCTAACACTGCACATAATTCCTGGTGCTTTCTTGGCTGAAGGAATATCATATATTGTTCTTAACTAATTATATGAGACTTAACCCTAGAAGATTTAGTATGCTATAGTGATATAAAAGATAGCAACAGTAATAAGGTTCTCAGAGCTATCATTAAACAAACATATGGATGTTAACATTTTTACCTTTCACAAAAATTTGAACTTAACTTTTATGGGTTTAAAATAGAGCAGCTTTAGTTAATTTAAAGACCAGTTCTGCACACTGAGCCATGGGATGGGAATGAAAATATCTAGTACCTCAGCTATGTCAGGCATTAGACCACACAGTTTAAGGGCTTTATCTCTGCCCCTCACCTCAGCTACATCAGATGAGTATCTTCAGCTGCAAGTAACAGATAAAGGAATGAAGGCTCAAAGACGTGCAGACTTGCTCAAGGTCACTACGCTAGTTAAGTGGCATGGTTTTAAAGATTGTGATCTTTTTTCTTTTTTATTAAATCAATTTTGAATTATAGTTTACATGTGATACAATCCGCCCATTCTGTGTGTACATTTAGGGGAGTTTTGATAGTGATATACAGCTGTGTAACCACCACCTCCACCATCAGTACATCCAACATGTCCAGGACCCCAACACGCTCCCCTGTGCTCCGTCCATGGCAACCCCCTCGCTCCTCACAGGGTGTCTATTAATGCGTGTCATAGCTCTCACCACACTCTACCGAGATCATCTGTTTACCACCTGTTTTTCCCACCATGTACCTTTTTAAAATTCATTTCTTTTTAACATCAATTAAAATTACTCTTTCAGGTGTACAGCTCTATGAGTTTTGACAAATGCATACACTAGTGTAACAGTCACAGATAGTCAAGACACAGAATACATCTATCACACGCCACCCAATTTGCTCATGCTGCCCCTTTGTAGTCAACCCTTCCCCCACTTCCAGAATCTGATCTGTTTCCTATTCCTATAATTTTGCTTTTTATAGAACGTCATATAAATAAAATAGTACGGCATGTAGCCTTTTGAGATTGGCTTCTATCGTGATCTTCTAAGCCACACTGTGTATTTTAACCTTTTTCCTACTGCTGACCAATGAAAGTTAAGTGTTAATAGTAACATATTCCTGTGGGCATTCCCATGTCTCACAACTCCATGGCGCTAGCTGTCGCTCTACCCCAAGTTAGGGGACATTATAGGAATACCTTCTGCCCGCCCAATGCATTAAAATAGTGTATCATTCACAGATTTCATTAGCTATGTTACTTAATAGTAACAGATTACGTGAGAGACAACTCATAAGGTGAATAAAATAAACCACTCTATCTACACTGGGCTTGTAGTATATCAAACCTCTGTATTATACCATGCTTTCTTCTAGCTAAAAACCATGCCCAGCCCAGAGGGCTGACCATGATACTATGAGAGGTGGCAAGGGTTTGCTCCACGGCCAGAAAAAGGTGAAGCCAAGCTCTCCACCACCTGGCCCACCTAGATGAAGCAAAGAAGGAATGACAGCAGCCAGCTGCTCTAAACTGTCCGACCCTGTTATTTGTAGCAGAAGGAACAGAAGTCCAGAGAGTGGGAGGGACTTATCCAGAGCCACACATCTGCAGGGCCAAAAGAACATCCCAACGAACCTGGAAGTGCATCTATCTCTGTCCCCAGTGAAGAATGACTTAGCAATGCCCCAGCATTACCCTTCTCTTTCTCCTGTTCTCCTACTAAGTCGGACACAAAAGAACCTGGTTTCTCATGTCTGAGAGGATGCAGAAGAGTTGCTATCTTCAATATCTGGAATTGTCCTGAAACATCAACTGTTCATTCGGATTCCACAAGGAATTCCCATAGTCCCTTACTAACCAGAATTTGAAGTGAGGTCTGTTTAGCTCCAAACTTGATGATCTTTCTGCCTACTGTATGTTTTGATATCTACTCTGACACCCCTTTGGCTTAGTATTCTATGGCTCATTCGGTCATCAAACATTTATTGACTGGGAGGCCCTTTGCTGGGTCCTGGGGCTAACAAGAGAATCAGACACAGTCTCTAGTTTTAATTCTAAAATTAAATAGAAATGGTCACGTTAAAAGATCCTTTATTTTACTGAAGGACAGTTGAATAAAGGCTACTGGAGCACTGAAACCAACTGTGATCCTCAAAAAGGGCTACTTGATTTTTATGAACAATTTTCTTCTTCTTTCTTTTTCTGTTAATTCAAAAAACTGGCACCTTTGTCTAGGTCCAGAATGTAAAATCAGAAAATAAAATGGCAAGTCTTACAACTGTGAACTTCAATCAGCTCATTACAAACCAAAGAGACATATTTGAATGCATGTTGCTACATTCATTTACCTATTCTGCCAAGCCATTCAATTACACGATTTCAGATTTTGTATAAAAAAACACAGCCATGTTTCTTTCAAAAGCTGGTATTTAGAGAAAAGTGATTAGAACAGCATGCTATGATACGTTAATACAGTGGTTTCATTTAATGGACAATGGCAGTTTCTGAAATGCTCCCTGTACTTTAAATTATTACACTTAGAATTCATGACTACAACGTTTTTCAACTTTTTTTCTTTACTGCTGTACAATACGCTCCACTGGCACGGTGAATGCAAACAAAACACATTATCGAAAGAGTTCTATTAGCATTTGTAATCTCAACACAAGGCATTTTTAAAGGTGGGGAGTGGATACAGTGGGTTGATCGAATTGTGTGAACACTGAGAAGGATAAAGCATCATGATCGAGTAAAATGCGAGAGAGGAAAAGAAAAGGCTAAAGCAGGAGAAAAATCTGAAACCAAAATTTAACATCCCCTCAGAGAGACAGGGCACAAAAGAGATGAAGTTTATTCTAACCAGAAGCAGCTGTCACTGTTCGAATTAGGAAGCATTCCTAATGAATCAGCAGTTCTTATAATAAATATACTTCCCTTTGAAATGTGAGGATTCTGCTATGAGGATTTCTTTTGATATATTTTTTACATGAACTCATTAGATGGAGAAGAGGCAGGGATTGAGCATGTTCATTTCTAAATTACGATGGCTATCTTATCGATATCATATCCAATCAAGGTTAGTCAGGCGGGGCACAGTAAAATAGAAAATTTTAAAAAAACACAAAGCTAAGATTTCTACTCACCCAGACCCTTCGTGGCTCACTCCAAACAAACTTTGTATGATGCTATGTAACAGCCATGTCTCACAAAATACCTGCCACTACACTAACTTAACTGTGTCAGTTAAGTTTAAAATGGAAACCAGAGCTAGACAAACAATGAAAAAAGCATGCCTTCTGCATTAAGAGGAATCACCAAATTCCAACATGGTGAAGAACTGCTTACAGAGCATATGCTGTTCCCCAGATATCCTTCTTGCCGTTTTAAGAAGAAAAAAAAGAAGAAGAAAGTACGCATATTAATAAACATGCATACATGCATACTTGTTTCATCTCCGTGTAGGTTCCATATTCCTCTTTTTTCTTGCATTTAAAAATAATAATTGTTAACAGAGGTTTCTGTAACCAAAAGTCACTATGTTCCCATCAATATAGAAAGGAAACTGAAAGGCACATCTTTCGATCAGCAGAGGTGAGCACAACTAAGTGGGTATTATTCTATCCTCTGGCTATCTTTCTCCAACTTTCAGTCTTCCTCCTCTTTCTCCTCTTCTATGGTGGGTTCCCAGGATTCTTGGAGCTTCAGTGCAAAAACCAGGAACCCCAGAAGGAGTTACAGAGTAACACAAGGTGTAACAAAAACTGTCAGAGCTGCCTTGACTTTTACCCCTAATGCCTACGGTACTTAAGCCTTGAACTTGGAAATGAAAATGAAAGGATACTCTAAATGTAAACACAAACTTTAGCCTGCTTGAAAACAACCCTTTCCACAAACTTAGACTTGACCTTCTATCTCATTTAGGTCACCTGTGCTCTCAACAACAAGTTAGAACACAAAGGGTATGTAGCCCTGCAGATAACAGACGTCAAGGGCCAAGAAGATTTAACACTATCATTACGGTATCATACAAAAGAGGCAGAGCTGGGTGACTCCTTAAAGGAATTAGGACTTGGACATATATGGAAGGATTAACCCGCTTCATAAAATCAAAGTCCAAACTAGGTGGGGGGAGAAAGACCAGAGAACAAACCAGAATTGTGAAAACAGATGCCTTTGCTTAAAGATCAGTGTGTTTTTGTTCTACATTCCGAGTAAGTAAAAAAGTAGACCTCAAAAAGGACTAGGAAATATGTCTGAGATCACTTAATAAAACATTAGAGCTATATTGGAACCTAAGTCTCACTGGCTCCAAAGCCATTACACCATGTTGCCTCCCTAGTGACTTCCAAATCATGGGTAAGATTCTACTCACGGGGCAACATGACCTCTTCGGGACATCTCACGAGGCCATAAAGCTGTAACTTAGTGTCATTCTCTCAGATGGAGAAAACAACGCAGAGAAGGGTTAGGTGACCTGACCAACATTATATAATTCTATTTTTGGAGAAGACTCAATGTTCAAAGGGACCGACTACTAAAATTCTCCTTCATTTTCCAAAATGAGTAACGTCTGAAGAGTCAGCACCACTGAGTTCCCCTAGACTCATTCCCCTGCAGATTTGCATTTCTACAGAAATGCCTGCCCAGGCCCAGCGCTTATGTGACCCAGGCCTTGCTCAACCAAAAGGACAGCTCTGCAGCTGCCATGCTGCTTTGCTTTGCCTGCTGTGTTGGACAACTGTACTGGCTTTCGAATATTTCACCAGATAAGGATTGATAAAACCTATCAAGGACTGGAAAAGGAAAAGAAGTTCAGATGTCTGAAACGCAGACAATGATTTGTACATAAATATACCCACCTCAGGGCTTCGTTTGATAGAAAAAATAATTGTAAAGAGCCTAAAAACTGGCAGTATATTTTTCTCAGGGGCTGGAATAAGAGACACATGATTATAAACCCAAGCTTCACACATGAGGGACAGGCAAGTTACTTTTCTTTAAAATTGGGCTAAATACCTCAAAGAATTGTCATAAGGATTCAACAGTATAATTCGTAAAATAGGCTTAGCAGTTTCTTGGGGCAAAGGAACCAATGAATGGCAGAGGCTACTGCTGTTACCATTCATTCCAACAGCTAGAAACATTAGGTAAAGGATAGAACACTTTCATGATACGATTTAGCATTACGTGACCAGGATAACGTCCCTCAGAGAGAACATTTTAATGTTATGCAAATACATAGAAAAAGAATATAGATTAAGTAAAAAAGGTATCTAATTTCAAATGTATAATTTCAAAATATGTGCATTGTACATTACACATATTATTAGAAATGAACTAAAAAAAACATGCTATAATTTCTGCTTTTCAGTGGTAGAAATAAGGACATTTCTTCTTCATTGAAAATAATACATCCATTCAACAGTCAGTTTCATTTTTTCCCCTCCAACTGTTTCATCAGCATCTTTTTAACAGACCATCCTTTCCCCCACTTTATATGTGCCTGGAACCACTATCAAAAATCAATTGATCCTCTATTCTTTTCCACTGATCCATATGTCTATCCTTCTGCCAGGACCACAATGTCCTAATTCCTGAAGCTTCACAAAAAGATCTGAAGTCAGGTAATGCTGAACCTCAAACTTTATTCTTTTTTAAACTTATTTTGGCTAAGTTTTTTTTTGGGGGGGGGAGGGGAGCTAAAAAAATCTCCATACATATTTTAGAATTAGCTTACCAAATTCTAGAAAAAAAGCCTATTTGTGATTCATTAACTCCATAGATCAATTTGGGGAGAACTGACATCTGTATCAGCAATGGTCCTCGAGAGAAACAAAATCAATAGGGGAGACACACACACACACACACAGATTCATTTTAAAGAATTGGTTCAAGCAAATCTAAAATCTACAGGTCAAATAGCAGGCTGGAAACTCCAGTAAGAGGTGATATTGCAGTCTTGACTTCAAAATCTGTAGGGTACGTTGGCTGGCTGTAAACTCCGACAGGATTTCTATGCTACTGTCTTGAGGCAGAAATCCTTCTCCAGAAAAGCTCGATTTTTGCTCTTACGGCCTTTAATTGATTAGATAAAACCTATCCACATTAAGAAGGGTTATCTCCTTTAAGGTCACCTGATTACAAATGTTAAGTGCAGCATCACCTAGACCACTGTTTGATCAAACAACTGGCACAACAGCCTAGCAGACTGACAAATAAAATTAAGCATCACGACATCCTGACAACACCGAGTGTTGCAATCCATGAGCGTGTTTATCTCATCTATTTAGATCTTCTTTTAACATATTTCAGAAACATTTTATACTTTTCAGTGTCCAGGTAATACAAATTTTTGTTCAATTTCCCTTCAAGTATTCTATATTTTGATGCTATTGTAAAAGCACTTTTATTTATTTCAATTTATAATTTCAATTTCCTTACCTCACATCATATACAAAATTAAGAGAAATGAATCAAAGACTTAAATATAAAATATAAATCTATAAAATGTCTAGGAGAAAATATAGGAGAATATCTTTATGCTCTTGGGTTAAGCAAAAATTTCACAGGACACAAAGAACATGAACCATGAAAGAAAAAAACTGATAAACTGGACTTTAAAATTAAAACCCTTATGATATGTGAAAGATGTTAATAAGAAAATGAAAATGCAATCTACAGACTGGGAGAAAATATTTGCAAAGCAAATATCCAATAAAAGACTTATAATCAAAATATATAAAGAACTCCTACAATTTAGTAATAATAAAACAAAGAACCCAATTAAAAACAGTCAATGGATTTGAACAGACATTTCACCAAAGAAGATATAATAATATTTTTCTAGTAAAAAGCACATGAAAAGTCTTTCAACATTATCAGTTACCAGAGAAAAGCAAATTAAAATCTCAATAAGGTACTACCATAATTCAACAGAATGACTAAAATGAAAAAGGCCGACAATATCAACAGTTGGTGAGAAAAAGGCACAACTGGAATTCTCATACATTGTTGAAAACAATTGTGCAGTTTCCTATAAAGTTTTCATTCCATAAGACCCAGAAATCATATGTCTATGTAACAACTTAAATATGAATGTTCATATCACTTTCACTTACAGTAACCAAAACCCAGAAACAACCCAAATGTCCACCAACAAGTAAATAAACTGGGTTACAGCCATACAACAGAATACTACTCTGCAATAAAAAGGAACAAACTACTTCTACATGTAACAAGGATAAATCCCATAATGTTACCCCAAACCAAAGCAGCTAGACATAAAAGAGTACGCAGATAGGACTCCACTTACATAAAATCCTGGAAAAGACAAAGCTAAACTATAGCGAAAGAAAAAGGAATCTGTGGTTGCCCAGAGCCAGCAATGTTGAGAGTGACTAATGAGAGGAACAAGGAACTTCTGAGGGTAACAAAAACGTTGTATATCTTGACTATGACAGTGGTTCCACATCTGTATACATTTGTTGAACTTGCTAAATTATACATTTAAAACTGGTGAATTTTAGTAGGTGTGTTTACATTTCTTTATATCTTTTTGGTATATGGAAGATCAGATATTTTCAAAAACCCTCCCAACTGATACAATTAAATGCTAGATCACACACACACACACACACACACACACGCACGCACGCACGCACACAATCTTTAAACATGTGGCAAAAAGTAAACATTCCAGAGAGCAGAAAATGAAATGAACATGAACTCTGAAAGGTAACTCGAGAACAAAACCGGTTTCCACAAACGTGAAGCTCTTTGATGAACTGCGGACACTTGAGCTCCCAAACTATGGAGACAGAAGGCAGAAGTAAAAGGTGATAAAGCCTAGGAACCTTCTGAGAGCATCATGACCAAAAGTTTAGTTGCTTGAGGGCTACACCTTTAAGGATAAATTTTCAAATAAATTCTGGGAGCACATATTTTCCTTTCTTAATGCTCTTACAGGGTGGAAGCAAACATCTCCACTGACAATTTCTATCTATAAGTATGCTCTCACATGGATTTGCGATCCAAATTCACCTCCCATGATCTGATAAAATGTCAAACAGATAATGTATAGAGCCATGGAATTATTAGTACCTCTAGGTGACAGCCAAGAGCATAACTGAAATACAGATCTACTGTAGAGGGACTCAAATTTATCCAAGGCCTCCAAAAATTCTTACAAATTCAGCTTTATAGAGAACTAAAATCATCAAATACAGAATACAAAAAAGTTTAATACATTTAAAAACTAAAGAAAAGATTGAAGATAAGTAAAAAAACAAAAGACTACAAACAGCCAAGCAGACATAAAAGAATCAAATGAAACCTTATATAATGAAGAGATTAAACACAAGTAAAGGTAGAATTAGTGAACTGAAAAATAAACACAAATACATTATCCATAATGTGGTCTAAATAGACAAAAGAAAAAATATGAAAAAGAAAATAACCAACATGAAAGCGAGTGAAAGTCTAACACATTCTAACAGATTTTCAGAAGGCTATAATAAAGAGAATCAAAGAAATAATGGCTGAGAACATTCCAGAACTGCTAATCTAGAAATACCAAGCAAGATAAATTAAACATAAAAAAATCACACCAGAGACAAAGCATTGTGAAATTGTAGAACTCCAAATAAAAAATAGCAAGAGAGAATAAGTAAATTAGTTAAGAGCAACAATTAAACACAGCCATCTATGACAAGTAAAGGAAAAAAACAAGTAAAAGCAAATTAGAAACACAAAAGAACTTCCTTAATCTAATAAAAAAAATTACTAATTAAGACCTCTCTTACTGGAGCAATGTTAAAATACTCCCTTTCAAATCAGGAACAATAAAAGAATATTCTCAATCTTTATTTCTACTTAACATTGTACTCAAGATACTGGGCAGTGCAACTGATCATAAAAAAAAAATAAAGGGTATAAAGAATAAAAAGGAAAAAAATGACAAAGTATTAATTTATAAATTACAAGATTCTCTATCTGAAATCAAAAAAGTATAATAAATTACTAGAATTAATTAGGTAGCTGGACAAAATTCAATATTCAAAAATTAACTGAATTTCTAAACAACAAAAGAACAAAACTGAAATTAAAGATATATACATTTACCAACCCATAAAAAAATGTTCTTAGAGGAAAAAATGATCCAAAGATGTATAGGACCATTACAAAAGAAATGTTAAAATGTTATTGAAATATATTAAAATAAGACCTAAAAAAACTGACATCGTGTTTGAGAATTGGGTAGGAAGACCTGTTAACATAAAGATGTCAATTCACCACAAACTTATCTACATATTCAGTGAAAGTTTAATCAAAATCTCAAGATGAGTTTTATGAAACTTGATAATATGAGTCTAAAATTTACATAGAAGGGTACAGGACCGAGAAAAGCAAGATGTTTTTGAGGAAAAGAAAGTGAAGTAACTTTTCCAACGGATATTAAGACTATAGTAACCAACACAACAAGATGTTGGCACAGAGATAGACAAATTAACTAATACAGCAGAATGAAAACCCAGAAATAACACCTATACATACATACAGGAAAACTTGATATATGACAGGGCTGGTGCTGCAAATATCTAGGGAAAAGAATGGGTATTCAAGACATGTTACAGGGGGCGATTTGATATCCAATGGGGGGAAAAAAAAAAAAACAGAGGAAATTAGATCCCAACTGTATAGTATTCATGAAAAGCAATTCCAGGTGGATTAAAGATTTAAATGTGAAAGGTAGAAACTTCAAACTTCTAGAAAAAATAACACTGATAACAATGACATTATAAAAATACATATAATTTAATATAACTCAAGAACACATACACAAAAATTCTAAACCAAGTATTAGCCAACAAAGGCCAGTAATATATTAAAAAAATTAAAATATCAAGTGGGTTGGTAGAATATTAAAAATCAATTATAACTTACCATTTTAAAAGAACAAAGGAGAAAAACAGATATTCATAGCAATAAATGCAGAATCGACAACAAAATTCAACACCTATCCATAATAAAAACTCAGTAAATTAGGAATAGAAGGAAACTTCCTCACTTTAAGGGTAAATCTTAAAAAATCTACGGCTCTTATACTTTATGGCAAAATACTGTTCCCTCTAAGACTGAGAACAAGATAAAGATATTCACTCTCACCACTTCTGCTGAATGTTCCACATGGAACTGGAGGTACTAGACAGTGCAATAAAGAAATAAATAGAAATGAAAGGCATAAAAATCCAAAAGCAAGAAGTAAAACCAACTCTATATCCAGGTGACGTGATTGTTTACATTCTCTAGAGAATCTATAAAGAAATACAAGAATAAATGAAATTAGCAAGGTCACAGGACATAAGGAAAACATACAAAAAGTCAATTGTATACATACAGCAAGCAATTGGAATATACAATTAAAAAAATAAAACTCCTATTAATAGGATTGTAAAAAATACATAAAATACATAGGAATAAACATAATAAAAGACATGTAAAATCTTTAAACTTAAAAGTAGAAAATATTGCTAAGAGAAATTAAAGAAGACATAAGTAAATGGAGACATACGCTATGTTCAAGGATTAAAAGATCCAATATTGTTACGATTTTTTTCTAAGTTGAGCTACAGATTCAACACAATTCCAATCAAAATCCTACCAGATGTTTTTTGTAGAAATTGCCAAGTCAATGCTTAAATATACATAGAAATGCAAAGGATCTATAATATCTAAAGCAATCTAGAAAAATACCACAGTTGGAGCACATATATTACCAATCTTCAATATACACTCTGAAGCTACAGTAATCAAGATAGGGTGGCATATGGATAAATAAATATGTCAACAGCATAGCCAGACTCACACTTACACAATCAGTACAAAGGCACCAAAGCAATCTAATAGTGAGAAAAAAAGTCTTTACAACAAATGATGCTGAAATGACTGGATAACCATATGGGGGAAAAAAAGAACATTGACCCCTACCTCATACCATGTACAAAAATTAATTTGAGAGAGACCACAGATTTAAATGCAAAAGTTAGAATTATAATGTACCTAGATGAAAACTTAAAAGAACATATGTTCCACATGAGAGCATACAGAAAATGTAAGAGCATGACTCAGGGGCAAGCAAATGTTTTTTAGAGCAGAAAAGCATTAAGCATTAAAGGAAGAAATTGATTTAAAAAAAAAAAACTCTATCAACATAAAAACTTCTAGAGTGTCATGGTGATCAGAGATAAGTTTGTTGCGGGGACAGTGCACCCAATGACAAGGAACAACATTCATGGACAAGCTAAATTAGCATTCAAGAGCAAGGCTCTTGGCTTCGGGTTCAAGATGGCAGAGCTCATCTCCTCTCATTGACACCAAAATTACGACTACATACAGAATAGCTATCTTTGAGAATGACCTGAAGACTGGCAGGAGAGATTTTCTGTAACTATGGATATAAAGAAAAAGCCACACTGAGAAAGGAGGGGCAGAGACTCAGTCTAGTCAGGAACCGCCCTACCGTGCACCCCCCACTCCCTGAGAGGTGACCCACAAGCCACAGAGATATCACAGCCTCGAAGTTCACTCCCTGAAGAGTGAGGGGTCTGAGCCCCAGCCCAGAAGACCTACACTGGAACGAGGGGCCCCCATTATACCTGGCTTTGAAAACCAGTGGTGCTTACATCTGGTCATCAAAAGGCACATTAATAAGAAAATGACTAGGCAAGCTCTACACTGGCAGAAAATACTTGCAAAATATATATCTGATGAAGGATAAGTATTAAAATATATAAGTTACATGTCAATAAAAAATAAAAGATTTAACCATTTTCTTCATGTGCCAATAAGCATATTAAAAATGTTCATTAGTCACCAGGGAAATGCTAAGTGAAACCACAATGAGATGCCCCCACCAGAAAGGCTAAAAATAAAAAGACTGACAACACAACATATTGGTGAGGATACGGAACTGAAACTCTTGTAATTGTTGGTGTGTGTGTAAAATGGTACAACCACTTTGGGAAATTCGGCAGTTCCTTATAAAATTCAATATATAACTATCCTATGACCCAGCACTTTCACTCTTGTATTTACCTAAGAGAAATGAAAATACGTGGTCATAGAAAGACTTGCACAAGAATGTTCATAGCAGCTTCATTCATAATAACCAAAAACTGGAGTGGCCCAGCTGTCCATCAACAAGAGAAAGAACAAACAAGCTGCAATATAATCATACCGTGGATGAATACCCAGCAATAAAAAGCAAAGAACTGTTAATAAATCAACAACACATATGAATCTCACAAACATTAAGCTTGCACGTATACGGAAGTTCTAGAATGGGGAAAATTCGGCTAGGGAAGAAATGCATAGCAGTAGCTTCTTCTGGTTGATGGGCACAGGGACTGACTGTGAAAGATCATGAGGGAACTTTCTGGGGTGATGGCAATGTTCTATGTCTTGATAAGGGTGTGGACCACACAAATGTATGTATTTGCCAAAATTCACAGAATAGTAAACACATTTCATTATACGACTTTTCTCTAAGAAGAGGGGAAAAAGAATGGTTAACAAATACTGAATTCTAGTTAATATATAAGCAGAAGTGCTTAGAGGTGAAGTGTACTGATACCTGTGACTTATTTTTAAATGCATAAACAAAAGATGTATTGATGGATAGATTGATATATGACACAGCAAGTGTACTAAATGCTCATTGTAAAATCTTAGTGATGAGTATGTAAGTGTTAAACATCAGAAGAAAATCACACAAAGTGAAGAGGGAAGTGGTAACGGAAATCAAATTTCCTAGGATAATGAAAGCAAATGAAAGAATGAAAAAAAGAGACTACAGAAACAGTGAACAAAATAAATCAGGGAAGGGGAGTGGAGCATATGAAGGGGTGATTTTAAACAGAGGGATCAGAGAAGGCCTCCCTAAGAAGGTGGCACTAGGTAAAGACAAAGGGGAGAGAAGAAATCGTGTGTAGCTATCTGGAAGAACATCCAGGCAGATGGAACAACACAGAAGCCAGTGTGGCTAGAGCAGAGTGAGTGAGATGATGAGTAATAGAAAGGAAGGAAAGGTAAAGAGCAAGGCAGACCACCTGGGGTCTTGTACTATGAAGACTTGTCTTCCAAAGGAAGCCACT
Source organism: Macroglossus sobrinus (assembly GCA_004027375.1). NCBI lineage: Eukaryota > Metazoa > Chordata > Mammalia > Chiroptera > Pteropodidae > Macroglossus > Macroglossus sobrinus. Next base: position 148,250 of record PVKZ01001304.1, on the reverse strand, counting down.
GGAGGATTCTGGGCCAAAGAACAGTCTGATTTGACAACCTTTTTAAAAGATCCCTCTAGATGTCATGCTAAAGACACTATCATTCTTTATCAACAAGGGTTCTAAGAAAAGTAAGCCTTAATAGATGGTGATAATCAATATATATATATATATATATATATATATATATATATATATATATATCAAATCATTATGTTGCACACTTTAAACTAATACAATGTTATATATGTCACTTATGTCTCAGTAAAACTGGGGAAGGGGGAACCTTAACACCTTCAGTATTCCTTTGTATATACACCAAGAATGATACTAGCAATGTACCACTTGGGGTATAATTGAGAAAATAGTCATTCGAATCCTTTTCTGTGTTCTAGGATCAGATGAGGAATAAAATTCCATCTACGAGATTAAGCCTGGAAACAAGGAAACCAGTGACAGTAATCCAACAAGCAGTGGTGGTGTCTTGGACCAGGGTAGTAGCAGTGGAGGTAGGGAGAAGTGATCAGATCCTAGATATACTTGAACATAAGCTAAAGATGAGTTTGCCAGTGGATTAGATAGTATGTGTGAGAAGAAGAGAAGATAGCTCCAAGATTTTTGGCATGATCACATGGAAAATGACATTGCCATTAACTGAGATGGGGAAGACGAAGAAAATCAGAAGCTGCATGCTGGAAATGTTATATAAAACTGCCTATCAGACAACCAAGATGAGCTATAGACCACTGGAATTCAAGGGAAAGTCCAGGTTTGAGATCAATATATAATATGAGGAGTTGTCAGATGGTATTTACAGCCATGGCATAACATGGGTTGTTGTAATCAAGGGAGTAAATATATATATAAAGAAGAAAAGAAGTCCAAAAATGAAAGCCCGGGAGCACAACACTGTTAAAACATTTGGAGAGCTTTAAAAGAATCAGCAAAGACGACAGAAAGAAAAGCCAGGGAGGTAGTGGGAAGACAGGAAAGTAGGGTTCCCTGGAGGTCACATGACCAAATGTACCAAAAATTCATTCAACGGAGTGTTTCTCCCCTCCATCCTTAAGATGAGAGAAACAGCCACATGCTTGTACAATGATGAGAGATACCGTGGGGGCGGGGAAGAACGATAATACAGAATAAACGGGAGGAGCTGATGGTATCACATCTTGAGTAGGTGAGAGGGCACAGGATCTAACATACAGGTCAGGATTTTGCTCTTGCTAGGAATCTCCAAAGTTTATCTGTGATCATAGGAGAGAAAGCAGCATATATGGACCTATTTGCAGGTGGGTCAGAAGATGTGGTAGCAGCTTGCAGAATTTCTGTTCTAATTGTTCCAAACAGCAGTGCTGTTATAGGGATAAAAAAAAACAAAACTGAAAATAGCTTGTGTGCACCAACCGATTAGTTTTAATGTCACTGATCACGTTCTTAAGTAGAGAAGGTAGAGGCTCGTGTGTTCAGTTTATCATGCCTTATACATATGTTCCGTTTTTCACAGGTATCAAAAACACATTGATATTTTTGTGCATCGAAGTCCTATATTGGATAGGGGACTGGAAAAGAGGGGTAGTCAAAAGAGATTTGCACTATAGCTATAGTAATTAAATATTTATGTATTATTTTAATTATTTACAAAGGAAATGTTGCTATATTGCCTGCATAATGTTTCTGGACACCTAAATTCTCTGGGTAGATGGGATTATATATAGGTCATTTTTTGCATTGTCTGGTATGTTGTTCATTTTTATCAAAGTCTAGATATATTCATGACTGAAAAACTAAATTTTAAATAACCACATATAAATATTGTAAATATATGAAAAAGAACTAAAAATATGGCATGACTGTTGCATGCAGGTGGTAAGGTCGTGTGGGCTATTTTTCCCCCTTCTAATTTCTTATCGCACCTTCAGTTTGGCAGGGAGAGTAGGATGCACAATGAGCATGTATTGACTATATAATTGGAAACAAAATTTTTTTTAAAAAAACTCCTAGCACCTTCTGTTTTTCCACCTCTTTTTCTCATTATCCAAAATCGAATTTGGTTTTAACTGGATTCTAATCCCTTAATAAATGATCACTTGATATCTCCATGATGTCATGGTTTTGACACTTCACTTGCAGGTGTTACATACTAAACAGATGACCCTGGGTTAAACATATGACTTGAATTTCATTCACAGTATCAGGATAACTACTCCTGCCTCAGCCCCTTGCAGCTATCAGTAGGTTGCCTACCGCCCCGCTGGAATCAACCTTTGGCCAGCTTAGCTGGTCGGTGTATCAAGAGCTGTCACTCCACAACCCAGCAGGATTGAAGACGGGCAGGTCTGTTCTATGTCCAAAAGTGCAGATGCCAAGCATTTAGGCAAACCTGTCAGGGAAAGGCTGAAACGGAGTAGACAGTCTCCTGTCAGTTCAACGGCCCCTCTATGTGAGGTGTCCTCAGTTCCAGGGACTTCTCTCTCCCAACCCTACCATTCCCCCAGCCCCACCGCCCCCTCTCAGGTAAGGAGGCATGTTCTTTGTCCTCATGCCTTTTGGATGGAATTCTTGCACTGATCAAGCACTCTCTCTCCTACTGGGAACACGTCTGCTCTGAAACTCCATTCTCCTCTGACTGGTTTTCCCTCTCGACCTGTCCACGCACCAGTTCTGCTTTGCTAACTTCTAAATTTGACCTGAGAACCGATGTCGGAGGCCTCTTGCTCTCCCCACCCCATTCCCTGGGAATCTCCTCATGTCCTTGTTAAGTTTTCTGCAAATGCCTGTCTTCCTCTAGCATCAAATCTTACCATCTCCTTGGTGCTTGGCCCACTGGTCGACCATGGCTACTGCCCACCTGCATACGCCAACCTCTGCAGGGGCCAATTTTGGCAGATATAACGTACCTACATTATGAACTGTATTTCTGATAGGAACTGTATTTCTGAAGTTTCTCCTAAGAGCTGACCACTCATGAAAGCTGGAAAATGTATTGCAAACTTTCCACTTAGAATTTCCAAAGAATTTGAAAGTCCAAGGTTTCATCAAGCCAAAAAAGACCTAAATTTCACTGGAGAGAAGGATGTTAGAAAGGGAAAATTAACATTTGCTCAGCTACTGCTGTGCACCAGATATTTACCTACAAAAGCTATTTATTCCTTGCTACAACTCAATGAATTAAGAATTATCACTACAGATAAACAATCTGACACTCGGCAATATTTAATAACTTTCTCACGCAGCCAGCAGCTGCTGGGACAAACGTTGAACTCAGGTCTTTCTGATTTCAAAGTTAATGCTCTTTTCATCATACCATGCTGACACCCAAATCTCCAACACGATTCAGAGCTAAAAAGGCGCTTCCAAAGTCCCATGCAGCTCCGTAAATGATACTCAGATGCACACAAATGCTTATTTCACTAAATTAAAAAGCATACGATAAAGTTATAAAAACTAAGGAAAGGTATTATGATGCAAGAGTTCTTTGTTCTGTTTTTTTTTTTTTCCTTTTTAACACCACTGACCAAATTTTGTAACGAGGCGCAAAATATTAAGAATTTTGATGGCCTGTCGTTCAGTTAAGACAACAAAAAGTTGGGAAACTACTATCAGAGTTTGAATGCCAAATTCTAAGTCTGAGTTCAACAACACTGTGACCCTAGGGAATCCTTTCTGGTCACTTGCCAGACAAGGAAAGAAAGGCCAAGTGCAGCTGCCCTGTGGAGTCATCTAAAGGTAACTTAGCTAAAGAGCATTCAACACCGCACAAATTTAATTTGAGCTTTTAAGAAATTCTGATACTTTGCCGCTAGGGACACCTCCCTAAAAATTGCATAACTAAAAATTCTTAGAAGAGATCATTTCAATTTATCTCCCCCACCTACCTTGGATAAGTAGCTTTACTTGAGAATGTTTATATAAAAAGGAATTAACAAATGTACATCAATATTTACACATAAATTAATAAAGTTATGTCTTCTGGAACCAGATTACCTACAGCTACTGTGAAATACTACCTAAAAGCAGAAGTACAATTTAAACATCTGACAGGGGCAGTCCAATATCTTGGCCTTTTAGGTGTCTCGATGAGCTGTCATCGTTCTGATCATCTCCACTACACCTCAGCCGCATTCTCTTTTAGTCTCCTCCCTCCTCCGACTTTCCCATAGCCACACCTGTTGTGCCTCTTAAATCACTAATTAAAACTCCCCAGTTCTGAACCTAGTTTCCCACCCTTGGCATCTGTTCATTTTACAACTTCTGCCATACCTGTTCTTAACTTGCATCACTGGCGGTCTCTTCCTTCTCCCCATTTATCAGACCCTCCTCTCTTTACTCCCAACTTATCCAGCTTAGTCCTATGGTCCATCATATGAGGACCCTAAAAGGCCCACGGCTCTTTTCCTCTCAGCATGCACGCATGGAAACGCCTTATCCCGGAATGAATCCAACTATTTACCTCCTGTGTGTCTACATTAAGGCTAATATACGTGGCTGGGGGAAAAAATGCATACAAATATATTGTACCTCTATAAATTCTACATTTACAAAGTCTATAGCATCCAGCAATTCTTTTCACTGGTCAGCCCATGTAATTTTTTTTTTTTTTGGCAGGGGAGGCGGGGGGAGGAGGGAGCACCAGGATCAACAATCACTAGCTGCCCAAGCATCAATAAATTATGCTTCCAAAATCTCTTGATGTTGATTCCGCACGAAGAGCAACCAAGCTTCCTAGCGTGCCACTCACGAGAGAAGCCCCTTTTTACTCCGTGACTGCTTGAAATCTTTCCATTTTCCACTTAAACATCGAATCTCAACACTCTTTTCCTCGTTCTCAGCATCTGATCTCACCACCAACTTCATCAAGAAAACAGAAGCTATCGGACAAGAGTTACCTCAACTTTCCAACAACACATTCACTATCTATTAAACACCACTGGGCGCCTGGGCTCTGGAACCAGACCACCTACATTCTTATTCTGGTTTCGTCCTTTGGGTAAGTTATTTAACCTCTTTGTGGTTCTGGTGTACTCATTTCTAAATGGCAGACATCAGCAGTACCGGTCTCAGCGTTGTTATGAAGGTTCAGTAAGTACGCCTGGAGCATTTGGCACGGGACCTGGCGCAGAATCAGCATGCCATAAACGTCAGCCAGTGCTACCACCATGATGACCCCAGGCGTGCACACGTCTATACCCGTCCTCTCCCTCCTTCTCTTCTCTTCTCTTTTAACTGGGTTCAGGAGAGGATGAAAACAAAATAAATGCAGCAGCCTAAGATGAGAAGACCTGGAAGGCAAAGTAACTAGCCCAAGGTCACGAGGCCATTAAGATGCAGAAATCAAGTCAGATTCCAAGTGCATCATCCTGCCTTCCACATACCTGCTGTATTCCATGACAGGAAGGTCTACCTAAGCGCCTCAGTTCCTGCCACAGCAGTGATGCTCATATTTAATAAAGGAGAAATTCCCCCAAAGTAAGGAAGCTACAAGTATGCATAAAACACCCCCTTAGGAAAAGGGAGTGCTGAATTCTGCAGGTGGGCAGGGAACGGCCCTCAGGCCACCGCGGGGTCCTGCGAACAGGACCACCGGAGAATCCCTGGCGGAGAGTTAACAAAGGGGCAGGGAGCGCCTTGATGGCGAGAAAAAGTCAGAGCTGCTACCGGCGGGAAATCTCCTGGACATGACAAAATCTGTTTAATAAAAAAGGAGAACATATTAAAACTATCTGGCACGTGGGCCCGAATCAAACGGTACAGCATGAAAGTCTGGCGATCACCTGAGGACTGAACGCAGCGGCCCTTCAAGTGGGGAGTTTGAGTGCCGACGGCTGTCACGGAACCGCGCGCCTTCAAACGCTACTGAAGAGGCGACAGAAAAGAACTCTAAGGAGCAACCGCGGAGGTGCAGATAAGAGATGCTCCTCCGCTCAGAACACCTGGAATCACTTAAGAGACATCTGTTATCATCTGGGACTCGGAGATGAGAGCGCGGGACCACTGGCTCGGGTCAGCTTGGAGCAGCGCTTCCATTCTCCACAGCGACTGCGCAGAGGAGTGCAGGCAGCGGATCTTCGGGCTTCTCATTCTAGCTTTATACAAACCTCTCGTTACAGCATTTAAAGCTATACAGCTTTCCCACATATTAAGGTAAATACGATGACTACATTTTAAAATGAAGAGTGAAAATATGAAAACTGGAGATCCTAAACATCTCAATATGCCAATAATTCTTAAACACATCGTATTTAATCTCACGACAAAAAGCATATTAATTAGGTAATTAATACTGTTATTAGCTCTAAACTGAAATTTGGAAGTGAAATACCTTGCCCAGTGACAGAATTCATAAAGGATGAACTCAGATTTGACTGTAGATCTGACTTTGCCACTATACCTATTCATATAGGAAGAGCCGGTCAAAAGAAAAAAAAAAATCACAAAATGATGCCCCTCCATAAAGCTAGATCAGGCTTACAAACAAAAGCCATCTAAAAACTGGAATTTACTTTTGAAATTAGTAAGTATAATTAGAAGCGTTCTTGCCTAGCGGGCACGTTAGAATTGATTAAGTAGAAGAAAGACAAAGCAGTGGCATTTTATGCTGGAGAGTGTACCGCACAGCTGGCTGGACCAGGCTGGGTGGTGCTGACCAGCACCCACCCTCAGCAGTGATAAGAATGCTCCCCAAAGTCATGCTGGTGGTCTGGGACTAGAGTCCATTCACACTGTAGCTGGCCTGCTTCAGCCAGGGACAGACACCAGTCCCTGGGCAGGGGGGCACTGAAAAAGTGTGCAGGTGGTTCCCTGCAGGCCACCCTGTCCACTCGCACGTTGGGGGGACAGAAACTCTCAGAGCAGCACTGCTGGGACAGAGAGCCATAAGTGCCCTGGCATTAAAAAAAAAATCACTATTTCATACACTTTGCATTACCAAAGCTATAAAACAATGGGGAGGATCTGGGGGAATGGATAAATTGAAAATGGCTAAAATTCCATTCTAGGCTCTCTCTCCATAACAAGAGTCTACAGGTTGTTTGCCAGGAATAAACATTTCTTGATAACAGATTCCACTGATTTCTTAAAAATTACTTTTTTTGCTCATTTGTAAAATATATCTTGCCCCAAATTGAACTCTTCTTACTTCTAGCAAGAGAAGTAAGAATACAAAATTATTGCAAAAAGATACTCTGTGGCTTAGAGACCCTGCGCTGGCAGCGTATCACACTGGCCTGAGATTCTAAAACACATAAAAAAAAAAAAACATCCTACCAGAGACTGATCTGCCTGAAGACAGAAAACAGCCCCTACCTTCTTCACTCGCCCACATAATAATGTTCCTCCTTCTTTCATTCACCTACATCGACGCCTGAACAAAGGGGGTGCTTGAGACATGCCTGGTTAATGTGTAAGTAGAGTTATTTCCCACAACCTGGAGCTGATTTTCAGAGGTGACGCAGCAAATCTCTAGATTTAAACTAAGCTAAAGCGAACCTAAGGTAGCCAGACTCCAGCATCACCAACTCTAAGTAAGACTGGAGCTCAGGGAAATTCATGCTCCAGCACTGATCTCAACGCCACAACAAATGTCCCTTAAAAGCATGACCTGGACCGCTCTAGGGAGCGGCCTCTTTTAAGATATATGTGATCATGGCCACTACCAGCAGAGAAAAGCAAATTTTCGTCTATTCCCTTCACAAAGACACAGTAAGCAATTCTAGAGAATAAGAACAAGAGAAATTACTTCTCTTGCAGTCATTGTTTTTCAGTTAGCACCTTCACAGATCTCTACTCCTGGGTCAAATTAGATCTGATCAAGTAAAGACGGGATCCATGGACAACACTTACCTTCAAAGAGGAAAGAACACTTACAATGCCCATTTGTTTTTAAGGTTCTCGTACAGAAACAGTATCAAGCTCTCTTTTTGGCATTAGCGGAAAGAGTGTTCAAAGCTTTGGGGGGAGGGGGGGGCGCCTGCCGAGGCATCACAGCTGCCTTGAAAGCTGGAAGGCCGCTGTAGTCACAGTCCATCAGTTTCATGCCTGTGGTTTCCTTTCATTCTCAGAGTCGATTTAAATTACTAATAATCAGGAAACCTACATGACAAGACATCTATTAAAGACAACTACTAATAAAATCAAAACTAAATATCAAATCGGATCACGGCACTGCTATCTTCTGGGTTATAATTTAAGCTTGCATGAAGTACAAACTAATGCACTGGAGGCACTGCTCCGAAGAACAAAACTAATTGCCTTTGTGAGTTCTCCCAACTCACGAAAACTCCTTCAGGGAAGTTACTGCTTTGTTAACAAACAGTAGCCACTTAAAATCCCATATGCTCTCAGTATCACATACATTCTCGGTGGGATTGAGGAATGAGAAACAAATTTTTATGCAAACTTCTCCATACACTATGCCAGCATTTTAAAGTGGGGGCCACCTGACTGCAATCACATAACCATAAATACAAATCCACAATCTGGTTTTAAAGTCTGATACAAATAAAATAACTGTGACTTGGTGAGTGAATATGGCTACTTTTTATTTTCCTTTCCCTTTTGCTAGCTAAAGTTACTATGCAAAATATACTGAGAAAGAGTAAATACGCATAGATGCTCACACTGCAGTCCAAGAAACTTCATATATAATGCTCAGTGGCATTATATATAAAGTTCCATTGAGAGACCCCAGATTAGTCAGGTGATCTTAGGCAAGTAATACTTTCTCTGGGCCTCATGGGAAACTGAAGGACAAAAAATGATGTGATACTAAGTGTATCTGTAAATTTCACAAGAGTGGAGAGTTTCTTGATCACCACTGTAGTCCCAATACCTGTTTTTTGAAAGATGAACAGAGTCCATACCATAGGCCAGTCCTGACTACGACATGGATATAATATACCTCATTTAACCCCTGCAGCGATACCTGGGGAAAGGAATGATTAACCCCATCTCAGAGATAAAGAAACTGAGTTCAAAAAGAAAGCCAACCGTGCAAGCATCACACAACGACCAGGGGAGTAGGGATTTGAACCTAGGTTTGTCTAACATCAAAACCTCACCTCTTTCGTATTTTCTTCCACTAAGAGAAAAATAAATCTGTAAAACTAAATTATTTTGCTTACACCACACGAGTCAAACTAAACATTTTATTCCATCCAAGAAGGGACGATGTACACCATGTTTAATTCCTAAAGTCTATTTTAATTTAGGACTTTGATCCTCACTTACGTTTACAGAATTCTGAGTCCCCAGGGCACAGAGCACGGCCGAAGCCCATGGCGGTGTCCCAGAGGTTGCCCTCTGTCCACCCCACGTCCGCCAGCAACACCCATCGCTGGGATGCCAAACAGCGTGTTGTTGGAATAGCCGCTATCCCTCCGGCACGCATGGTCCACATTTTTGCAAAGCAGCTACGAAGGCAATTTTGGAAACATTCAACTCTCAACAACTCTCCCATCTGGTTTTCACACCGGCTCCCTTCCTGCATTAGTCCACAGAAGTCACAGTCAGCTCCTGTTTTCGCGGAAACTAGCTGTCTTTTCATCTTGCTGGGTGTATGTTATGTCTGTCTGTCAGCAAATTGGGAAATGGCCTCCATCCTGACAGATACATTTTGTAAAGCCTTAAAAGCGCATACACTAATGTGAAGGAAAAAAGGAAATTTTTCCGTTTTTAGACTCTGGCTATTTGCTCTTTACAGCTTATGTGTCAAAGGAATGGGATTTCCCAGGTAGATATGCTAACGTAAAATGCCTTAGTGTTAAGGTGGGGGCTCCCAATCCACCTAGGGCCAAAGGGTTAATACAAAATGACAGAATTTAATGACTGCTATTATGGTTGCCAGGCAACGAAGAGAAGGTGTGCCATAAAGGCCTAATTAATGAATGAGGTAGCAAGAGTTTCTGTTAAGTTGGTAAGCGGTTCACAGTTCACCATTGGTTGGCTCTGCCCAGATGGTAATACTCTTAAGCTTCCTCAGCTCCACTGAGCAGCAGCAAAACAATGTGATTATAGTTGCAGCTCTGGCTGAAGTTCTGACATCCTTTCCATACTCGGTGTGGTTTCTCAAGTTAGTTTCGACAACAGTCTTCTGCAAAGATTAATATCGAAGGCTGTATGTTTGCATTTGGTTCCTCAGATAATCCGGGACCAGAGACACTGGAATGATTCTTTTCTGGGCACTCTTTGGCTGCAGTAACATTACGAGCAGTCAAATTTGGGGCCAAAACTCAATTGCCATTGGAATTAGACTTTGTTGGAAAAGGGCTACAGTTGGAGTGTCCGCTTTGGCCAAGGCCTGTCCTAGTGCTTCGCATTCATTCTCTGTAGCTTCCGTAGCCCACTAAGACAAGAATCACCACTCTCACTGTGTAAGCTAATGCTCAGAGGGAGGACAGACTCGCTCAGCATCACACTTACATGTCTAGGATGGGACTGAGCCAGGACTCAAACCCGGTCCCGACTCCCAGGACCGTTCTGTCCCCACTGCACGATGCTGCCACTGCAGTGGGTGACAATCGTGATGACAACTGCCCTCCAGAAAGCCCTCGGGAGGCATCAAACATGGAACTGCTACTTGAAATCTATTATTTTATTTGATCTTTAGCCTTAAAAAAAAATCTAAGAACCTGCTGGTGTTAAAGAGATGGAAAATACGAAGCTCACTTAGGTATTATTGGCCAAAAGTCATGAATTTAGTAAATGAGGAAACCAGCACTTGAACACAAGTCTGTGGGCTCAAAGCCTGCTCTCCTTTCTCTGTGCCGCACTGCCGCAGAAACTAATGTCGCTCTTAGTTAAAGGCCGGCTATAACTTAATTTCCACCCTGAAAGTGGGCATTAAACTCAATTAGTGTGTTCCCTTTATGCCATGATCATCAATTAAATACGTGAACTTATCTTTAAAGAGTGTACCTTCTACGTCAGAATGTAGCTCCAAATCACCACATATTCAAGCAGGGAAGTCCCCCGAGAGCGGGCATCATGGATTGACAAAAAAGAAAAAAGAAAAAGGTTTTCTTCACCCTAACCTTCTGCTAAGTCTTGAGGAAAATAGAGAAAAGAAGAGGGGTTGGGGTTGAGGGTTGGGGGACAGGAGAGGCAGCTATCTCAGATGGCCTGAGCTCCAAGGGAAAAAATGCTCTTATTCTTTAAGGGAGGAAGGTCTGCACATGCCGGAGGGCCCAAGGAGGTTCCCAAATGAAAAAAGGTAAAAAGAGGAGGAAGAAAGACTGGTCTGAGACCAGTTAATGTTCTCATTAATGGGCCCCCAACTTCAAATGTAATCAAAGTAGAGAACCCAGCCCAGTCTAGCAAAAGATCAGAAGAATTGCCTCCCCACGTCTTTCATTCACCAACATACAGTCTTTTTTTATGAGGCCCAGCAACTAGTACAAAAAACGTTTGCTCTTCTGACTATCAGGGTTATTTAAAATACATTCAAACTCTTTTCAGACTATTTTGGCAGAGTGAACTTTATATTTTTTTTATGGTTTGACCCATGATTATTTACAACTGCCTCCTGCTTATCTATGGCAAGTTTTAAAATCCAAGATCGGCCTCTACCTGGTACACGTGTCCTCAGTCCTGCTGTTTGTGGGTGTACACTTGGGGAAGACAAACAACATCAGCTCAAGCAAAAGGGAATCAGAAGATTGAATCCACCACCTTTGCCCAAAAGAAATGGCAGTCATTCGTTCATTCATTCACTCTTCAAACATCCCATTGGCATTTAAAAGGCAAAATGCTAGGGATTTAAGTATAAAAAAATAAGACTCTTAGATTATAAAGCCTTCAAGACATGGATTATAAATGATACGCCTTCTACGTGCACACCTCACTTGTGAGAAGTGTCTTCTGCCTCAGACAGCCAGCTCACTCACGTGCTCATTGACTGTCCTCAACCTTCCCCCTCCCCCAGGCCCTAATGGAGGTCCCTATGTCTTCTCCCCTAACCCATAACTAGATCCTCCGCCAGAGCCAAAATGCTTTTCTAACACATAAACCTGATGCCACTCCCTGAAGATTCTCCCAGTCACTTTTCATTGACTTCAGGTTCAAGGGCAAAAGCCACACACGGCATGTGAGGTCAATATGTCCTCCCCCAGAGCAACACTCTGCTCAAGAAACACTAAAATTACTTGCCACTCTGCAGCAGTGCTATGCTCCCCTGCACTACTGAATCTGCCTGTAATGCTCTTCCTAATTCCTACTCCTACCCGGATTCCCCACCTAAAGGCAACATTCTCACTCGCCCTTGAAGGTTCAATTCACTTCTGACTTCACCAAGTGAGCTACCACCCCCAGGGCTTTGCTCTTCTATACACTGTGACATTGAAATTGTTAGCTGGACCATCTTCTCCTGCAAGAATACCTCATCTCTGCGTTGCCAGGTTCACAGTAGAATGCAGTAAATGTCAACTACACCAATGTTTATTGAACAAATGAATGGACGATAATTAACTAAAGTATATAACATAACACTCTTCTACTACAATCTTTGCTTACTTCTCGGATTGTTAAAGAAGAAATGTCCAAATTTTTCTGTCTTCCTTCATTATTCTCAAAGGCACTGAACTAGTCTAACCTTTGCAGTCTTAGCAGTTGGTGCTCACTCCCATTTTTAAAGCCAATTGAGTTGCTCCAATTAACCAGCACTTCTCATCCAAACCCTCAGAGTTGAACATTGAGAGCCACGATATAAAACAAGCACGCTCATCAGAGGAGACTGAGGAGAGGGAGGATCCAGGAGATCACACATGTGGCACACCTAATCAACTTCTAAAACCACATCTACCTAAACTTTCCTAACGAGACTTCAGTATGAATTTCCTCCTTCAGCAGTACTGAAAAATAAACGCCGCATTCTCCAGCTGGCTCCAGGCCAAATCTGTCTTCAACTTTGGCACTGAGAGTTAACCACCTGGAGTGAGGGGGAGGAGAGGGGAGGAGAGAAAGGGAAGAGAAGACAGGGGAGCATAAAACTGCAAAAATATTCACTGAGCAAACTTAAGAAAAGCCTGGCTGATTTTAACTGAAAGCTAGGATGCAGACAGGAGGTGGCAGCATGGACTTGAGGTCTGAGCATCAAGACGCCTGGCCAGGCCTCACCAGACTTTTCTTCAAGGCTGTGCCGCAGAAGCTGGACCATAACCTCTCTGAGCGCAGGTCTGAGTTCTAAAAAAGGGAGGGGCAACTCACTTTCCCAGTTTTACGGATAGTTTAAGAATGAAAAGACTAATAAGATGTTAGCAATTCCTAAAACAATTCAAGCTGTAAAAAAAAAAAAAATCCATCCCCAAGTGCTTTGATAGCTGATACAAAATTGTCAAAATTTCAACTTGTATTCTAATTTTGACTAATATTCTAAATTAGTTTCTAATGACTAAAAACATGAAATTGGCTTTATTGTATACCATTTCAATCTGGCTCAAATGCAACTAACAAATGCATCTGCAGGAAAATTTTTAGCAAAGAGAAATTTGAAGGCAATCCTTACTTGTTTTTAAAATCTCACTTTCAATGAGGTTTAAGTTTATAGTAAAATGTCCCTGCAATTGTAATGCCATTCAGAGGCAATGACATCAATTATGCCCAAGCCTGACTAATTGCCAAAGCTCTGGGTGTAGCTAAAAATTCAGAAGCTGAAACTCTCTCATGATCCTCATTATATTTTTGCTTAAAAAGTTTCGATATCGGTAGCACAACTGTGAGTTAAATGCTCAAATTTAGCCACATTCAGAATTTATAAAGCCTTTTAAGACACTTAAAAACTGAATGGCTCAGGGCTTGGAGGTGACCAGACGCTTCACAAACCAACTTGAGGAAAGTCTCCTTCTCTCCAGGAAAGAAGGCAAGGCAGCTGCCCACGACTACAGGTTCTGGAGTGTGATTTGGAAGCATTTGAGCATCACACTCCTCATAATTCAAACCCTGGTTTGTGTCTGTCTTTATAGGTCATTGTGGGACAGATGGAAAATATTAAGGAAAAGATACTGTGACGAAGCCAGCAGGCCGTGGCGCACAGTCGCAAGGCCCCAGCTAATCACGAGCAGATCTGCGGGCGGGCGAGCTCAGCCCCAGCACAGCCCCGGCACATCTCCCCCCCCACCCAACCGCGGCAGGAGGGCCCCGGGCCAGCTGAGAGGGGCCACTGTGCCAAACAGACTGTGTGAGTCTCACTGCTCCGATGCTTCCAGAGAAAGAGGGAGACTCCATGGGCCCCTTTGTAAACAACTTCTTGTGCTTTGGGGCTGTGATCGACTTCAAAGGTGGCATAACTTAAATCCTGTCACAAATTATGCCATGGAAAGCTTGAGATAGTTTTCTTCCTGAACATGTGTGTAAAAAAAAAAAAAAAAAAATCCTGACTGTACATTTTTAACCTGGAATCATAGGTATCCTGAGCAAATACCTATGAGGTCACTTATAAACTAGAGTCTCACAGGTAAACGGCAAACAAAAAAAGAAAAACAAGGCAGCTTTTAGCCAGTAAGAAAAATTGCACAGCCAATTATAACGTCCCCTCACTACTAAAACCCATTTTCAGTAAACTCATGCTGCATTTTAGCGAACACAGACCTTGAATATCAAGGTCTGGTGTGCTTCGCTGTGACGGTTCTCTGTATGTCTGACTTGCGGCATGGACCCGCCCTCAAGTATTGGTTGAATAAGAGGCTTTAATTCCTAATAATGACCAAGCTTTATTAAAGGCTTAGTCTGCAATAGGTATTCTTCTGCAGACTTTATCTGTATGAAATTTCTGGAAACAGTCATTTCGCCAAGAAAGGTCTCATTTAGATGTGATGTTATCATCATTAGACCCTTTACACAAAGGCCTAGGGTGATTCAGTAATAACCTGCCTAAGATTTAATCCAAGTCTGACTACAAACTCCGATTCTTCCTCCACTCCATGTTGCTTCTCGACAGCACTTGAACAAACTTCAGTCATTCCAAGCATGATGATTTCCGAAATGCACTAGTCCATGGGGCCCTTGAGGATGGGGATAGGACTTCATTCACAGCATGAAAGAATGAAAAGAACAAATGGAGAGAAGAGTCTCAGAGTTTTACCAGTTGCCCACATGGTAGGCAGCACTGAATTAGGGTTCAAATGTCATAAGAGAGAACAGAGTATGTGGGTGGTTCATGATAACCGGTAAAAAAATTATAGTGTGTAAAAAAAAAAAAAAAAAAAGATCTTGAATATGGATTTTTAACCTAGAATCCAAAACCTAAAAGAGGATCTGTGAAAACTCTAATATTTGTAAATCATAAGAACATCCAAAACCAATTTTTTGGAGACCATTATTGGAGCTTACAAGCAGATTTTCAAAAGATCCCAATCACCCAAAAAAATTAGCCACATGAAGTAATAAAATTAAAGAAGATTCTCTTGGAGAACAGAGTGGGAAAGACCAAGGACTATGGTGGTCGAGTCAGACCCTCCAAGCAGCCATCGAACCTTGGTCAAGGTCACTCGCTCTAAAGTTCAGTGTTGTCATCGGTAATTTACACAGCTGTCACAAGAACTAAATGAGATGGTGAATATTAAACGTATTAGGCAAAGTACCTTCTCTTTACCTGACTGCACACCAAGTATGTATGGCATACAACAATGAAACATGAACAGGAGATGCTATAGACAGAACCACTGAAGGAAATGTGAGGGTAACTGCTACTGTTATTGTCCCTGAAACTGTTTTCTTGTTGAGCCATCCAAGAGTAAAAACCCAGAAAACGTCCTCTTTTTCCACCGTGTCTACTAGAGTCTCATTTTTATCTAATTAAAAGTTAATATCTATAGCTTAAACTACATTTTCTAAAGTAAAAGAAGTTAAATTGTATTGTCATATGTAAAGCAAAACAAAGAAATTCTAAAATGTCTATGACACCTGTTGAAAGAAGGAAACATGGATTCTGTCTCAGAACTAATCCACCTGTACAAAGAAGAGCACTTTTCAGATATTCCCAGATGTATCCTTTGAAGCTGTCTGCTTTGACATCATAGTTACTAAAAGGTGTAAAGACCATGAGATCACAAGCAGATGAACACTCAAAGAAGAAGAAACATGAAAAAAAAATCTTTTCTTGCTAAAGATCTTAAATGATAAGAAAATACTATCAGAAAACAAAAATTATAAGTTGAAGTGAAATAACAAAAAATTCGTATTTAATTTTTTAACTGTACCATATATCAGCACCCTCCAAAATAGGACAGAAACATTTAGGTATAAATCAAACAAAATATGTGTGGGAATTGTATGCTGAAAACAAAATACCAAAAAAAGAAATCCTAAATAGAGGAAGAGATGTACTGTGTTCATGGGTTGAAAGACTCAAATACTGTTAAAATGTTAACTCTCCTCAAATTGATTATACATTCAACTAAATATTAATCCAAATCCCAGTATAATTTTCTGTAGATATCAAAAGCTGAGGAAATAGAAGAGCAAAATTTATGTAGTAGGGAAAAAAATAAAAAACCTAGAACAAACACAATTTTGGAAAAGAAGAAAATAAATGGAAGACTCATACTATCTGATATGAACTGACTGGAAAGCTACAGTAATCAGGACACTATGGTATTGATAGGCACACAGACCAATGAAACAGCAGAGTCCACAAAAATAAAGTCAATTTTTGACAAATGTGCAAAATTAATTTAATGGAGGAAAGATAAACTTTTCAGCAAATTGTGCTAGATCAACTAGATGTCTATGTGCAAAGAAAAAACTCACACCTTCAAAAAATAACTCAAAATGGACCACAGACCAAAATGTAAAACATAAAACTATAAAACTTCTAAAAGAAAACACAGGAGAAAATCTTCATGACCCTGAGTTAGGCAAATAGTTCCTAGGTAAGACACTGAAAGTATGATTCATCAAAGAGGGATGT
This sequence comes from Macroglossus sobrinus, assembly GCA_004027375.1. Classification (NCBI taxonomy): domain Eukaryota; kingdom Metazoa; phylum Chordata; class Mammalia; order Chiroptera; family Pteropodidae; genus Macroglossus; species Macroglossus sobrinus. The sequence continues at coordinate 131,371 of PVKZ01001304.1, read as the reverse complement.
GTTAGACTTTATCAAAATTGAAATCTTTTGCTTTGTGAAAAACTTCTATTAACAGAATGAATAGAACAAGCCACAGACTGGAAGAAAATGTTTGCAAATCACATATATAACAAAAAATTTGTATCAAAAACACTTACTTAAAACTCAGTGATAGGAAAACCAATTTTTTAAATGGGCAGAAGATATGAATAGACACTTTACAAAAGATAATGTACAGATGGCAAATAAGCACAGGAATAGATGTTCAAAATCACTAGTCATTATGGAAATGCAAGTTAAAACCATAACAGATCCCATTAACACCTAACAGAATAGCTAAAATAAGAACACAGTGACAATATCAAATGCTGGTGAAGATGTGGAGCAACTAGAACTCTCATGCATTGCTGGTAGGAATGGAAAATGATAACAGCAACTTTGGGAATTAGTTTGGCAGTTTCTTGTAAAGTTGAACATATACTCAGCTTATGACCCAGTAATTCCACTCTTAGTTTTTATCCAAGAGAAACAAAAAACTTGTGTTCACACAAAAACTTGTGTTCATACAAATGTTTACAACAAACCATCTAAACACCTGTCAATGGTAAATGGATAAACAAACTGGTTACATTCATACAATGGAACACCTCCTCGACGATAAAAAGAAATGAATCACTGATACACAAAACATGAATGAATCTCAAATGTATTTTACCATGTCAAATAAAGTAGTCATCAAAAGATACATATCATATAATTACAAGGGTTAGGAACAGAAGGGTTTGACTATAAAGAGGCAGCACAAGGAAATTGGGGTCGGGGGGAGGTTATAGAACTGTTATCTTGACTGTGGTAGCAAATATAAGACGATGTATTCATCAAAACTCAAAATTGTATATTACAAAGAGTAAAACATTTTTTGCATGTAAAGTAAAAATAGAATTATAAAGCCATAGTACTGCTTAATTCTGTAAAAGAAATAGATTTAAACTTTTCTAATTACTTACTTGACTGAATTCATTTAGGAATGCAGCATATGGAATCAAAAGAATCATGCCACTTTTTTGTAAGGCTATTATGAAGATTAAGTGAGAGAAAGCAAGGAAAGCACTCAGCAAATTGTAAGCTTTTAATAAATATAAATTGTTATTAAATTTTTGTGTGTGTTTTAACAAGTACTTTTTTAGGTTATAGAAATACAGGGTGTCACATTCACCCAGAATGACTATAAGATTATACAATACCCTGAAACCAAAAGAAGTCAACTATTGAGAAGTTTACAATATGCAAACAACTAACCATTTGTACAGCAATCGAATAGCCTGTGCTTTCCTTAAGCAGGGTTCAATATTGCAACTGATTATTTAATTATGTGTCTGCCTTCAGACCTTGAGCCATGTGAAATGGGAAATGTGTATATCTTTTATATCAGCACATTCCCAGTGCCTACAGTGGCATACCCAACAGCTATAGATACCCAATAAATACCTCCTTAGGTATTTACTTAAGGCAGAAAGTATGGGATGAGGCAGCATAAAAGAGTGGGAAGAATGTGGATGTTAAGAGTCAGACAGAACTAGGCTCAAATACTGACAATATTAGTTAGTAATATTAACTTATTTAGTAGCTGCTCTTTAAGATTCTCTTTCCTCTTCTATAAAATAAAAACAATTTTCCCCTTGCAGAGCTATTGCAAAAACTGAATGAAAAAATATATGTGAATGTACCAAGCACTCAGCTCCCTAAACAAGATGGGCTTCTACTACTATGGTGAATTTCTGTCTCATTCTCTTATATTATGGTGAATTTCTGTCTCATTCTCTCACATTCCAAAAGAAGGCTTGGGAACAAAGCTTGGGCGGGGGGTGGAGGGGAAGCCATATATTAGATTACTATAAAGTAATGTCATATGTTATTAATTGGTCTTCATAATAATCTTTTGAAAGACTTATTATCCTCATTATACAGATGAGGAGAAAGAGGTCCAGAAAAGTTAGGATACACTCATGGAGATGTGGCTGGAAAAACACGAGCTGGGACCTGAACCTTCCAAGTTTATATCCTGGGCTTTTTTCTCTCAAGAGAATCAAGGAACAAATCAAAGGACGCACTCACCTAAGGGCTCAGTGGCCTTCCCAGTATTAACCAGTTGACGAAAATGAGAAGACTCCAAAGTCTACCACGACCATCCTTAGATGCTCTAAGCCTGTGAGACCACGGAGGAACGAGTGATTACCGCTCACAGAGCCCCTACTACCTGCTGACTCGCAAATGCTGCTTCACACAACACCTGAGGTAGGTCCCTATATCTGAATTTCAGAGAGGAAAGAAACCGTTTCCAGAGGTCAGGTAACTTACAGATCCTAAGCTAGCAAGTGGGGAGCAGAGAAGCAAACCCGATCTTGTCTTGATTCCCAGGCTCCTGCTCTTTCCACTGTAACACAGGGCTCACTTCCAGAAACTTTATGACGCTCCAGTGATGTCTAAATGCCCAGTCAAAAGCCAGCTGCCTCACGTCACCCTCACCGCATACATAAGCACTCAGCATTGGCCGAACTTCCAAAACAGTAGGTGTTGAGATATATTTTCTTTTAAGGAGTTTTTATTATCAACCAAGAACTCTGAATTCCCAAAACAACATCAACCTTTTAGAAATATCACTGAAGACAGGCTGTACCTTCTCCACAATATACTCATAGCCAAACATGGAATTCTGATTAGAAAAAAATTCCTTCTAGTAATTATGCACACCAATAGCGATTTGCCTTTATTGAGGCCAAAGGCACAAATATACATGAAAAGAAGGCCTTCAGGAAACGTTTGGGAACGGATGACCTGGAAGAGCTGTCCTATGAGCCTGGAAGGGTGAACACTGTCATTTCCATTTTACAGAGGGAGAAAAACTCAGCATCTGACCCAAAGTCAAACAGTCCACGAGTCTCTGAGAGCGTCTAGCTCAGTGGTCTGTCCTCTTCTAATTCAGCATTTCTCTCTCACCACAGCAGAATTCATGGCTAGGTCATGCCAGGATGTTGCAAAGAAAAAGTCCCTTGCCCTCTGTCTCCGTTTCCCCCCGTGAGAGCTGTTAGGAGAAAGAAGATAACAGCACAGAGCCACTGCCCCTACCTACTTGAAAGAATAAATGAGGTCTCACACTTAATGTTCCATCTGAAAGTGACAAAAATGCTAAAAATCAATTGCAATTAAAATTTTTTTAAATACTGCTATGCATCAGCAAGTTTGCACTAAAACTTCTACAATCCCTCTGATCAGTGCATCTCAAACACATTCATGGGAATAAGGAAAGAATCGTCTAAAAAAAAAACATAAATTATAGCAATAAAACCCTAATGAGCTCGCTGGAATTTAATAAGATGATTTGAATTTTAAAAATCCACAGAATACTTGAGTCTTAAGAAATAGTGACAACTAACTATCTAGTCCTACTCTCTCGATTTGGTGATGAGGTTGACACAGGTCAGACGCCTTGTCTGATATCACCTGGCCTATTAGTGGTATGTATAGAACTTGAACCCAGGTCCTAAAACTAATCTTCCCTCTATATTATACTGCTCTCAGTGAAGACTGCCTTAACTGATTAACTACTCATGCTGTGGTTACTGATCTTTAAATTATAGAATGTCAGTGTAATGAATTCAACATTTTTAAGATAAACAAAAACTTCATTTAAGCCCATGAGGTGAGTGAGCTAAGGGAGTGTAGTAGTTAATCCTGCCTGGGTTAGAATTATCATCCTAGGTTAGAAGTGCTGTTGGTATCTAATACGGAAAACATTTAAAAATCTTTAAATTCAACTTTAAATTGAACTCAGTCCTGAAAGGGCAGCTCACTGTGTAAGTGAGTAGTTCAGATTAAATTTACTAAGAAAACCCGGTTGTGTTTGGAAAAAAACAACAGAAGCAAAGATTTTTGTAAGCAGCCCTTGATCTTTAAAAATAGTATTGTGTGACAACAAGACTTCTCCCTCTTCCACGTCCAAAAAGAAATTTCAAACTCCTTTCTCTTCAGGAGACTTTGCAGTCATCAGCAGCACTTCGAAAGGGGCAGGCAATGGACTGGTGAAAATCACAAGCAACTACTAACCTTTGAAAATATTTTGCAAACAATACTCTTAAAATACACCTGAATTCCGAGTGAGGAAATGAACTGCCATTTGGTAACTGTTGTTGAAGTTTTGCCATTTACATTCTAAGTTCTTATGTAACCAAAAAAAATGCAAGTATCCTTCTGGGAAATGTTATGTGAGAAAATTCTTTCGAAGACCATTAAAAAAAGCCCGCTAGTTTAACAGTCTTAGCTGAGAAAACTCCCTAGAAGAACAAGAAATTGAAATAAGAGGAATAATATCCAGAATGTAAGGCACTGAACATATTAACATCTATCAGGGGACTCGTAACCAGTATTTGTTAAAGAGGATTTTAAGATTAATAGCTGAAATGAAATTAAATCTAAAACATATTTAAACTAATTTATATGTTTGTTTGTTACACACATAGGATCTCAGAAACAGTCATAACTTACAACCCCAAACCACTGTTTGCTGCTTCTCCTTTTACAAAGCAAAAACCTGAAGATAAATAATCATCACAACGCTGCACACTGCTGACATCTGGGCCAGATTACATCAAACACTGCCTTCCTGTTCAACACAGCACAAGAGAATAAAAAAATTTTCCCAATTTAAACCTGTCCCTAGAGTCATAAAGAATGAAAAACTGCCGAGTCAACAGCTTCTGGGTTTGTGCATGCGTGTGTGCCTGTGTCTGTGTGTGTGTGTGTGGGGGGGGGTTGTTTGCTTGCTTTTCATTTTTCACTTCACGCATTTTCAATATATCTATGTACTTTTCCCTTGCCCCCTCAACATTCATTGGCTAGGTAATGCTCCAAAAATTTGCACTCCAAATTATCAATGGAGCAAGCCTCATATCTTAAAGTGCCAAAAGAACGGGCTACTGGTACAGAAACCATTTGAAGGACATCAGCAACTTTTGTTAAGGCTATTGTTTTATAGTTAAATGCCATTCAGAGCAACTTGAACCAGACCTTTCTGCTATCAAAGAGAGTAATTCACTGGGTTGCCTAGGATTTGGCTGGCAGGCCATCCTAATAGTTATGGGGGAGGAGGGGGGACCTTCACCTTTGGCTAGAAAATACTACACAGAGCTTGAAATTGACCAAAGTAAGGAAAGTAAATACGATGGAAGAAACAATCTGGGTTTGCTGTGGCTGCTACTCAAATGATGCGGCCTGAGCTACCTTGTTGTAACGCAGTGACGTGTGCGCTTGTGCACAGATACATATAAGAAAAGCTAAAAACGTTTAGTGTCTTTTAGCTAGACTAAAACAGTACAGCCTTCATCCAATCTAGAAATGTTTTCAAAAATAACAACTGAAGAATATTATCAATTGTCCTCCATAATCTCAAGATATCTGTTCAACCACTCTGATTTCAGTATTGCTTTCCATTAGTAAAAAGTAAGAAAATGGGGATTTGTGGAGTTTTCAGAGTTGACTTAAGAAGTTTCAAATAATTAACTTGTAGACGCTGAAGCAGGAAGTGCAGTGAGGGAGTAAGGAGGAGTGGAAGAGAAAATAACAAGCAAACCCTGGGCTTTCTTCTTAAGCATCAGGATTCCTTATTTTCTTACCAAAAAAAAAAAAATAAATTTTAAAGCATTTATCTTTCCTAAGTTGTACAACTAACTTCCTATTCTGAATAAGGATAATCTTCAGAAATAATAAAACTAAGGGAGATAGCTAGACTTTAAAGCATCTTGGAGTGACAAACTGAGAGAAGAAATGTGGTACCCTATGGAAAAATCTCAGTCCGACTTACACATGACTCGTAGCCAAAAGTTATCTCAGGTTTTCAGGTCCCACTCTTCTGAGTTGATGAACTCATACTATCTTTTAATGAGAGGCTCCTATCTGCCTTTGATGTGTGAAAGACACTCCCAGCTGGAGGAGAGTACAAGAAAGATCTAAAATATTTGCTTCAGCTGCAAAGAGCTATTAATGAAAGTTTAGAAAATGAGATAGCATTAGGGGGAAAATCTTTAGAGACAAGATGACATACTCTCATCTTGTGAACTCTTAGGGGGAAATATTTCAGTTAAAAAAAAAAATCTGACAAATAATCTTCCCTCCTCTACACACCAGAGTTCTTCACCCTCCTCTGCCTGGTCTGGAGCACATTCTTAATCACCTGGTTATGTGGGAGACAGAAAAAGGGCTTCATGTAATTTGCTGTTCACACAAAACACCAAGGGTGAGACTCACATAATAAATACAGAGGTTATAAAACTCAATGGATTCATCAGCTTGAATGGGGGAGAATTTTAGAATTAATTCTTGTAAAACCACGTTTAAGTGTGTTTAAGGATAGGAATGCTTACGGTGAAATCCTGTGTGAAAGGGAACTCTTAACATAAGTTCAAAGAGTTCTCCATAATTCTCTGCGCCTGCTTAATGTTCTGAGATTACTATCATCTTCTTAGTTATCAAAAAGTGAGCAAAAATAGAATTCAGTGTTCTTAATCACCTATTTATATATCTAAATATATTTTCTAACACTCCAATCTACTCTTAGTATGATACGCAGGTAAAGAAAACAATCCTTAGAGTCTGGGATACTTTCAAACACTCTTAGCTGGTCTACCAAGTAACTACATTCCCTGAATGAGCAAGGAGAGTCACAGAGGCAGCAAATTATTTGAGAACTTCTCTTATGATAGGGAGGAGGAGGAAAGCACGTGATAAAAATATTAAGTTCTAGAAAAAACAATTCTGTGCTGCTAACTCCTAAATTATGTGTTTTATACAACATTTTTACCTCTATGTTAACAACTTTACAAAGTGGGTCTCATTATCTTTTTTTTACAGGTGTGGGAAATAAAGATCAGAAAAGTCAAGTGATGTGATTTATCACACAGCCAGCAAGTCAGAATTTGAACTAGTTCTGCCTAAATCTAAAAGCTCTGCTTTAGAACTTAGGTAATTAAACATTAGGGCATCATCTACCCTCTGTGGGAGGAATTAATGCTTAAAAGGGTCAAGGAAGGGAAATTATGTGAGTGTGTATGAACAGGCAAATACTGGGGCTGGGAAATCAGTTATTTCATCCATTTTATTCATTAAACAAATACTTAAGGGGCACCCACTACAGTTCAGGCACTCTTAGGTTGCTCTCTCCTAATTACAGCTTAATTCTTATAAGGTCACTAGGAAAATATATAATTTCCCTTTCCAGAGTTTCCATATTCCTAGGCCTATGTGCCATTGACTCCTAAGCCAGTGACCCTCCTTTTTTCTCCTCATACATCCCTGGTTGAAATCACGCCAACCCTCAGCAGCTTTAAAAGTAGTAAGTTTGCTAGACTATTAATGTTAAAAATTTCAACATCATAACTGGAAATAAATATTCTATTCCAACAACCAAATTTTAACAAACAGTTAAGTAGAAAGAGATACGGACTGATGTGATTGGCCCTCTTGGGATGACGATGGATAACTAAGACAGCTTCTCCATCCACCATCAACATATTACAGTATTAAAATAAACTTTGTAAGCAGAATACTAGCTTCTCCTTTGCAGTCACATCATTCATTTTCCAAAACATTCTATCTGCCTCTCTGCCTTTAAATTCAAATAATGCAGTCTTTAAGACAAGAACTAGAGACATTTTTAGTTTCTGGTCCCAATTACTATGCTGGTTTGCAGCGGTAGCAAATTGTTTAAGGCCTTTTCTTGTGATTCCCGCTGATAGAGGACAGCAGGGGAGAAGAAACTGCTTAACCCCCTCATGCCTCAGTTTCCTCAGTAAGTAAAATGAAGAGAGATCCTGCTGCCTCTTCAGCCTGACAGAAACGAAAATCTGTGAAGTAAAGCTCCAGAGTGGGTGGGTGCTGAGTCCCATGAAAAAAAAAAAATAAGAATACAACAATTCTCCAATCTGAGTTGCAAGTTCTTATTCTACAGTTGGGCAACACGGCATTGATGAAAAGAAGGTTAAATCAAGGGTCTTGAGAGGAGAAGGGAAAGGATCGTCGCCAGCAAAAAGAAAGGGCGGTTATTTTCTCTTCCCCTTACACTGGGAGAGAGCGCTGACGCGTCCCCCCAGACCAAAACCCAAGCGAGCCGAGTCCGGCTCAGGCCAGAGGGCTTTGCTCTCGGCGTCGCAGGGCTATCGCAGTGCTCCGGAGTTCAGTCTCCTCTGCACAGGCACAAACACAAGTGCACAGCGCCCCAATGCTGTTTGTCCCCTCGGCCTCACGGCCCTGCCAGTTGGCAAACCCAAGCCAGGAAGTTGTCAACTCCAATTGCGTTTAAGGCCATGTGGTTCTATTAAAGAAGCCTTGCTGGTTAAGGGGCGTCCTCTGTTTCCAAAGCAGGGGAAACAAAAAAAAAAAAAAAAAAAAAGGCTCTGCTCAGATTGGGGCTGGCAACTTTCACTGGCTAGAGTTTTCAAGGAGCTATGAATGAGTTTAACAAAGGAGGTCTGTGGCTAGTTTCTGGCTGAAGTCCATGTCAACAGTTTTTAAGGTCACAGGCCACACTAACTAACATTTATTCCCAGCAGACCCTGTTCTAAACACAGGCTGTAAGTAGTACAAATTTGGAATTTTTCTGTAATCCCTTGAGATATTCCTGATCTTTCCACATGTTTCTGCTCAATTAAAAACAATTCTCACTTTGCGCCACAAGAGAGGCCGTGCTCGGCGGTCTCGGCCCATCCTTGGGGCGGATGAACAAAACCTGGCAAATCAAAGGGCTCGAGCAGGGAAGGGAAGGAATTCAGCGGGATCACACTGAAAAGTGCAGACAGCTCCCCGGGGGCTCGGTTTGTGAAAGCATAAAACGGGTTATGACAGAGATCCTGAGGCCATAAAAAGCAGGTTTGAGGCAGCACTGGGAATAAGTTCCCAGTCCCTTCACAAATAAGATAGAAATTTCCGAGAAAATTATAAGGTCGACTAGGTGAGTGGAGATCAGTGATTAAACTAGAAGACAGACAGTAAATATCCCAAAGTCAAATTAATAACAATCACTTATCACTTAAGATGAACTCTTACTCACTTTTAAAGTTTCTGAAATTAAAAGTGCTTCTTGAAATCTATCTGAAATTTTAATACAGGATTTCTGTTCCCCCTGAAAAGCTGGTTTTTTTTTTTTTTAATCAATGGTGCATTTATTAACTGATGGAATTTTTAAATTTTGCGAAGCAACAAGGGAATAATTACTTCAGACTGAGCAGTATACTGGGAAGTATTTTCTTTTTTATGAATAGGGACATGGGGGTTCAGAAAGACAACCTAACTTGCCTACAGCCCTACAGCTAAGAAGCTGGTAGAATCAAAATTTGAACACAGATCCGATTTCAGAGCTCAAGTCCATCCCACAAATTCAGGGGGAGACAAACACACACTAGAGTGTTAGTCATCGCTTTTGTAGTTAAAGCACTACCATTTATGGCATTCTATATTTGAAATCATGTGTCTATACAAAGGTCGTTACAATTTTTCCAAATTAAAAAGTATGTAAACTGTGGTGCAATGAATATCTGGACTGAGACTGACAGGATAAAACTGCATAAAGAACTACTTCATTAAAGACAGACAAAGTTAAACACACCCATGATCCCATTACCTCACTTTTCTTATTGTTAATACTGTGGTATCCAAACACATTTTTTAAATGAATTCCTTACAATACAGAGATCATATCAAATAGAAAAATTTATCTCTTGTTTTATTTGCATAATATTGTCCTAGATGCTTTTCATGTCATTAATCATCAAAAACATAATTTTAATGGCTACATGGTATTTAAATTTAGCTATTCCCCTCTCCATAAATTTCTAGTTTTTCATTCTATGTACTAGAATAAACATCCTCATGTATGTATCTGGACATATATCTCTGCTTTTTCCCTAAAAAAGATTCCCAAAAGTAGGAATAATTTCAAGGTTTTTGATGAGATACTGCCAATAGTTTTCCAGAGATGTTGGGACAGTTTACACCCTGATCAACAGTGTGTGTTAACTGCCCACCAAGTGTCATCTTCAAGTTGATGTGACCAGGCTCATGTAGACGTGGTTACGTACACACCCACACAAAACGCATCTATGACAATGACATGTACATATTAATTACAATGGTCTATCCTTCTACTAATAACTCCTGCACTGTGTAATGCTGTACGTGCCAATGACTACCCTGCCATGATCCTTTGCCTGTATTATCTCTAATCCTCACCAAAAAAGTAGGTATGAGGACATTAAGTCTCCAGGAAATGAAGCACCCACGACACATTTCCACACCAGCAGGACCAGGATGCAAGCCCCGTCCTGGCCCTGGACTTTGCTCTTTATGCCACACCATGTTACCTTCCAGGGATGATCAACTGCCCTCTTACAAGCCCAGAGACTGCCTCTCTCCCTAGCAGTGCCTCTCCAGACAGTAAGCCCAAGTTAATTTTTGAGGGAGTAAAGAAGGGCAATATCGAGACCTCAGGGGCTCTGAGGAGGGAGACGAGCATGCTGAATGTCTTCTTCACAAAGCAAGGAGAGTGGCAGCCATGCGGGACGATGGGAATGCTCCCCCAAGGCTGGCAGAAGAGTCAAATGGCATAGTGGCCGCCTTAGAAGACAATTTGGCATTATCCTATAAGGTCGAAAATACATGTATCCTATATATAGTTATTCGAGCTCCTAGACTTATACATCAAAGAATCTGGTACCTACATGTATATCCATTCAAAAAAGTTCATAAACAACGTGAGCTTCAGAAAACAGCCTAAATGGCCATCTACAGCTGAATGCATGGACAAATTGAAACATGGTCATACAATGCGGAACGCTACATAGCAAAGAAAACAAACGACAGCCATAAGCAACAGCATAAATGAATCTCAAAAGTTAAGCAAAAGAAGTAAGACTTAAATTGTATAATTCCATTCATGCAAGAGTTCAAAAACAGACAAAACTATAGCATATTATTTAGGAATACATGCATGGGTAAAAAAATCTTCTGGGGTGCAGGAGATTACTTAACTTGGATGGTGATTAGATGGGTATTTGCTACATAATTATCTTTGGGTACATCTGTGTGTGTGTGTGTGTGTGTGTGTGTGTGTGTGTGTGTGTGTGTGTGTGTATGTGTATAAAAATAAATGTACTCATGTATCTGTATACAATTAAACTTAATGCTCTTTTCTGTTTGCAGAATATATTCCGCAATTTACAAAAGGCAGAGGGTTATAATTAAACATTTACACAGTAGACAATATACAAAGAACTTTATCAAGCACTGTTTTACTGAATCTTTACAACAATATCTGAATTAGTATTATTCTCAATTCACCACTGAAGTACTGAGACAAAGAAGAATGATGGACAAGTGAAAACTTACTATAAATCCAATTTCAAGAAGATTTTAAAAATCAAATATAGCACCAATGTTCTTCGCATTATAACACAAGTACTGAATCTGAGGAAAGGACAAATTCAGAGAATCCTACCTCTTCAAATAAAAAGTTCCACAATTATAATCTTGGGGCGGGGGGAGATTTTAACAAAGAATAACAAAAAAGATATAAAACGAGCATTGTTTTCAGTAGTGTGGAAAAAATGATTATCTTTAACTAATGAGGATGATCAACATTTAGTATATTTTCATATAGTAATAAAAAATCAAAAGCACAAACTAAAAAGTTCTCTAAAATTGGTATCCAAAACTACTATTTTTTTACAGAGTTGACAGAAAAAATCCTTGCTCAGCAGAAAACTGAACACTAGCAAATATACTTTCTTTAGAGTCTTTTTAACTTGGAGAGGTTTTTTTTCTTTGCAATGGCTTTTGGTTTTTTGTTTCTTATCCATCCTCCCCCATCCCCCGCCCCCGCCGCCCCAAAAGACATCTTGCTTTCTCATAGAACTAAAACTTTTTTTTTTTTTTAAAGGGAAACCAGTCACTAAGAGTTCAGGCAAAAATCCACAGGTCACTGAATTTCACCCAACTTCTTTTTCCATCACACTTTAAAATAATTTTTTTTAAATGTCAAGTTTTTTTAGAGCCAAGCATTTTTTTTTTTTTTTTTGCTGCATTTTGGGCTCATTAATACACATAAAGAGCTAGTTAAAATACCAGACTGAATAAATGAACAATGGGACAATTAACCCAACATACAAAGCTCCACCCACTTTACTTCAAAGGCATCTGAAATAGAATGGATTAGAAACCAGAAACGATGCCTCTCCAAATTAATTTTGTAATAAATATTGCTTTGTATTATAGATAAGGGATTAAAAATCTCCACAGTGGCAGCCTACTACTTGTGAACTGAGTTAAAAGCCAACAATTGCCCTTGGTTTGAAAATTAGTGGTAGTTTCATGCCCCATGAATGGGAAATAAAAACCTATTCAATTTCCACTGCATATCACAATATAGAATTTAATTTTATCTACAGTGTAAAAAATTGCCTAAGCTTCTACATAAAGTTTTAAGATAGGTGCAATTTATTTTCATTCAGAATGTATTATATTCAAAAATCAAAATTTATACTTCTACCTAACTTTAAAACTATTTCCTTTATGCTACATTATTTTTTTGCAATTTGCAATGCAACTCATGTTAATAAAAAGGATTACCTACTTTGAAGATATAAATGTATAAAGTAAAATATGGAAAGCAAAAGTAAATTAAGTATATCATTTACCACTTGATTTAACTAAGATGTTTGATACTATTTCCATACTTTTATGTTGATTGTTTTCAGAAGTAATAACTATCCTTCACTGTCAAGAATAGGGCAATAGCGCACAAGTTAAGAAAAAAGTAGTTTGGGCCTTTTTTTAAAAAACAAAAATACCTAAGTAATTAGCCAAATGACAAATTCATTACAACAAATGCATTTTTAAAAAAGAACATAAGTCTTAGCAAGAAATGGTTTTTTAGAGTTCTAAGAGCTTCTCCCTTGTAAATCTGTCTCACACAAATAAATTATACAGTCAAAAACATCCTCGGGAAAGAATATATAATGATATGTAAAGATGCTTATAATAGAATAAGTGAAAAAGCTAGATACAAAACTATACCTACAGCATGATCCCAACTCAAAGAATGACACATCCTTAGTCATGGTCAAAGTTGTGAGATGACAGATTGCTTCTCTTACTCTTCTGAAGTTTTCTAAATTCCTCTAATGAGGAAGTATATCTTCATAATTTCAAAAACTAACATCTTACAAATAAGTGGCTCATAACCGCTTGTTGAGACTGTGGGATCCGCACGCTTCAAACGGCACAATGGTTTGTCTGTCTGAAGTAGAGAGGTGACACTGTTACCTCGGGCTTCCGGAGCCTCTCCATGAGGGGCATGTGAGGCTTCCTGCTGCCTCTGAAACCCATCACTGGGAGAGCCAGACAGCCTAAGCTCAGGCTCTTCTTTGTATTCACAAACCTATCTCGCTCTTAAAACAAGTGTGTAGCTCAGATCCAAGGGGCAACTTTAGGTGTGAAGCACACCGAGCTATTTTCCTTGCCATGTCCTGCCCAGTGAAAGGCAAAGATAAGGCGCAAATACGTAAGTGCCTTCTGGTGGTCGTTGCTGCTGCAGAGAAGTGAGTGGTTTGTTTGCAGGGAGGTCCAAGAAAAACTGTTGACACGCAAACTCAACCGAAAGCACCAACTGGCCTCTCCTGTAGAATGTTTTTCTGTCTCCCAAAAAAAGGGTCCCTCATGTGGAATTCTTAAGACTCTTTCTTTCAGAAGGCAGGCTCGGTTTTACTAGTTTTCCATTCAAACACGCCCTGCATCAGATTTAAACAAAACTGATCATTTTCTTTACTCTATAATCAGATGGCTGGATTGTTCACGTAGGCAGTGACGCTGGCCAAAAGGTAATGTGACTCCCCAATGCTAATTGGAGGTTACTGAGTCTTGGAAAACCTTAGTTCCAGGTGGTCTTAGGCTTAGTCTCCAGAGCTGGAAGAATCAGGGCCATACTCTGGATAAAATTCTGGACTGGGGGTCAGAAGACCACTGTGAACCAGCTAAAGAACTTAGGACAAAAGCCTTCCTCCTTCAGGTCTCATTTTCAGCAGTGTATTATTCCTAAGAGCTCTTCCAGCTCACCTCTGAGCTCACTGTGCAGTGGCAAACCGCTCATCATACCTCTCTTAGCTAAATACATATGGAGAGATGAACAAACTTTTGAAACTTGTAAAAGCTGCTTTGGTGGCAAGAAAATGAAATGTGCAGTTTTGAATCAGAGCCAAAAGAAAGCAACTGGAAATAAGCCCATCCCAGCTGAGACTATGCTCTTTGGGTTGGATTTGGGGTTCCAGACCAAACTGGTGAGATCTTGAGCGAGTCACTGTATCTCCATCAGTCTCAACCCCGTTACCTCTACAGCGGAGATAACTTCACAAGGCTGTAATAAGAATAAATTAGGATTATGTAAACCACCTGGCATATTAAAGAAATGTTGATGGATGCTAACCCCTGCTTCCCTCCCATATCTTCCACAGTGAGTTGTCCTGACTTAGTCTGGCCAGCTACAAAATCAGCCACCAGCAGCACAAGGAACAGGTGAGTGAGGCCTGGGGGCATCGGAACAGGAAACAGAAGTGTGGCGCTGGGCACTGTATGCGTGTCCCGCACGGCCCTAACGGTTCCACCCGCACTAAGACACGGAAGCGAGCAAACACGTGTTTCTTGGAGCATGCAATCCATTCCATCGCAACACAAAAATTTTCTTTTAGTCAGAGACTTGGAGTCTCAAATACCCACAACCCTGGGCTGGCTCCCTTTGAAGAGGACTAGGAGGGGACGAGCAGCTTCCTCCTCCAGTGGCCGGCCCTGCTGCTGGTGATGGGTGCGGATGACACACCTGTCCTTCCGACCGTCCAGCTTCCGGCCCTCGAACAGCGGGCCACTAGGAGAGCAAGGGTAGTTGCGTTTACTTCCCTCTCTTCTCTTTAAAGGTGATTTTCTTTAAACAGTCCAGCTTGTTGCTGTTGTTGAGTTGTGGCTCCCCAGAGGATTACACATTTCTAAGCATAAAGGCATCTGCGTGACAATAAAACATGCAACACACTCCAACCACTTCATTTTTTTTAATTAAGAAAAAAAAAGTTATAACCTCCCACAAAGTGATGTTTCTGATG
Organism: Macroglossus sobrinus; assembly: GCA_004027375.1. Classification (NCBI taxonomy): domain Eukaryota; kingdom Metazoa; phylum Chordata; class Mammalia; order Chiroptera; family Pteropodidae; genus Macroglossus; species Macroglossus sobrinus. Next base: position 116,204 of record PVKZ01001304.1, on the reverse strand, counting down.
AGCGCACCCCGCCCCCACCCCACCCCCATGCAAGCCTTTCAAAATCCTGGGGCTCTCAGAAAGGGCCCTGGGCCTAGAAAACCAGAGCCTCGACAGGCCCCATCCCATGGGTTCGGCTTCTGACAGAAGCCATGTGCCAGAAGCCACAATGGGTGGAATTATAATCTGCCACAGGAATCGGGCCTTCTTCCAGCTGACTATCCAGAAAACAACACTGTGCCCATTGTACTTTTAAGGGGGGGAGAATTAAAAAGAAATCAAACAGCTCCAGAGAGATGGAAACACTCGAAAAGCAGAGGAAAGTCTTCTGTTAAGTAATATGAAAGATCCAGGTTTCCCAAATGGCATTTAAGGCACTGGGAAGAAAGGCTGATTCCTCCCAGAGGGGCCCCGGCTTTGATGCCCAAACTGCCCTCCAACATCAGGCTGTGCATTTTTGTAAGGCAGGGTACCCTCAGGCGAGACAACTATAAATTGCTCAAAACAAGAATAGGAGATTCCATCTGTTTCTGGGATATTTCAGCAGCACCTGCTTTCAAGGTAAAAATCTGGGAGCTGTCCCCACAGCCTTCCTTCCCAACTGCGTTCCCCATCCCCCACACACACGCTTATTTTAAACTAAAGCAGATAACACACAATCCAAAAGGGCTTCTGCCACCTCACCTGCCTAATGAACACGTCCTTTGATTTTTCTCCTGGACACTGTGTGTTGTTTAAGAAACACTGCAACGGTAGAGAATCCAAAGTTTTTAAAACCAAACTCTTTTCTTACTTACGAAAACTGAGCTTTTCTGTATTTATAGCAGAAATGAGTATAATGCAGATGAAAAAAAGATGCAGAAGTTCTTCTTGCCATTAAATCAAATAGTGCTTGAGAAGAGAGTTCTCACTTAACTGAGGTTTAAACACAAGCCCATACGCCAGCTTGCATGGGAAGAACAGAAGTAAATCCCCAAAGAGTGCCCAGGAACATATTAAGTTATAGTTTAAAAAAAAAAAAAAAGAGCTAAAGTCAAGGCTTGAAAAGTCCAACCTAAATCAGGGTGCTGCTCTCAAAGGGATGTGCGGCATCCCTTCCAACAGTAACCAGAAAACCCCGAGCGTGTGTAAACAGCAACTTCACGCACAAAAAACCACTTTACTCTTGGTCGACACACATCAGTATTTCTAATGCCTACCCCAAACCTTCCAATGGCACTCCATTTGTTGTGGGTTAAATTCGAAATCTCAGGCATGTCCCATAAAGCCTTTCACAATCTGGCCCCAAGGTTTTAATGGCATCACCTCTTGCCACTGCCCTCTCATCAAATTCTCATTCTTTCATCCCGCTCTCCCTTTCTTTTCTCTGGGCATCTATCTCCACGCCGGTTCTCACTGCCTCAGGAGCTTCTCCTCCATCTTCCTGCGAGCCCCCGCTGATGTGCAAGGCCCAGTCTAACTGGAAAGCATCAGCGACACTTCCGCTGATTCTCCGAGCAGAGATGGGCACTGCCTAATCTGTGACCTCACAGACCTTGCACACACATATTTGTTTAAATAGCACTTACCACGTTATTTTTTAATCACTTGTTTACACAGTCCCTTTCCAAAGATTGAGTGGCTCCAAGGACAGTAAGGGTAGAAGTGAAATGGGAGGTGAGGGTATCAAATTCAGAGGTTGGCCTGGGAACAGTGCATCCAGAAGCATATTCAATTTTAAATTTGGTAAAGGTCGAAAAGTATATATTGTTTTCAGTTTGTATTACCAAGTTCAGAAAGTTCAGCTCATCAAAATATTATATGACCATGACATCTGAAAGGTTCACATGTGGAGAGCTAGGGCTAGACCTTTATGTCTCTTTTAAGGGAACTTAAGGACGAAGACCTATGCATTGCTTATTCCTGATACATACCAGGTACTAAGATCTAACTGAATAAAAATTTAAAACCTTAAACAAAAATATTTTAGATACCATCTTGAGGAAACAAGTTATTTCTTCCCAAAATATATAATAGGTTCTGAACAAATTTTATTTGGGTATAGTCACTCAAGCTTTCCCAAGAGCTTAAATAAGAGCTCTCTACCTAATGAAGAGAAAACCGTAGAACACAAATATTTTTAAAGTTCCTTAATAAAAAGTAAAGACATTTAATTATTGAATGACATCTCTCCCATAAACCACCTCCCCCAAAATAAACCAACATCGTAATGGCTTCGAACTCTTACATTCCTTCTATTCATCCAAAACCAGAAGTTGGCTATAAATAGCATATTTCATTACAGTTTTAGCTTTGATGAGGTTTGTGCCATTTAGGCAAATCCAAAGCCCTGAAAAAATTTTGGTTCTAGGTCACTTTGTTTTATTGATTTGAAAGATATCACAGGGACATGCTTACACCACATCAGACTCAGACGGTGCTGTCTGAAAATGCTAACATATTCTCACATTCCTGGGTTTATAATGAAGAACAACTAACTTACCCATTTTTAATCTAATATTAACTACCATCCAGCAAGTAGTTAAATAATACGGTGAACCTCAAGAAAAATTAAAATGCTTTAATAGGAGAAACTAGTTAAGTGTGGGAGGAAATAATGCACTTAACTTTGTATACCATGGTACTTGTGTTAATGAGACGTGTTTATTCTCTGGTACAACTACATTTCTGTCATGGTTAGCTGGTGAGTAGAGTTCAAATCAATTTTTTTTAAATGTTTTTAAATAAACAGGATTTATTTCTCAGGGATTCATTCCTTCATAAAACAAGTATTACTTGTGACTAAGTTCCTGCTATGTGCGGACATTTTTCAATACACTTTGAGTATATTTGTGAACAAACAGATAAAAAATTTTCAGCATTCATGGGGCTTATGTTCTAGTGAGAGGAACAGACAAGGCCCCCAAGAATGAATCTAATACGCTATATTACAAAAGATGTCTAAGAACCTTTCATTGTGAAATTCAATTTAAATTTTGTAATATTGATGGCTTCGTTCTTTTCGGACACAAGGCCTGTCACTTAACACTGGATTGCCACTGTGAGATTCAAAGATTCACCTCTTACAACTAAGATGAAATAAGTTTAATATAAACCACGCTTCTGCAAATAACTGTATTTCATATTTTCTCTTTGAACTAGTGTCCCATGAAGCCCGTCCTCTAATGCAGAGCCTGCAGTGTCCCGTTGTTCCATTTAACTGGAATGCATCTCCCTGTCTCTGCAAGCCACATACACAACCTTTAGATCAAGCACTACACTAAGTGCTGGAGATACAAAGTTGCTTAACACACAATCTTTACCCAGATGAGTTAACCTAGGAGTAAGACAAAGGATGCTCAGGGCTGACGTGTGTGTAACTGGAGTATGCAAATGCTGGGGGCAACGAGAGGAGGGGGTGACCACCTGAAGGCCTGAGCTGAGTCTGAGAGGAAGGATAATGTGTGAAGGTTCATGTGGGCCAGGAAGCATGGGAGCTTTGGAGAACAGTCGAGGAGGAGGAGACCCTAAGAAGCTAAATCCTGGAACATCGGAGGCTACGTCTGCACAGATGCCATCATTGGGAGCCACGTCCCTCATGAGAAGAAGAAACGGAAAGCAAAAACAGAGATAGCTTATGAGCAGACTTGAGCTAGAGCACAGCACACTAATGGTGACCAGACCTCAAGGCACAGGTTAACTAAAGGGACAGCATCTGAAAACAGCAAGGAGACCAAGCAGTGAAAGAGGACAATGCTAGTGATGTCAACCAAACCCAAGCCACACTTGCGCTGTCTCCAGACCTCCCCACCCTGCACTGACGCACACCAACAACCATCCTGGTTAACAGGAGACTCTTCCGCGCATCTGCTCGTCCCAACCCAGCAACGTTCCCAAAGCAAGCACGGAGGACGTGCCACTGTGTGCGCCCTCCACAGCTTCCCAAGCTGGAAACAATAAAATGAGATTCCCCCACATCAAATACCCATGAAACGCGTGTCCCAGAATTCATACAGGACTCTGCATTTGTCATCACAGTCACTCTCCTCCAGCACTAGAACGTCGATAGGAAGAAGATACTATGCCAGTGGGTTGTGCTATGCGTCACATATGGCTTACGGTAGAGCAGTCATGCGTCTCCCCAGCTAGCCCTGGGAACTCAAGGGCAGAGACCAGCTCATAGGAGGCACTCAGTTAAGGGCTGACATACAAGTGAATGACTTAACTCACCAATTTTTTTCCACAGTTCCAAACTAATTTAACTAACAGATAGAAAACAAACCAATTGCTATTTTTTATTCTATATGCTGGCAGCTTCTCATAAACATGAAGTCTGCAACCCTCCACACAGACACACTACAGAGTAAAATACTGGAATCAGAGGAGAGCAATTATTAGATTTAAATGTTTAAACAGTTTTTTACTCTCAGAAACTTGCTGAGTGAATGTGACATGCCGGTTCAGTCATCTCCCCACCCCTCAACACAAACACAAACACAAACACACACACACACACACACACACACACACACACACAGCTTTGAAAGGAAGAAATACCATAACCCAAAATATTCAGGAGATAAAAACTTTTCTGCAGAACTTGAAGAACCTGATTTAAACCCTCATCTCCTCTAAATGTGAAGATGCAATGTCCTGGCCAAGGCTGAAATACAACACTGGGCAAAAATGAGAGAGAAAATTTTCTTTAAAGAGAGAAACAGAGACCAACACTGTTTGGTCACAGTGCACCCAGTCGCGTGCCCGAGGCTGACGCTCTGGGCAGGCATACATGGGCCTGACCACTGCGCACGCGCACACCTCATCTCGCAGACCCCGGCGGCGCCTCCCCCAGAGGTCTTTCCAGCAGTTGCCCTCTAGTGCCCCAATCACAGATGCCACGCTTGGTGACAAAGAGAACTGACTTGGCCAATTTAAACTAATAACGGTATTTGTGTAGAGAAACATAAAAGTAGCAGCCCCAACTGACAGTTACCAAGCAAAGGCACTTCAAAAGTCAGGCCTTGCCCCACTCTCCCCTGCCCCCCAGGTGTGAGGGTGCTTGTGTTGCAGAAAGGGGAAGTCTTTTCTTGGTGAGAAGAAGAAGAAAGTGCAGACACTAATACACCAGAGAACTACTCTTTCTGGAATTCATGGAGGGTCTGGCCTTTTATCCCCAGGCCCCAGCCCAAGCCTGGGGGCCCGGGTTTCGTCAGGGGCGCCTCCCCACCGTCCTGCCCTGGGCTGCTCCACATGAGCAGAGCAGACAGGAGGCAGGCCCCTCTGACACCTACTTAACCGAGGCAGATGGGGAGGAGAGTGTGCGGGATGCCTTTACTTCCCCCTCGGGAGGCGCCCAGCAGGAGCCCACAGAGCCGGCAGATCCAAAATCAGATTTCCACACAGCCTCGGAGCCCAGAATGTGCCCTACCCCTCTGGCAGGAGGAAACAGAGCAGTCAGAGAGTGTGGCTCTGGTGTCTGACGGGCGTTCACAAGACCTAAAGAAGCCTCCTTACAGGGCTCTGCCCTTTTGCAAACCTCTACAGAGGTAGCCAAGTTGCGAAACAGTTACTCGTTCACTCGCTGACCCAAAGGGGGCAAGGGTGTTGCTCTGAGGAGGGCACAATCAGTGTCTGCGAGACGTCCTGAGCTACAGACACATACTTTATTAATAATCTTACATACACAAAATGTCCAAGGGAAAGCCTAACAGGCTAATTTCTGACAGCTCCAGATAACAGCAGGAGGAACTGAAGCCATGCTGACTCTCCAGCTTCCACACACTCCACAGAAGCAATGGTCCCTTTCCCACCCAAGGGATGTGATACAAATAAACAAACACAATTATCTGCAGAACTTACAGTGCAAGAACAACACTGTGAAGTCCTTCTCCCCAAGTGCAGTGACTTGTGGGAAACAGATAGGAAAATAAAAAGAACAGCTGGAAAATTTAATTACAGAAGAACAACGCAAAAGCTGACATTGTTTCGCAGAACGAGCCAATAGCCACAGCCCTCCTCTCTTACCTTAAGATACAGAAGCAGCTCTTAGCTCCTGACGATAAGCGGCAGAACCCGAATCTCTGTTTGCTGTCAATGTCAGTGAGGACGAAAGTGAAGTTCTGTCCAACTTGGCCAACTGTGAGGCTGCGGCAAAGACAGAACAAAGGGGGAAAGGGATGTGCAGTAAGTTTCTTGATAAAGTATCTAATCACGACAAGTCATTGAACCTGTAACATTTCCTTTCTCAGTGGAACTCTTCATAAATGAACTTAAACTTTACACACTTCAGGGGAACAGATTGTCAGCTAGTTAAAAAAAAAAAAAAAAAAAGGCAGCAAAGCGACACTTTCTAGTGACCAACCACCTCATCGGAGCTATCATACCTTCTTCCCACTGAGCTCAGGCAGGTAGCTCCGTTAATCATCCCATCACATCCTGAAAGGTGCATTCCATTAACCTCACTTGATAGATGGAGGAAATAGCCTAGAGCAGCACTGCCCAAGGTGCCAAGTGGTAAATTGCAAAAAAAGCAGAATTTTATTAAACCTTGGCCTATCTAACACCAAAGCCTGCTGTCCGCTTGCTGTTAAACTGATCACAAATGCGCTCACCTGATATTCCTCCAGCTCAGAGAGAAACAGTGACTATAACAGCAGAATCAGAGTTTCTGCTGTCAGCCACAAAGTGAGACGTTCAATGTAAACCGTCTCATTTACTCTCAGCCACAATGCTGGGACTCAGAAAAGGAAACCAAAGGACTGAGTCAAGTTCACAGAGCTGCTAAAAAAGAGAAGCTGGGATTCACAAGAGGGCAAGGTTGGCTATTACGTTCCTAAACTCTTTGATTCTTTCATAATTTCTGAACTTATGAGGGACATATTTTATATTTTACAAATACTAAATGTCTTAACAATGCAAGGTACTTTCTAAGAAATGGAAACAAGATTTTTAAAGAAACAAAGGAAGAAAGCTAAAAATTCCTGCACTAACACAAAAATCAGCGAACCACACATAAAAGCGACATAAAATAGAAACTGTTTCAAAAAATCAAAAAGCCTATTACTTAATCATAATTATCCAGAAACACTTTTTTATAAGTTACATTTTAAAATCCACTTTTAAAAAAATCACTTTACTAGTTAGCTTGGGTTCTTTTTTAAAAATTAAATATTCCAAAGTTCTAATACATAAATTTATGCTAACATCTTATTTTAGAATTTGACACTGAATTTTTCAGAGGAACTCATTAACTCGTATTGTATTTTACATATGTTGTATTTTACACAAAACACTCAAATTGATTAACGTATTCAGTGGAAGTAAAGAATCCTGTAAAGGTTCACCAGACCTTTTCCAAAGGTAGACTGAGTCTTTAGATAGGATATGAATGAAGTTCTCAAATGTGAAGAGCCTTTCTTTCTAAAACTCCCTTATACAGACACAGACGTCCAAGGCATCCATATAGCACAAAAGGTCAACTGGACCCTACCTGGTCACACTGAAGGAAACAATTCCATCCCCCAGAGAGTGGTGAGTACCAGGAAACAATTCAGAAAGGAAAGCAAGGGTTCCACTCCCCTTTTTTAACTAGGAAGGTGAACGAAAACAAGGTGGCCATTTAAAAGCGCGTGGTAATAAAACAGGTGTAAGTAATGCTACCCGTCCACCTTAACACAAGTCAGGAGGAGGAACGCATTTCAATAAAAGTTATAGAGCTGCCAAGGGGACACCAAACGCTACCTTCTTGGGGTTGTTATGTTTTATCTATAAAGCTTGGATACTGTGTTACTATGGTGATTTAATACTATGTTTTAAAGGGGGATTATATGATTAATTTTAACAAGGTTGAGAACTGAAGATGTGTGAGAAACAGGATTCTAGCTCACATAATTAAAGTGATTGGGTAAAAAAGTGGGCCTCGTTGGGGGAGGAGAGAAACCTGTATAATTAATATATTTAAAGCAACAGGTAGGGATGGTTCAAAGTTACAAACAAGGTCATGTTTTTGTGAACTACTATCATGTGATCCTACAAAATATGACTGCTTGTTATTTTAACTCAGGGTTTGATTTCACTTCTGGAGTATTGAAACTGAAGCATCCTACAAGAAATAGATATTGATAGGACAGAATGAAAAGAAAACACCCAGGATCTCTAGGAAAAGGACACAAAACAAATACAACTTGGTTTGTGAATTGAGTGCCATTAATTTCCCTATTATCTTTTCACTACCATTAAAAACATTGAAAAATGCTTTTTGCTTTATCCTAGACGCAAAGAAAGATTCATCACTCATTTACTTGGTTCAAATCCCAACGCAGTCACTTGCTAACTGGGCCTTAATTTAGCAAGTTGCTTAACCTCTAAGCAGCTCAGTTTCCTCACCTGGAATAACAATGTGAACCTATCACCCAGCCCAAAGGATGTTTGGGGAATAAGTGAGATAAACATTTAGTACGAACACTAGTCCATCGTGAGAGACATTAATAACAGAGATGTAAGCTGTTAAGTTCCTATCTGAATGAAAACTAAAATTCATATTAATATGCATTTGCTTAGGATCTTCCTGACTCAGCCTTGTAATATTCGTATAAAAGGCTGCTTTTCTTTCTCTTGTCTGTTGCATCTTTTCAGTAAGAAGCAGTCCTTCCAGCGACCAAGTGAGCTGCTCATGCCTGCACTGAAGTGAACAAGGTTCTTTTTGGGGTACCACAGCTTAGAAGGGGGCACTCATTATTCTTAGTCAAGTCACCCTCTTTAATGTCCAGTAGGATAAAGTACAAGTCATTAAAACCCCCAAAACATTAAACTCTAAATATTGTTTTTTCTTAAACAATTTCCAATAAACTAAAAGTCAGGTAAGGGCAGTCACAAGGGCTCAGCATCCCCAAGAATTGCATCATTCCTGTAATTAGAGTTTTCGCTATTTCTCCATAAAACTGACTTTGACGAAAGGGTGTGCTTTTTTAAAGGCTGTGTTTTTTTGTGTTCACCTCCAAGATCAAAATCCATAATTTTTCAACAGGAATCAGAGATTTCACAATGGTTGAAACAGGATCTACAGAAGCCATGTATCCCATTCTTTTATTGTATAGATGAGAAAACTGAGGCTCATGTTATGTTTTTGTTTTTATTTTGTTTTGTTTTTCTTTTTCAAAGTAAAAAGGACTAAAACAAAAATCCAAACCCAATTCTGGTTCAAAGTCCTTTCCATTCTGCCACACTGCACCAAACATAGTGAAAACTCTCCCCAAGAAGCTTTTAGTTCAGTTGAAGTAACTCGGGTACGTGAGGAATTCAGAGAGCTGTCTCATCAAACAGACTGACTATACTTCTCACTAAGCAAGAGGAACCAAATTTGAGTATTTCCAGAAATAAGCCCAGGAGACAGGGCCAAGACCACGCTTAGCTGTGCCTTCCGTGCCTAGATAAATACAAAAAACAAGGGCAGAAGGCAATGGCTATTCAAACCTCAACTTTCTCTTTCATGCTGCCTTGCAAATGCCACTCAGCCACTCTAGGCCCCTCTGGCAGTGTCTGGCTCCAGCATGAAGTTGTTTACAGGTTCACTTTTTAATGAACAAAGCACGCAGAGGGACAGTTTGATCCCATTCTTCCAGCGAGAAATGGGATTTTCCATATCAGCCTCACTTAAAGCTTAGTTTGTTGTCTTACAAACTGAGCAGCTACTACACTGGGCACTGTGACAGATGCTGAATATGCAACATCCATCCTGCTTGGAGCTTCCTGTCTAGTTGGAGAGGAATGATAAGCTAGTGTACCACAAAGCATGCTGTGTGAAAGGAAAGAAAAAAATGGAAGAGAAGGAAAGGCCCAAGCGAGATAATGTGATCAGAGACAGCTTCTCAATGATGACAACAATACAGATGTAAAGGACGAGATGGAGCAGCCGCTCCAGAAGCAGGGACTGGCTGTTTCCGGCAGGGAAGAAAGCTGCGCGAACATTCTCGGGCTGGGAAGAGCCAGGCACATTCAAGGAATGGAGAGGACACCAGAAGAGCTAACGCACAGGAGGTGAGGGGAAAGTGGCACGGTGTGAAGCTGCTGGGCAAAGCAGGTGCCAGATCGGGCGGAGGGCCTCGTGGGTCATGGCAGAGAAGCAGGATTGTTCTGGAAAGGCAACAGAGAGCCGCTGAATGGTTTTAATCAAGAGAGCAACAGTCTTGTCTACAGTTTTAAAATCTTGATTTGACTGTGTTGTGGAGAACAGTCTGGAAGAAAACAGGAAGAGAAGCAGGGAAGATAATCAGGAGAGTAGCAGAATAATCCAGATGAGACTGGATGGTGACTTAACTCATGTAGGGAGAATGGAAACGAATATGAGTGAATAGTTTCGAGTTATAACTAGCAGGTATATATGACAAGCTTGCAGATGGACCTAAAGTTAGGGAGTAAAAGGGCGGCATATCACCATCTAATGATAGAAAACTAACAAGTTTGAGGGTGGATCCAAGAGTTCCATTTAGGATATGTTAGTTCTGAGAAACCTGTAAAACATCTAAATAGAAATGTCAAGGATGTAGATGAACATACTACTCAGGAAATTCAGAGGAAAAGTTTGGAAGTCATGTACACACAGACGGTATTTAATGCCATGGTAAAGAACGAGATCATCTAAGGAAACGAATTCACAGAAATTAAAGAGGACCGGGACTAAGTTACAGAAGCACCAATTTACGGGACGGGTAGAGAAAGTCAATCAAGGAACAAAGGAGAAGAAGCAGGAGGGAGGGGTCAACTGTGCTGATGCATCAAGATGAGAAGAGAAAAAATGCCTACTGAACTGAGGAATGTGGAGGTTTCAGGTGACCGCGATAAGAAATGCTCTAGATCAATGACAGAGCAGAAGACAAATTGCAAAGTGCTGAGGAATAAACTGAATTATGTAGACAATTCTTCCAAGAAGTAGAGAATTAGCCGGGAACCGAATGAAAGTGAAGAGTCAGAGATGGGTGTTATTTTTAGAACGGAGGAATACCAGAACTTGGTGAGCTGTGGGGAATAATTCAATAGAGGTGGAGATGCAGGAGAAAGAAGATGAAGCAGAAGGTCTGGACTTTTGATCAGAATTCCAGATAGGCTGTTCACTCGCTCTACGAGCACAGGCAAATTACTGTACCTCTCTGGGAATAATGATACTTTGCAGAATGGTTTTGAGGATTAGAAATAATGTACACAAAGTAACTAGCATAGAGCAGGTACACAATGAAAATAATCATTCTTGTGATGAAGTCACACCGTTTGAAAGATGGAACTGAGACGTGCAGTCAGCCCGTTGACCACAGCTTACTAACGGCGGAGCCGTCCTTGGCGGCACCCTCACCAGATGCTTCTCCATTTCTTCAGTGCACATGGCTGGCAGGCAGTAATCAAGGTTTACCAAGCTATCACGTCTCCCAGCGTTTAGTTACAGAAGCCTTAAAACTTCTTTCCGTAACCACGCCCTTTCTCTGCCTAAGCTCAAGTTTCTTACATCCCCTGCTCAAAGATCCAAGTGGCAAGAATGACACTGACCTGAAATGTCTGGAGACTAAGAGAAGGTCACCTACTGCCAGATACAGGGCAACACCAATCTTGTTTGAGAAACACACCAGAAAAATCTAAGAAAGAACAGAGACCTCTCCACTCCCTCACCTACATGAGCCCGATGAGGCAGCAACGAATCTTACCTGGAGAATCAGAAAGTATCTAAACTGGAAGGAAGAGCAGAGATCTAACCCAATTCCCTCATTTCATCCATGAAGAAAGTGAGGCCATCAGGGGAGATGTCACCTGCCTCACAGCATGGAGCAAGTCAATGAAAACACTAGTCTCCCGGCCACTACCCGCAGCGCTCCGTCCACTAAGGCCCAACTGCTTCCTCATTACCAAATGCTGTATAGAATGTTCACAGGGCTCAGCTTGACCAATGGGACGAAACCCAGGGCCTAAACCCAGGATGAAAAACAAGGGGCAAAAGCGGGCCAAATGGGCACTGTTTGAAAAGCAGAGCGGGACAAACGCGTAGACGGGAACGAGAGGAGAGAGCTGGGCAGACAGATGCTAATGCACACTCGCGTGCCTTTAGCGGCACTGCGTGGGCTTCGTTTTCTTCAGTTTTCTGCATGTTCTCCTTTTCTACAATAAATATATATCGCTCTTCAAATAAATCTGAAAAGTCTGTTCGGTCACTTTATTTGTCATGTGATGGACCTATGACGTGGTTGAAAAGCATGCTGGGATTAGAGCTCAGACCAATGTGGATCCCAGAAGCAGCTCTGCACCTTCAACTAGTGGGACCGTGGCTGAGTTATACTGAGCCTGTCTGAGTCTCTGTGTCCACATACGTGGCATGATGATAACTGGGAACCTTGCAAATGTGTACTTTTCCGTGCAGGAAGAGAACACCGCACACAGCAATGCCCGGCACATAACAGATAAAAAGTAAAATTGTAAATGGCATTTGAACCATGTTGCGTTGCGTCCGTGGTTACATCCTAAATCGTTAAACTATGTCTCTGCCCCTGAAAAGACTGTGTCGTTTCATTTCACGCTCATGTCATCTGTGTGTGCCGCTATGATTTGTGGGGCACGTGCACGGTAGCTAACGTTCTGGGTTCTGAGAGAGGGCGGGCACAAACACAGCACGGAAGAACAGCTTTTCAATCATCCAATGAGCCTCCTGAGCGTCTGGCCTAACTGAAGCATCTTGCCAGTTGCGCAGCGCAAGCAACTAGAAGCGCAACAGGAAATCACACACAAAAAATATTTTTAAGAAACTGCTTTCAGCGGTAACGAGATTTTGAGAGTGATACAGGAATTTCAGCACTGTCATTTCATTACACCTCTCCACCAAGAACTTCAAGCACAGGGTAGGGCAGAAACGACTTTGAACCGGGAATGGGAGAATCTGTTTCTCTCCCGGCTAGGTAACTACATGGTAGTGACCATGAGCAAGTCGTGTCGCCTCTACAGGTCTTGGTTTTCCTTCGGAAGGGTGCAACGCTTAAGCCAGAAGAATTTCAGCTTAAGACTCCTGCGGCCTTGTTCCCACACGTTTTCAAGGCTCCTGCAGCCAGAGCCCAAGCTATCACAGCACACGTCACCCTCCCCCATCAGCTCCATCTGCTTGGGCTGCACAAGCTCTAGGCTCACTCGTGATTTCTCCTTTGCTTTTGCTCTTCGGCGCATATGGGGTGTTAGGCTCTCCCTCCGCTTACCCCTTCTTGCTGTCCTTGCAGACTCAACACAAGTCTCCCCCGCTATGAGTTTTTCTATGATCATCTCAGTCTTCCCTAACTTCACTATCCTTTTGGATAGACACTGTTTAATGTGTCTTCATGAAACTTCCTGAACTAGACTGAGAAACACATGGAGGGCAGAGTTCCAAGGCTGATACCACTTCCTTATCACCCAGCATAAGGCTCCACGTTCGGAACCTTCCTCTGCTCTTTTGGAAAAGAGATACTGCCACCGCCTATCTCCTGGGGTGGCTGGGAAGAATAAATGAGGTATGAATGTGAAAATGTCCAGTACGTTGACTAGAATCGATTAAGAACTCAAATGCTAATTTCCTTCCTTTCCTCTCTCTCTGTATATTTGACGACTGGTCTTCCCATAAGGTGTTCTACTCAAAAAAAAAAAAAGAAAAAAAGTATTCATATGGAAGCTGAACACTTAGGCTGTGCTAGCGGCCTGAGAGGGCCTTGGGCAACTAAAAATTTTTCTACAGCTTAGACCTTTATTTCAAGTGAAGATAAACAGCACTGGTTCTCATCTCTTGATAGGAAGATGAAATGAGATGATACATGAGAAAGCACTTCCTTTTGAAGAGCTACCGGCATTATTATCTTTCATAAGTCCTAGTTTCAGAAAGAAAAACCTTAGAACAACACAAGAGACAGCAAGAAGTCAATGTTAACGGATGATTTGATGATGACTGTGAAAAATCCCACTCTTGATATAGACTAGAAGTGTCAGAAAGTTGTATTACTGTTCCTCAGGGTAGAAAGGCATGGATACTGAAAAGATTAGGAAGCTTTCTTTTTTGAACTTAATCACTTAGCATCACTCATCTCCCATGCTGACATATTTTCTAAGTTAAACAATATCATAAATATATCTGGGGGGCAGAATCCGGGCAGATCCATTCGACAGTGTTAACTGCAAACTAATTTTCAAAAAGTGATATTAAAACCTTTGTATTTATTGTAAGTAAATTTCATTGTTATTCTCTTCTGCATTAAAGTATGCCAAGGTTAGAAGTAGGAAAAGAGAAAAAATATAGTCTCCAAAATAAAGTGGGTTTTTTCTTTTGGTACTACTAAAAGTCATCAACACAAGAAATAACCATTATGCATGGCGAGGATGGAAAGCATTAAAATATATTCATAAAGGGATAATTCTGTCCTAAATCATTTTGTGAAAAAATAGGAGGAACATGATAATGGGAAGGTAATTTGGAGAGAAGCATATCAGAAGAAAAATATTTTTCTAACAACAACGAAAAAAAGGCATCAGACATTAGTGACACAAAATATTTTAGAACTATAATTTAAGGGCTCTGCTTTTCTTCCATCTCAGAATGTAATCACCCAGGCAGGCAGGTGGTGTGGTGAGAGAGAAAGAGAGATGTGTGTGCGTGGGTGGGGGCGGGGGCGGTTATGTGATTTAATCTCATTGTTGATTTCTTCTAATACTAGTGTACAAAGTCAATTAAGGAATGCCTATCCAAAACAGATCACCACTCTAACAAGAAATCACATAAAAATGTATTCTCTTATTTTTCCTTGTTAAACACCTAACCACATTTAAAAAACATTTCAGCTTTATTAATTTGTATAAATATGCCCTTGCCATAATTTGTAATACATTTTATAAGTGACTGGAGGAGATTTCATGCATCGCTAATTCATACATATAAATGTGAAGTTTGCATTAAATGTCTCTGAACAAAACCTTGCTTGCTATGTTTAGAAGGAACAGAATAAAGAAGAGACAGGAGGGCTCTCATGACAAAGACTGACCCTCTTAAAATTAAGGCTATTCTGTTTTGAGCATCAACCTGCTGCTAACACGGCCCTGGTACCAGGATTTTAAAAGGCCTCAGTCTGCGAACACTACAATGGTTGACTGGCTTAAAACATAACATGCTAGAAGCAGGGGAAACAGCACTCATCAGTGGTGGGCGACATCCCAGAGCTGCTCCTCGGTGCTCCTTTAAACTCCTTTAGCTACCAGTTCTCATCTCACAGCATTTTTGGGTTTGTGCTCCTACAATGTGCAGAAAAGATCCAAGCTGCATCCTCCCCACACACACTCTCAGCCACCAAGAGGGCTCAGACCTGCGTTCTTTGGGTTTAGTAAAATACCTGACAGATCCTTCTCGAAGATGGGCACATTTTATAGCTTTCTTGGAACATATTATGGCACTTATTACTTGCGACAATATTTTTTCTAAAACCTCTATATTACTAGAAGTGGAATTTTTAAGACGTAACTTTTGTATCGTCTCATAGTTCAACTTTTCGTTAAGAGAAAAATCACAAACAGCATTCAAGTGGACAAGTAAACAGTTGTAAAAATAATGCTGAAATGGTAATGAAAAACACAATAGACATTTCTTGGAAATAAGACTAAGGTCATTGCTCTGTCATTTTCGTAAGGTCAGTTTTGTAAGAAAAAAAGTTCTAAAATTGTTTTTAAAATAAGCCATTTAAAAATAAGCCATTAACCAGTAGCTCATTTAAAAAAAAATAAAAAAGACCCTTAAACTATTTTAATTATCTTAGAGTTCTAATATTCATAACTGTCCAAGAAACAGTTTATCATAATGCAAATGCTAAGGAAATGTTTAGATGATTTTGTATTTTTAGTCTAGAAATCTATAGGAAATGCTTATGTCCCCAGAGATACCATTCTTAGTCACCTAAACAAAATATAAGACACTATTTAGCGACATGCCTTTTAAAGGTAAAATACTTTTAAACAAGATAGGCCTATGCTGATTCAAATTTTAAGTTGAAGTTTAGGAAAAACAAGTCTATATAACACTCACAAGGTCATGGAGTCACATAACATTACTTGGTAAAGTCAAATGTGTTCATATTTAAATAAAAATTAAATAGCACCGGATTAAAACCCAACCATTCTTAATCATGGTTTAAGTCTGATAACCAAAATCAAAAATTTAATGTCGTGAAAAATACAACTCACAAACGAACCAATGCAAAGCTCTAAGCTTTAAACTTTTTGATAGTGTCCATAAAATCCCCAGGAAAGGAGAATACTGCAACTCTCCTTGGAACATAGGTGTTTTAAATCATGGTTAAACAGACAGAATGTTAAAAATGGCATGGTTTTTATTTTCCATAGCAGCTTTATTGACACTTTTTTTTTTTCTAGTAAAGTTTGAAAATCTGACACTACCTGTCCACATAGAAGGGGAAACAAAACTTGGTCAAAGTCTGTAGAACTTCCTGTGGAGAGAAAGAGAGATAATTTATACATCTAATGGGACCAATAAATCTAACATTAACTATGGCACACAACCTAGCAACTTTACCCTAAAGAAAGAGGAGACAGATGAAGAAATATGGGCTTTATCAATTATATGGGAGGAGTACCAGGCAGTCAATCATGAGAAATAATAAACATGATCAAACTTCATTAAAAATGAAAAATTAATCAAGAATCACACATGGGCAAGCAGCAGGAGCCACGCAGGAAAGCTCTGAAGGGAGGGAGGCGGTTGGGTTGCTGAGTGTTAACACCCCTCCAGGGACCATCTCCAGCCTGACCATATGGATCAGAGTGAATAACACCGAGCCACATGGGTTTGGCCTGGCAAGGCCGCTGTTGCTGGCACCGGTTTTGCCTGTTACCTAGGAACAGAGGGGGCCCGGATTAGACAACGCTTCCCAACATCAATAGGCCAAATCACAAACAGAACGGAAAGCCAACTTGAAGATAATTGTCCCTGAACGCTGTCAACCACATTTTTTAGAGTGTAAAACTTCATTTACTTACTTTGTAAAGAAGATGCCATTGCTGGCAGAAATTTATTTTGTAATCAAACTGTAACACTTTTAAGTACATACTATTTTTAGTTGAATGTCATCATAATTGGACACACTTACCTACTTGTAATTTATAAAACTCCAAAATAAACTACCAGTTTAAATATCTATTTACAAATATGTAGGTATATAAAACCAAGCGTGTTATTCAGGAGAAGTATACAAAAATGGAACAAAAAGCAGAGTGACATCTGAAAGACTTATTCATAAAAGAGAAGCTTCTTACATTAAGAAAAGAACAAACACTACTACTATATGAAACACAATACATAGTGGCAAGGAGGGTAACTTTTCTCAGGGGACACATTTCACATATACTGCATACACACACACACACACACACACACACACATACAAGTAATTAATTAATTATTACTTCCTTCATAGAACTTTCTCTAGTTTGACTTTAACTGCAGACTCAACCCACAGTTGGTGCTCAAGTTCACGGACCAAAGTTATAAATTTTAAAAAAAGCACTTCTTTCATGCATTTGATTTGCTTTTTAACTATTTAAAATCCCAACTTCAAGTCAAAATGAAGAACACATTTTTCAGTCACTGAGAAGCTGGTTCAAATTAAAACAAACCTGCCCACTGCAAATCTTAATCCGAGTGATAAATTAAAGATCAGTTTACAAACGTAGGACTTTTATAACCAATAATAATGAATTATCAATGCTACCTGAATTGATGCTTCTCGCTTCATTTATTTTTAAAACCAGCTCTATCATTCAAGAAATAAACCACATCAATCTAATAACCCACTCAATGAAGCAGAAAGCACATTGACTTGCTCTGCCAGAGCATGTTCCGCCTACATAATTCAATTGAGCATGTCCTATTTTTTAATATCATCTTGGACTGGTACTATATACATCACAGCACTATTAAGGCATGTCGTGAAATAGTAAAGGGACAGGAAACAAACAAAAGATGAGTGTATACAACTACCTCAGCATATTCTATGAGGCATTATTGGTACATTAGTTCATTTCACAGGGTGACATTCAAAAGTCCTTCTATATTATTTTAAAACCCATTATATTTAAATAAATTGCGGTAGCTAATAGATAATCAGAAAACAGGAGCGATATCTCAGTGCATAAGTTATTATCAGGCAAATACTAGAAAAGAGGTCATAGTTAAACATTCATTCTAATATCTGCAGTTTCAATTATAAAATCTAATTTTATAATTTGTATAATCCACACACACAAAATTCTTAAGATTTATATGAAAAAAAATGTTCCTTACGTATTTCCTTTCACTTCAAGTTTCAAATCCCACAAAGCATCTATCTCTTTGACTTCAGAATATGTACCGAGTATTCTTTAAAACTCAGTACCAGTGCTCACTCATTGCCAAGATCAGCTACAAAGACAGTTATCCTTTACCCCTCAAAAGTTACAGGTGCAGAAGTGCTTCTCTACTCTATGCTGGAGTCGAGCGGCTAAAAGGCCTCAAGATTTTTGAAAGAAAGGACCCCCATGGCTACAAGAAAGCATTGTGCTCTACAGCAGAGTCAAAGGAATCTAATATGCCCAACTTATTACTCACTGCAATAGAGAAACTACTTACCACTTTCTAATGTCAAGAGTAATAACCAACCGTGAACTTGTCTGTCAGATAATATTAGGACAAATATCAAAATACCCAGTGCAGACTGAGTTTAGCCCACCTCCCAAGAGCTTTCCTTTTTACCCAAGAAAGCAGTGATAAGTCTAATTAAGCAATGGGGTAGGGGCAGACGAGAAAGGAAGGGAACATAGGCAAATGCAGGCACATGTTTGTACATTACAATATGTTTCTTCATGTTTGTGATATTACAAGAGCTTGATATTCCAATTTAAGTCAAACAAGACGGTGGTGTGCTGTCAGAGGAGAAAACAAAAATGAGCATCTACTCTGTTAGGCATGTTCACACCTTATCTCAATCAAAACTGAAAAAATCTACTTCTTAGTGTAGGAAAGGGAGGACAGGAAGACGGAGGGAAAACAAGCACTGTTTCTTGTAAATAAAAACTGCTGAAATAAATGTTCTTAATACCGTTTTCCCTATATATAAACATCCCAAGAAAAACACAATTACTTGAATATGAAAAGTACCACTCACCAAGAGAAGGGGCATTAAAACCCTGATTTAAACCTATTTTTAGCATCATATTTATAGCGGAGTATCTTTCAGCATTAACTTTATGGGAAAACAAGTCATTAACCAATTACTAACCCCTCTTTCTCTCTAGAACCTGTGTCTTTGGCTACAGAACTTTCTTTGCAGATGGTAATTTTCCTGCGTTCTCCCCACCCCACCCCCTTCTCTTGCCTACACAAGCTCTTTCAGACGACCAGCCTCAGCACAACCTCAACTACTGCCACATAAATCGGATCTTAGAGATGCAGTACAGCTGATGAAATGTAAATGACCTCATTGCTAAGGCAGGGGGTAGGGAAGGCTGTGCCAGCTCTCCAGATCAATTCCCAAGTTTATATTTTCACAAATCTTTTTATGTACAGTTTGATTTTTTAACATTTTAATGAGCAAAAGAGTGAATCTATAGTAGCCAGTCACCACAGTTAAAGTGCAGGGCATGAACCAGGTCCCAGGAGGGAACCAGTCCACCATGTCACCACGGGCTTTAGGACATTCGCCACCTGGTTCCATGTCCCCAGGTTCCAACTCTTTTCATAATCAAAACACTGCTGACATTATAAACCCCAGACGGGTTTTCTAAAATCCCTCCCAATCAATACATCCAACACATAACTTATTGGAGACAACACTGAGCTCATTGATTAAGGTGAGTTCAGTAGCAAAGTTTTCAAAATAAATGAGACGAGAATACAGCATTCAACCTCTTTGTGTCACAAGACAATTTATGAAATAGGCAATTTCCAAAAGGGCTTTCCTCCTAACAAAATATACAATACTTCATGTGGGAAGGAGCAGGAGCAGAGGGGGCAGGGGAGTGTAGATGACAGGCAGTCACACAAACCTCTCAGTTATACATACATTAAACAACAGATTGCACAGTGCAACATCTACAAAGCTCTGCCCACAAGGAGATACTGAGCCTCAGACCGAACCAAAATATGAAATCAACGCACTTAGCACTGGATTCACTTGCAAATGAAAATCAAAATGAACTCAAGATTCAGCACCATCTTTTTTGGATTCATTTCACCCAATTTGAATTCTCATCCAGTCAAAAGGCCCATCAAGGGAATTTTCTCCAATCTGGAGAAAGTAGATTGTTATGCTGAAACTGAGCCATTCTCTTAAAAACCTGGTAAAGCTTTAAAGATTTATAATATTATTCATCATAGAATCCTATCTGGAGGCAAAACTTCGAAGACTAAATTCAAGGGAGTGAACTGGGATTATCAATAATGAGAAGGCCAAACCAAGTCACCTGAATTTGACGTGCAGGGTGGGGAGGGTATAAAAGACCCTTCCAACGGCCTGATATCAGCTCAGATGTCAAATATTTTGTTTTCATTGCTTCACGAAATCCGTGAACAAAAATTAGTTATATTTGGCAGATGAAAACAAATGACACAGGCACATACACCCCACAAATGAATGCCATGTGAAAGACAAAAGCGCAGGCTGATTATAATGCCCACTGGGGTTACAGAATGTTGGGAGATGAGGCATGTTCTCAGTAGTTCAAAAGGAAAAAGAAAATACGTGCAGGAAAACATTTAAATAAAGGAAAGAGATAGCGTGAATAAATAAATATATTTTAAAATATGTAAAGCTACAATCAGCCTCTTTGTAGCTTTACTGAAAGCTCGTACAGCAGTCAATAATTTACCTTTGTCCAAAAAGAGAGTGAAGGAGGGAGAGGCGGGCAGACGGGAGGAGAACATTTCCTGAGTTTCCTACACCTAATTTATTTGTTCATTTCAAAATGTAGATGTGTGATGAAAAGATCAGTGGAGCTCAGATTCCTAAAATACTCCGTTTCTGTGCTTAAACATTTTTTTTAATAGCACGAGGGAAATGCTGACCCTCTAAGTCCTGCAATTGAGATCAGTGCAACTGACTTGAAAGAAAAGCCTTTGATTGATGATCTTAAAACTCAAGTTGAAAGTTAAAAACAGAACACACACAAAATTCAAACATACAAAAAGCTAACAAAATTTTGACTTTAAGCCATTTCCAGTTAAAATCTGGAACTCCAAATGAAAGCTACCAGAGGGTTTTCATGCTTATGATTAAGAAAGGGTAAAAGAAAATGCTAAGAAGGTCTTAGATGCTTAATTAGCACCAAGTTTAAGAATGTTGATCAGAAATTTCCTATATATAAAAACAGGAAATATAATTTTTCTCCTTCCCTATAAATGTCAAATTAAATCCAAGATCTATAGTAAAGTTATGACCAAACTTTTTTTTTTCCCCCCAGTGAGAAAAGCTTTGAATAAGGGATTTTACAAAACAGGACTTTCAACACCCAAACATAAAAGCTGGGTCAAATTTCTAACAACACTGCTCTAATGTTACAGAGTCTGCTTCCTTTCTTTGCTATATTTCAATATTTATTCCCAGTTCACTTTCATAAACTTTAATTTTAAATAGTACAGATATCATAATTATGCCAATTTGTATAATACCTATTATGCACAATGTTGTAATTAAAAGATAAAATTACAATAAAACATAGAAATTCATATTCTATAATGTATCACATAAACTTTAAATCTAAATTATCAAGTACATTAAGTATAAAGGTGGAATGTTTACAAAGCAGAAGAGGCACCTCTAGAACTACTTTTACATATAAATCTTCATGACCTTTGAAGTCCAAAGTAAAAATAATGGGACTTATTTAAAAATGTTTAATTTACCAAAGCTACTTTACCTTTTTGTATCCCTTCCTTCCTTCAAAAAATTACTAAAACGAAGTTGTTCCCAAATTAAACACTATATAAAATCCTCTATTCTAAGGCTTCATTTTATTAACTTTAAACCTTACAGCAAAGAGGTTGAAAATGAGAGAGCTGTATTTATTAGGTCAATGTTAAACACCAATAAACTTCTTGACACTCGTTTTAAATATTTTCAAACGAACAAATAATTTGGTTGGAATCTCTTAAAACCAGCATTAGATGGCACCAGTAATAGAATTCCTTGGACTTAACATTATTGCTCTAAAATATTTTGCCTTGTTCATCTCCTTAAATCCTGTATTTTAAATCCTGTATTCTGCACATTTATGTTATCAATATATCTAAAAGGAAGAGAAGTTGGGGGTAAGCGAGGGGGACATACAAGTCAGCACATACCAAAGGAACAGGGTCCCAACAGTAAAACTGCAAACATGGTCTCACTGAAGAAGCAACTTGCCCTCAGGAAGATGGTATTAGGAGGGGGGAAAAAAAAAGAGCACTGATAGAAATAGTATTTTGTAAGCACATTAAAAGCTGTCAGCTTTTAAATATTTTAAATGCACACAAAAATGTGCACAGATGGGCAACTTTTCTGCTCACATTAGTCTAGAAAAAAATCTTTCATTATCAAGCTCAAAGTCCTTGAATTTTTTAAACTTAATTGTGCCTCTATTTCTTAGAATTCACACCCCAAGGCCAAAGCTTTCCTGCCACCAGTCCTTCAAATCTGACTTGGACATTACACCGGAGGAGGCTCCAAGCCTCCCTGAGGTCTCACTCCTTTACAACACACGAAAAAGCAGTCGATAATGGGCCCATGCTGAATTCACTGCTCTCCGCATCTTCTCCTGGGACACAAGCCTAGCAGATGTGATAAAAACTGTGTCAGAGAAGTGGCTCTAGTTTGTGCCTTAATGACAACTTAAACCTCTAAACCAATACAACCAAAGGACTAACAGAACTGGCTGTTACCTCTCTCTCCTGCCAATCTTCGAAAATCTCTGAACTAAATTAGCACCTCTACCCACAACATCCCCTGCCACCCCACCAAATCCATTCTAATTTTAAAAGATAAATGAATTCAGCAAACACATTGGCAGCAAGAGTGTCTGGGCTGTGTGTGCGTGTGTGCATGCATGTGTGTGTTTGTGTGTGTGCGCGCGCGTGTGCGTGTCCTATAATTAAGCCCTAACACATATTTCATGTAGTTTTTATTTTCTCAAGGTATGATTGTGCATTCAGATGTCTTAAAGAACTGCCTGGTATAGTCCCTCTGATCGCCACCCCAGTAATCATATTAATACATACAACTGGTAGAGCTTGGGTTTCCAAAAGGTACCTAAAGGTATAAAAAATTATTTTTAAATATGTTCAACCATAGGAAAGAAAAGAGATATTCTGAGTTACTGAAACATTCTAATTATTAAAATCCATACAGGAGAATTTTTTAAACCATGGGTGGTTATATTTTTCTTTTAACCTGTAAGACCTCTTTGTCTTATCTAATGATACGTTACCAAAAAATAGGTTTAACTGTGTACTTCTGATAACATTTTCTAAATTCTATAATTCAGCCTTCAGATGATAGGCCTTTTTACCCGGTATCTTGAAAGCCTATTCAGTCACAATTGCATACCCACTTAATCAGCAATCATTGTTCTGGGATGCAGGACTTTGTTGTCAAGACAAGAACCAAAACCTTAAAAAAAATTTTTTTTCAGAACTGGCATAAGAAAAAAGTGATCTTTGTCAGACAAGGACAAATTTATGCAAATCTTTTATAAACATTCACAAACATTTATTTAGCTTTTGAAATGTTGGCCTCATTTGAGAGCATGAAAATGAGGGGGAAGTAGGAAAACGCAAAGGACAGCTTAGAAGCTGGCACGCTACATAAATATTCAGAAGGAAGATTATAGGATTCATGTTAGGCTGTCTTAGGCTTCTCCAAAGTCCACACAGAATAGCAAAGAACAAAACTAACGAGAAGTACAGCAGATGTTAGACAATGCATCAGCCTCTTTTCCTCTCTCACTTGGCTATACTTGGACGCTTTTATATTTTCTTTCAATATGGTTAGGTCATTCAAGGATTCTCCTATAGACTCTGTATTGTGGCTACAGATCTATAAGCTGGAGGTCTGTCAGCTTTCCAAAAGTTTCCAATGAAAAGGCATTATGCAAATTCTACCTCTCTTACCCTCTTTCAGGAGGAAAAAAAGCCTCCAGTATGCAGTCATCGGAGTATTGGAAGCCCCAGCCTTCATTTCTGTATAGCTGTGTTTGCCTCAGGGCCACGCTGCTTGTTTTGACAGTGGATCCCCCTAGATAGTTGGGATTAGTCGAGCTTGTTTAGATAAACTTGAAATCAAGGCCTTCTCTAGGTAGACAGCTAGATGTAGCTACCGAGTTTCCAGCTGCCTCCTCCTTTCATCCCCAAACAACTGGAGATTCACTGTAGCTATCACAGCCACAGGCTATGTCACATACATAAGTACAAAATTAAAGGCTGCTAAAAGAAGCCTTTGTAAGTCTTAGTGCTAAAATAAGGAATCTGTACTGCTTGGTTTATACAAATTATTCTAGCACTACCAGTATGGAACTGAAATCATCAGTTAACAAGGCATATTAATCAAGGTTCCCGGCTTCTTTGGATAGACAGGATCGTAGTTTGATAATATACCTAACCTTCTGCTTCTTAGCTCTTGTATGAGAGTAATCGCTTAAAACGTTGTAAGGGAAATAATAGGCTTTATTTATCCAGTGGCAGGGGATGTCAGACACCATCAACAAACACTGTGAGCAGAATATGAAAATCAAAATGTAAATACCCAATCTGCTTTTGAGAGAGAATTATTTAGCAATTGATTAGACAGGGCCTCACTAAATAGTCATCTCCAATTACCGCACTGTTTCAAATCCAACTTTTATTTCCCAAGACTTGGAGATTCTAAAAGAATGACATGAGGATCAAAAACTGTGGAAATTCATACTCAGAACAGACCAATGACATCTCATTACAAATGCAGGAGGCAGGTGAAACAAAACACCATTGAAATTTAAAAATTATACAATTCATATAGTTTTCTAAAATCTAATACTCAAGAATTTTACTCTTTTGCAACTAAAAAATATCTCTTCAGAGGGCTGGCAAAACGCAAGCTGAGAAAATGACTCAATTCCACATCCATGTTTTATTGTATTTTATAGATCTTGCTCCAACAAGTAGATGCCAGGGTTTACCCAAAGCTGCCTGGGATAAACCAAACACAGCGACGGCCCTGGAACAGGTTTAAACATTCTCCAGAACTGTTCCATGAGATACCAGACAGGACAGAAGGACTTCTGCCCCCTGACCACACTGTCAAGTCACACAAGGCAGTGTTTAATCCATCACGTTCACATATCACCAACGAAAATGTGTTCTCATAATTCAACAGCTAAGTCATTATGTAAAAGGAATGCTGAAGACACATGCAAGACAGTCTGGAACTGCTGTCATCAATTTGAGGTTTTCCTATGAAAGCTTTGGTTCATTCCATGTACAACTCACAAACTAAAGAAGGAGTCAGAAAACTTTTTCTCTAAAGGGCCAGACAGTAAATACTTTAGGCTTTGTGGCCCACTTAGGATTTCTATCGCAGATTCCTCTGCATCTGTTTTGTTTTGTTTCATTTTTTTTGCTTTGCTTTGTTTTCACAACTCTTCAAAAAGGCACAAACCACCCTTGCTCCACAGTCGCACAAAAACCAGCCCTGGGCTGCATCTGGCCAGCTGGCTGTAGTCTGCTGACCCCTGATCTAGAGCATCAAGGAGCATAGTCACACAATGTGACTCCAACAAGCTTGCCAATACCCCAAAACTCAAATTTAGAAATTCCTGAAAGGTGTAATGCCAATGCCAGCCACGCTGGTTCTCTGATAACCCAGCGACGCACACACAGTACTAACGAGAGGCCAAATGTCTGTCTACAGCACACAGATGTGCTCTCTTAAAAAAAAAAAAAAAATTATTTAAAATACAAAAAAGAATACGAAGAATTAAAAATAAAACATATTTGCACCACTCAGAATTCACAACTGGTCTGTGGCCTGGACTCTTCAGAGAAACAATCCTCCTTACGTTAATAGTTCACGACTCTGGGTAAAGTCCAAGGGGTTTCTTGACAGATGAATGGATTTGTGCTCTCTGGATTCTTGAGAGCTCTTCAATTTGAGAGTTATTTTGTTTTTAATATTTTTAAAAACAATATTAAAAGAGAAGAAGGCCTTTTCTGGTGCTTCACTTACCACTCAAACACACATTATGTGCCCCGCATTCTGTGGGATGTAGGACGTAGAAGGGCCTCTTCCCGCCTCCCACCACTCACTTTTGCCCCATTTCAACTACTTTCCCTTGAATGTGTTTCCCAGGACTTTCGGCTTCCTTCTTCTCTCTCTGCAGCCTCTCCTATACCGATAGTCTACTTACATTTTAATTTCAATTGTCATCACTATGTAAATGGCTCAACGTCAAACCATCACTCCTGAAGAGCATCTAGCACCAGATCTCTATTTCCAACTGTCTTTTGGAAACTTTTGCCTCTTGTCCCATAGGTACTTCAAGCTTAACACGTCAAAAGTCCAGATGCATCAACTAGCTCCTGGTACATTGCTGCTTGCTAATCCCTCTCCCCCGCCAGAATGAGAAGGAATCTCAGACCACCACTAATACCTGCTGTGAGACAGATGTGTGACTTAGATTTGAGTATTTGCTATGGTTATTGAATTTCAAAATAACTGTGAAGAGAAGCTTCCGATTCCTTAAAGCCTTCCCCCAAGTGTTAATAAACACAGAACAAGGTCAAGGGAGCCCCTGAAACCAAGCATATTTCAGTCACCTTAGAAAACAAGTGTATTTCCCTAAGCAAGATAACGTATTTAGAACCAGACAATATGCTATAAGGTCCTGTCTGCATGAAGCCTGCGATCTACTTGGAAAGACAGATGCTATGGAAATGCGTAGACTAATGCATAATTTGAATTTTGACAGAAGCTGTGAAGGAAAAGAACAAACTGTTTTAAGACAGAATGACAGGTGCCTGAATTTAGATGGAAGGGTCAAGAAGGACATCTCAGGAGGTGACATTCTGAGCTGAGACTTTAGGAATGAGTAGGCCATTCACCAGTCAAAGACTGGAAGAGGGCTAGTGAGAGAACAGCCAACAATAAAAAGTAACAGCATAAGCAAGGGCCACTGAACGAACTCCCCTGGCACATTCAAAGAACTACAAAAGGCCTGGCATGTTGCAGCAGAGGAGGTGAGGGGAAGAGTGGCAGAGGATGAGTTCGGACAGGTTGGCAGGGGCCAAGTCATGGGGGGCCCTGTAGGGCATGTTAAAGAGTCTGGACTTTATTTTCGTGTATCAGGAGTCATTAGAAGGGTTTGAATCTTTTACGTCTTCCTTGCATGTCACTTTCTAACCCCTTCATCTATCTGCAAGCCTTCCAGACTCCATGAGGACTCAGATACTATTCTCAGTGAGCTCCCACTGCCAATCCTGTGGTCAGAATGACATTATCTCAGGACCCTAAATTTCCACAGGAAGGAAAAGACACACAACTGGGTGCAGGTCAGGCCTCGGAGAAGGAAGAGGAACCTCACATGGAAGCTTTAATAACAACCCTGGCAGCAGGGAGAGGGGTTGGGGCTAAAGAGCACAACAAAGAGACTGTAACGAATTTGCATAGGACCAGCTTAACTCTCCCTTCAGAAGCTGATACTTCTTCTGAGCTCCCAAAGTCCATTTTCCTATATACAGAGAAAGCATGACTTTTTACTGCAGTAATCTGCTGCATAGTACTGCACCTGAAGAAGCCATGGATTATAAGACTATTAATTTTCAGTGCTACTAGGGGAAAAAAAATTCTGCAAATGATATACCACCAACTGTAAGATGCATCCCAATTTGAGAGATTTTTAAAATGTGAAAAAGTGCACATCTTAGAGTCGATGAAATATAGTTTATAGGTCTGTCTTCCTTACTAGAGTGAGTTAAGAAAGGTGGGGATCATATCCACCGCCAGTGTCTAGTAGAGCACCTAGCACGGAGGAAATGTCCAGTGAATGATGGTGCTAAAAAATTACTGCATGAGAGTCCGGAGATTTCAAAGGGCGGGGGGAACAGTATTAATTAAGCACCTACTGTTGCCGTGCACTGTGCTAATAGTCTACATGTCTTCTTCTTTAATCCCGATAGGGAGCGGTGAGATCACATGAGGCAAAGGAGACTTTTTATCAGATAATTGATATTTATTCTTGATATAGAAAATGAAGACAGAAAACTAGTAAAGTTGGTATAAATGTAATATAAATTTCTGCCAAATGTCTATCATTTATACTCAGTAACATAAGAATTATGTATATAATTTAAAGAAGCCTCTCTCCCACTTCGCTTTCCAGCAGAATGAAAATCTGGTGTCGTGTCCAAGGGCCTGAGGTGAGGGCAAGACTACATGCCAGCTGCCGAGCACATCCTGGCTCTGCGCATCACCTCTGTGTCATCACGGTGCCCTCTTTCACTCTCAGAAGTGTCCTGGATCGGATGCTCTCGTCAGTCTTAGAGAGAGCTGAAAAGCCCTGGCTTGTCTGGAGGGAATTGAAAAACTAGCTGTTCCATCTGCCTTGTGATGGGAAAGTGGGGAACGGTGTTAGAAGAGTTAGTTTTTATCACTTGACTCCAGGCTCTTTACCCATATTATGGACTAATGTACAGTCTATGACTTTATGCAATACCAGACATCGTCAATTACATGAAAGCGGTAAAATCTCTCTCTCCTTTGCTTCATTTTCCTCATGCTATGACAAAAACACGTATCTACATTAATTCAGGTATTGTGAACACATCACATAAATTTTTAGGGGAGGGTGATATTTGTTAAGAAATAAGCAAGACTTGAATAATGAAAAATGCTTTAGCTGCCATTAAATGATTATTATAACAGATAGATTTTAAAAATTCAGAAATACTTCTCAATTTACCAGGGGTTTAGATCTCCAGAAGTTATAAGTGTCTGTCAGGTTGGAAGAGTTCTCTGATAAAAAAAAATTAATGTTCTCAACGATTTACAGTTCACACTTATTAAACAAGATGCTATTAAAGAAGCATCTTGTTTCTTTATTTCATTTGCATGAAATACATGCAAATACAAGAATCTTAAATGCTTCTGGTTAAGCCTCTGCTAGGTAAGATGGGATTTAATAAATGTATGTTTGGGTTTATCCTATCTCGTTCAAATTATGGGCCCAAAAATCACAGTGTGACTATTATTCTGTCGTTTATTATTATATACCAAATATCTCGCCTCTTAACATCCAGGTCCAGCACCAGGTCCTAGAGATGCGGACATGAAGCAAGCAGGAATCCCTGACTTCCTGTCTGGGGAGGAAGAGGATACGTAAACACGTACGTGCAACAGTGTTTCAGGTTTTCTGGCAGAAGTAAGGTCAAAGAAAAAGAAAGGTACTGTCAGGTCTACCCAGGGGATGTAAGACTCCTCAGAGGCAGTGACAGTTGAGTTGACTTCTGAGAGATGAGTTAATATTTACTAGACAAGCAGATTAGATAAGAATATTCTAGGGAAAAGAGCAATGTAGAATAATATTATATTACATGCTTTACAAG
Organism: Macroglossus sobrinus; assembly: GCA_004027375.1. Classification (NCBI taxonomy): domain Eukaryota; kingdom Metazoa; phylum Chordata; class Mammalia; order Chiroptera; family Pteropodidae; genus Macroglossus; species Macroglossus sobrinus. The sequence continues at coordinate 86,617 of PVKZ01001304.1, read as the reverse complement.
GTTGATATATAAGTAAACGATCTTTGATAAGCTCAATTTTCTTCAAAAGACAATCCTAATTCTTTTATAAATACCTTTTAATTTCTAACCACCAACCCCCACCTATTCTAGGCGTGTGTGTGTGTGCGCGCACACACACACACACAGATTAGTCCACAGTCTGGGCTTGTGTTATATCACATTTGAAATCTGAAACTGACCCAAGTTAGACAGTTTCAAATTATGGTAGCCAGAGGAATCTTAACTCTACTGCATATAAGTATTTTTTAAATGAAAGCTAACATAATACAAAGTACTACATGCAACCAAAAGGGCTAACTTACAGGGATAATAGGACCTCTTACTAAATTTCAGAGGTTTCGAACATGGAAAGTCTCAACATACAGATTTCACAATTGAAACAAAATTAACGAAAAATAATTAGTTATTTGAAACCCCCCTTCATCACCATTTAAAGAGTTTCCATACTTTCTATTATGAGTCTGAAATTCTAGAGGTAAAGGTTATCACACACAACCCTAACACCTGACAAAACATAAACACCAAAACCAGGTTACCCTGCTCCCTTAAATCCACTCCTAAAAATATTAGGCATTATATAATTATCAGTTATTATTAGATGGCAAGTAGTATCCTGAGCGCTCTGCACATTCAAATCACTTACCCTTCACAACAGTCCTATGAGGTCTTTATCACGATTACCTCTAGTCTATAAGTGAGAAAATGAAATCTCAAAGGGGTAAACCCCAGTAAATGGCTGATATTCAAACCCAAGCAGACTTGACTCCAACCTCCATGCTCCCCATCACCACTATTGTGCCTTTGCGTTCTCCTTTCAGGAATCTGACCTCCTTAAAAGCAATCCTGTCTGTATATACTGCACACTTCATATTCACAATTAGTCACTGGCCCCTAATTTATCCTGGCTGCTAAGCGACTTTAACACTGACTGCAGTCATTCATATACTGGAAGAGTTTGCAGACTGACAGACAAGCAATACAACGTAATGAGTCAAGGTTCCAAACGATGAGGACAGAATGACTAATTCGGTCAGGGAAAGTTGCAAGAGAAAGTGATACAAGCAGGGCATTTAATGTCGAACTGAACTACATATACTGGGGGGTGAGAGGGAGGTGAGAAAGGCATTTTAATTATAAAAACAAAACAATGTGAGCAAAAATACAGTGGTGGGAAAGAGCAACCCATGCTGGAAAATGGTGGGGTGTTCTACGTCTGGTCGTAAAGGAAAATGGTAGGAAACCAGGCTGGAGGTTGGGTCAAGGTCAGGCTAAGATGCGTCTTAAATCCAAGTGAAGAAATTTGGGGTAGGTCTCCAAGGCACCAGGGAACCATCAAGAATTCTGACTAAAGAGAAATGGTTGATGGCATGATTTGACTTAGGTTTTAAAAAGGTATCTCTAGCCACCTCATGAAGGATAGTTATTAAAAGGTAACTGAGTTGTAGGCCATTAGGAAGAGCCCACAGAAGAAGCTGAGTGTGAATGCAGAGGGAAACAGCAGAATAGGACAAGCTACGGACGATTTCAGAGGGATAACGAACAGGACTCGATGACTCAGACCTGTAGGGACGTCCCAGCGAGCAGCAGAGAACGATTCTGGGAGGCTGAAGATAAGACTCAGTCTACAGGTCTCAGAGGCAGCCGCAGACTACGTAGTTATAATCACTGGGTAACTCCCAGAAACACCACCATCCAGCAGTGTTTACAGATGTCTAAAATTTAGTGGGGCTTTTATGGAGCCAGAATGAAACCAGGAGAACATTTCTAATAAGAAAGTGTAAGGAAGGACTGAGCGATTACCATTTCCTGGAGTCAGATTCAAGTCAATAGTAGCACAACATAGCGGTAAAGCTTGGTGAACACCTTCAGAAAGGATAGCTCACAAAGAATCGGTCTTGTGAAGGAGTTCCATCCATGCAACTGTAACAGCTAGGGAGTAACCAAATTAGGAAGAAATCTTCAATTTAAAGAAAGAGGCTTAAATCAAAAAATGTATCAATTTTTCAATGGAGTTTGGCTAAATGTTTAAGGCTTTGAAATAGTTTCATTCAGAAGCTAGTCCAACCCCATCTCATTCTTAAATTCACCCTTTTCTGGAAATGGGGGTGGGAGGCTAAGGATATAAATATGATGAATAGTACCTCTTTATATACACACTCGGTTTCTTTTTTCAGTTTGATTGTTTGTTTTAGCAATTTAAAAAGTAGCAACCTGACATTTGTGTAAACTGATAAATTTGACCTGTAACAGCAAGCGGGAAATAAGAAGCAACATAAACTAGATTATTTTTTAGGATTATTTTTTTACCCATCCATGAGCCTGTAATTTGAAAAACATTTAAACATGCCTATCATCCGGAATAGGACACTTTTAAACATATACAAAGAAGCAGATGTTTAATCTGAGATGCATTTATACATCTGTAATCTATCAATGAATCTTTTCAAAATCTGTAATGTGGTCCATCAAAATGGCTACATTTGGTAACAATCATGGAGAATGACTCACTACTGAAGAAAGCTGATTCAGCAGGGTACTATGTTGCTATTTTGCTAAACAATCGCCTCCCAGGTTTTAGGGCCTGAAGAGATTGAGAGTTTGTATTTGTGGATGAGAAAATTATGTTTCCACCTACAATTCCAGACTGCCAAATTATTAAGAGATATGGAAACTGACCTTTTTGAGCAACAGGTCAAAAAATCCGTGAATCAACAGTGACTCCAAGAAGAGGACATATCTAAAACAAACCTAAAAGATCATCTTTAAGGGTAGCTCTGAGACTTCCACTTGAGTGTCTCAGTACCGCTCTTGTTAACTTTACTAATTTCTATGGCTTCACAACACAAAGAACAAGAAACTGCACAAATGAGATGCACATGGTGGCATCGCTACCCAAAGGTCCTAGTTTTCAGAGACATCCCCAATTTCGGGCCATGCCACTGTTCCACAAATCATCAAAACACCATGGACATGTGCTGTCCTTGTAACCTACTAGACACAAGGTCCTTCTGGGAAAGATGGACTCTACCTCTGTCCTCCTCTTTACCTGGTATAGTTAGTTGTCTGCCTCACATTCTGCAAATGCTACACTTATCAATCTCTCAATCAGTTAATGCGTGAAATCAAATCTACTCTCTCAGACAGTTTCTGCCATCAAAAGCAGATATGAGAGGGGAAATATCAGCAGATGCAGCCACTTAAAATTTAGTCTTGTTAAGGCCAGATTGTGGAGCCATTTTAAAGTGTGATCCATTTGACCCTTATATAAGTAAATCCTTTGGATGGGATTCAAATGAACTGACAAATTCTGTTCCTTGGTATATGGTGTCATAAAAAGTTTCCAGGACCAAACTTGACCTCACCATTCAAGTGGATCAAATCTGAACAGACTATATGGGTAGGCTGGAAGCATGACAGCATCCACTTTGGAGAAGAATGGGGGAACAAAAGAAAGCTCAAAAGTTTCCAAGAGAAATGGGATACACCCAGGTCTGCTTCCATTCTTTGTGAGCTTGATGAATGCAAGGCCAGGGGCCCAACTCTCAATTCCAACTTAAAGACTCTATGGCTTAGACAAGTCACTATAACATGACCGGTAGCATCTCTGTGGAATCAATGTCACATTTTATACAGACCAGGTACTCTGCTGCTTATGTTTCTCTGCCTAATAATAGTGGGGACAATCAAATTTTATAATTTGTTTTACATTTTGTATAAATATTATACATGCATATCAATGTTGGTACAATGAGGCTTTCTTTCATAGTAACAAAAAATTTAGGAGCTATGGATTGATTATACCTGTCATTTTCTTATTGGATAGGATTCTTTCAATGAATCAGGGCGTGAACAAGTTTTGAATAGAAATGTTTAGTCTCTGACTCATCAAGATTTGGAAGAAAATAACATGAAAGTTTTCATACATGGGAGCTCCCCTCAAAAGTGAGGCGATCGCCAACAAACAAGAAGCAAGTATTCAGTAAATACCATCTCTGTTGTCTTTCTAATCAGAATCTTCCAATCCGTTCACACAGGTTACACTGTGAGTAACTGAGAGCTTAAGAAATGTTTTCTTTGAAGCATACCTGAAGCATGAACAGATGAAAACTCCATATTTAAGCAATTACATGCAACTCAGAAATGCCAATTTCCATCACAATTAGCCTAAGTTATGCAACATATTTTTGTTCCTTTTTAGTATATGGGTGATGTATGTTTTTATAATTTGCTTAACTGCCTATAGTGAAATTTTAAAATCACATAGACCATATAAAACCATAAAAGAAAGGGTACCTTTTTATTTTTCCCAATGTACCATGTTTCTACCTTGCTTATAGAGCTTGTACAAGAAACACTGTTCATTTCTATATAAAGATTTCCATTAAATTTTTATAGTTTCTATAAATGCATAAAGATTGTTGGTTTCATTATAACCTCTGTTTCAGTGCCAGTGGAAAGAAAAATTACCTGCAACTCTAAACAGCAATCTACATATACGGCAGGGAGTGGGGTGGGGGTGGGGGAGGGTAAGTGTGCTCAGACCTCAGTTTAAGGAGCTCTAAGACACTCGCTGCATTTCATCAAAGCATAGATGAGTACACTGGAGAAGCAACTTCCAGCACACTAAACTCTACTCACCACTGTTAGGACAAACAGGCTATAAAAAAAGCAACTGTGAGAACAAATGATTAATTCTACATGTTTTAGTATAACAAGTAATCGTATTATAACTAATACGTTTTAAAAAGGTATGTGTGATGCCTGATATATTTGACATCTTACAAGGCTATTTATGGAAGTCTTCTCTCTGATAGGTTACTATATAGCTTTATTCCAAATTATCCATGCTACACGGTATAATTACTAAAGGCTCATTTTTTTTTAATCTGAAAAATCTTATAATGTTTTGAAGCCAAAGATGGGATTTTGATGAGAGTGGTGACCAAAGTTTGCTAACATGTTAATTTAGCTATCCTTTTCTCCCTTAATTCAATTAGTATTCATTAAAACTGCACTAATCACAATGAGTAAAGTTTTACCAATTATTTCCATAATTATGAATGAATACAGTAAGCATAACAGAATAATTATAAATCTACTTAATTAACTAAAAGGCTATTTCCGGGCAGGGAAAGATTTTCGTGTTTTGTTTTCTTTTTAATGCTAGATTGACATGTTGATATCTTTGAGAAACCATTTCTAGAAATAAAAGAATTACATTATTATTATGATTCTGCTTGAGAAAAAATTTTCTATTGGACAGGCTGTATTAAGAGCCACATTATCTAAGGTTATAATAAGAGATTGAAAAGAATCTGGTTTAAGCTACCGAAATTCAAGTAACTCAAAAACTGCCTTTGTACTTTAGTAATCTTAATCTTAAAAAAAAAAATAGATTTCATCGTATTAAGCTTATGAGAGATAAGAATTTTTACATTTCATAAGTAAGGAAAATTTTTTAAGTGCAGGATCCTTGCAAGTCAGGATTCTACCAATGCTGGCATTTTAGTATTTAAACTAGTTGAGCATTAAACAAAAGCAGATGAATAAATAATGTGAACTCTGAAAAGACCTTGCTTTCTGTCTTTCCTGTTGTTTTCCTTTTTAAAAAAATAAAAGCATTGTGTGTCTTTCTGAAATTAACAAAGCCGGTACTTTCAGGTTTAAAGACGGCCGGCTTACCAGATTTTAAATGAAATATTGAGTGCTACAGTGATTTAATGGTTTTAAACCATAGATGTCACTGCGGTCTGAGGGTGTCACAGACAACTTAAGGAAGGAAAAAAATGGGGCACAGAGAAATCACTTTGTCAGTAATTATAATCAAGAGCCCTAAAATGTGGCACAGGCTGCTCATTACTTCTTCCTTCTGTATCAAGACCCTTATTTACATTTCAGATTACATTTTTTATGAAACAGTAAGATCTATCAGAGCTGAGAGGACTGAAATAATGAGGGGAAAACATTTTAATAAAACGTGTTGGGTCTGCATTACTTCCGTGTCAGAAAGAAAGGCTACTTCTGTAGTGATGGATCATTTATTCTGCTTTTAAACAAGAAGCAAAAAAAGATGAAACTGATGAACTTTTACTGCCCATTTGTCTTTAGCAGACAATTAAGACAGAGAAGATCAAAATGGATTATCATACCACGCAGACAACTGGCCCAACAGTAATACATCTCCGGGACCACAGATTTGTAACTCTCTTTTATCCCTCCCCTTTCTTCTTACTTCTTTTTCCACTCTAAAGGCAGTGCTAGCTTTGTGGCTCAAGGAGAGCCAAAAGGCTGGTCATCATTATTCAGTCACAGATGTCAATCTAACCTCCCTTTTTTCTCAGTTTCTAAAGCAGTGAGCCACAATAATTTGTGACAGATTCTTTTACTGTAAGGTACAAAGAACACACAGAATAAAACATCTAGCAGCAGCAAGCGTCTCTGATCAAGTGTGCTGGTACATGGGAAACACACAAATGTAAAAACAAGCACTGGTAGTTAAGGCGAATGAAGAGAAAAACGGGGGGGATTTGTGTGTGTGCATGTGTAGTAATACGTGCTATAGTTTATTAGAATTATCTCAAATATTCCTTATGGATCACATCATAAATGTTTTAATACAAGAAATGTTGTCTAGATTAAGTGCATATTCAGCATTTAAGGTTTGTATGTAATAAAAATATTTCTAGGAATTCCTTTATAATAGCACACCAAGGAGAAAGAATTTGGTTTAATCCAACAAATGCTAAGAAGAGAAAACATGTTAAGATCAGAACCCAAATGATAAAAGGGTAAATAAGAAACATGCAGGCCTCATTTCCTTTACCAGTAAATCAACTCTCAAATAAAATTTCTGGGAATCTGGAGGTAACTTCATCAAAAATAAAGCAGATCTGTCATTCATCCTTCATTCCTGAGTTACATGCAGAAAAGAAAACCATGTGTTGAGTCAAGTTGGAGGAGATGCTAAATAAGGCAGCGATGTGCACACCCTCACAAGGCTACATCTAGCCATGCGCATCGTTCTCCAAATTTCAAAACTATGTCACTGATCAAAACAAAGAAAACAAACTATCTAACCAGTGAGCACTTTGAAACAGCTGAAAGCTATCATTATTTTTTAGGCTCTTATAATTTTAAATAATTCCAACTTCAATATATGAAACACTCATAGGATCATCCATTAACCAAAGTAAAGAGAACAAAGTTGATAACAATATCTAATCTGTAAACTGGGCTCCAGATGCAATGACAGAATTAATAGTAGTCTCTATTTCTCTCTGTGTACTCAAATACACTATATATACACATAAGTATGTAGAGTACCTGAACATATACACATACACTCTTCTCAAACACACAAACACATATATACATATATACTCAGAAATAAACATGGAAAATAAACTCCAAATTGTCATAGTGGTTATCTCTGAGTAGTAATATTACAGATGGCCTGTATTTTCTTCCTTTTCATTCTTTTATTTTTGATTTATCTATATTTCCAAAAAAAAATTTATCATGAACATATTATTCATGTGATTTTTAAAAGTTATACCAAAAAAAACCCACATTGCTCACAAAGTTTCAGATACAGTAAGAAATGATGTTTAAAGAATAGATCCAAATGTTAACCATGTTATTTTAAGTTTTCACCTACAAAACTTTCTCTTACTGGGTAATTTGGATCATGGGACCACGAAGGTTATTTACCTAGACACAAAATTTTACAACGATTTTTTAAGAACTATGTCTCAAGTCTATTGAAAATAATATTTTAAGATTTTTCTACCCTTTAGAGATTTTTTTAAGGGGAAAAAAAATCAAAAACCATTAATAAAAAGGTTCTATAATCTTTGGATTGTGTAGTTTAAATCCAATGGGCTCAATCTCACAGCAATAGAAGGCAAGATAAATTTAACTCTCCAGCTGGAAGATGAAGAAAGGGGTACGAGTAAGAAAATTAATATTTTTTAAAATCTCATTTAAAAGTCTTGAGATCACACACAAAGTACACTATACCAGTTCTCTGGGGTTCTTGTACAATAAAATCTCATTACAAAGCATCTCATACTGATTATCCAGTTGTATTCCTGGTCACAATATGTCCCCTGAATTCAGAGAGATGTATCAGATACTTTGCCGTCTACACAACAGGCCACACTGCAAAGGTGTTACTACTATTGTATTAAATATTTCTATTCCATTCCTCATCAAGGAATTTTTTTAATGAAAAAAAATTAAATAGATGTACTTCAGAAACATGTTTTATTGCGTACAATATTTCACATGTGAAATAACTTCATCAAGTTGTTTTATTCAGTGTAATCAAGAATGATTTTATTTCCAAACAGCTTTCAAAAAGCATACCAAATTGCATATCTGAACTGAAAATGTAAGGTGCCCCCAAAAGCTGCAAAACATCTCGAATGTTTCTTAAGATAGAATCTGGAATCCAGAATGTATAACCTGGATCTAATGATCAAGAGCAGAGCAGCACCAGAACGTCAACAGTAGTTCACGATTAAAATAGTTCCTTCCACTCCATTCCATGCTTGCAGAACACGGGAAATTCAAGATGGCACCACCAATTGGCTGATGTTCATTTTCCCTACTATCATGACAACTACCTGCTCCCTAAAGACCCCTCCTGCATGTGCATCTTCTCCTTCGAGCACGACCATAACACAAAGTTTCATGATCTATCTCAAATTTCAGAAAATGTTAAGAACTTCCCTCTTCCCTGCTTTGCTACACTAGTTCTTGGCGCTCAGATTTTTTTACAAAAAGGTTCACTGGCAATCCAAAAAGAATTTCCTAATGAACTGCAGACTGTAGCATAGCTCAAAGTAAAAACTAAAAATTGTGAGAGGTTTCTTCTCTCTTACTTTCTGTGCATTTTTCCCTGAAGGTAACACCCCAAATGTAGCACCAATATTTTCAGTCCTACTCCAATATGTTTTACTTTTTGTCTTGGGTTCCTAATTACTGTTTCTCTTCCCCTCTAAAAATTCATTTATCTCTTTTGGTAAAAAAGAACAGTAATAATATGTTGAACAACTCCGAAATAAATTTTGTCATGTAAAAAATTAATTACGCATTCCGAACCTGGTCACCGTAGTCCTCCGGGAATTGCCTCTGCACCTCAGGATCTGTAAATAATTGACAGATAATATTAATTGGCTTTGGATTAGTGAGCAAGCAGAGGATCACACATTAATATTTGATCAGAAGATGATAGCAGCCCTGGCAGGGGATCCGAGGGGGGCAGCTGAGGCCGCTATGCTGATGAGAACAAGGAAGGACTCCGCAAGGCACTCCCTCTGCCCTCCTCCAGAAACAGAAAAAAAAGACAAATCTTAAAGACCTGATGCTACTGTTAACTTTAGACCATTACCTAATGCAAAAATCTTGCCAGCTGCTAACTGCCCTCAACATATTTTTCCGGAGAAAATGAGTCTTAAACCTGCTCAACTTTCCTTCCCTCCTTGGAAGCCTCTTTCTCATAGTTACAGATGTAGGCTTGATAAACCTCCTTAAACTCCAGTTTTGGATGGGGGCTGGAGGGGCTGCTGGTGAGGGAGAGAGAATTCTTTCAAGGAAAAAATGCAAAATTCCTTGCTTTTAAGAATAAAATATATCCTTCCCAAAATACAGATAAAACTAGGTAGTCTTCTTCAAAACAGAACCAAATAATATACTTTTAGCTTACAAGTAAAGATGAAATATCATGTTAGAGATGTCATAACATAATTAGACTTGCTCAGAAACTATAAAAATATAGAGGTAAAATACCTTTCATGACCATCTGTTTAAAATGGAATTACTAAGGGGGTCACTTGATTCTTCCATCATAATTGCAAAATAATCTAATGCCATTGTCTGAAAATCAATATAGAAGTGTACTAATTAAAAGCTATTAGCACTCCATTTGCTATCGATTAGGAAAACATTCAATCTTTTCTAATAAAAGATTTGGTTCCTCAGAGACACATTAAGGAGAGTGATCAGAATAATATCTATTTTAGAAATTAAGTATCAGTGCAAAAAGCTTACGGAAAAGCACAATATTTAATATTTGCAGGTCACAATTTATACTACTCATATATACTACTCATTTTTCACATCTATCTTTTTAAAATACCATTTTACTTCTCTGTGAAAGTGAATCCATGTAAAAGTTAAAACCTTTCAAATCACAAAACAAAAATGCAGTTAATTCCTTGGTAGGGAAGAATCAAAAAGGGAGAAAATTCAGGGCCTATTCACATACTACATTTAAATCCTAAAAATACTAGTTCTCAAGTCATTAAAGTCAATGGATGTTATTTTTCAAAACCCAAGAATAATAACACATGCAGAATATTCAAAAGGTCACATCAAAAGCCAAGTTTCCCAAAATGGATGGTGCAAAAATGCTGAAAGAATCTGTAAACCATTTCAGCTCTTGAGGTGTCTTCTGGCTGACTTAAAAACAGGGGATCAGTTCCTTTTTTTACCTTCATCTTCAAATACTAGAAGAGACAAAAGGCATGTCCAGACCATGCCTAGGAGAATTCCGGTGTGATCCCGGATGCAGCTCTGTGTGGGGCTGCCCTAGTAGGCCAACAAATGCCCCCCACGGCTGCTCTCTGCCTGAAGGGCTGAATCGCACAAGGACTTGGTCCTCGAGACAGGAGGCCAGAAGGTGCTATGATGTGACATTAAAAGCACTAAGTAGGTCTACAGGGAAGAATTAGCCAGTAGGATGCAAAGAAAAGGACAACCTAGATGGCCAACGAACTTCTAAAACTGGGGAAAGGCGGAGGGGGGGAGCCTAAAAAAGACAACAATGCCTATAATTCCTAAAACACACATAAATGATTCGGTCTAAAAAAAAAAGAAACAGTATTTTAGGGTTTAAAATTTGGTCCTAAGATACGCCTTCCCCCCTCAAAAAAAAGCACATTTCTAAGTCACAGAAGTACATAGTAAAATAGGCTGGGAAAGCCACAAAATAATCTAAGGCTCATTCTTCTTCCAGTTGTCTGTCACATGGTTAACACTTACTCTTCAACCAGAAAACTTCAGACAGAAATGACGCACACAGAAATCATGTCCATTATTTAATTTCATGTCCTCTTTCTTGCAGTAATGTATGCTTCTCAGGTACCACAATATACCAATGGAAATAAAGATGGAATAAAACCAAAGATTTTATTTTTTAATCACCATTTTGTGAGGGGATGAACATCAGAAACCAAAACTTGTGGTATATTCTTCAATTTTAAAAAATAAGTTTCTTGAGATAGGTGGGAGGTTTTTAAATCTCTTTAACCAATTATGTTAATAAGAAATTAAATTAATAATTAACATGTCATTTTAAAATGTATTTTATTCATATACACGACTAGCAGAATTGAAAAAAAAAGAGAAGGAAACATAGATAAAAAGAAAAATCAACCTATTTCAATCTACTGAAGGTAAATATGACCAGGAAATGCCAAAGATGGGGGTCATTCAACTCATATTAGTCTCATCACCGCCTCAGTGGTAGATAACATCATCAGCATCAACTATGTTCCTTCGAATCTCCGAAGACTAATCCAAGAGTGATATCCCAGATTTTAACAGAATCATGTTCCAAGATAATACGTGAATTATTATTTACTATGATTCAAGCATCAAACTTGTGATTTCCTTTCTTTAAGGCCCCAAGGTTTACAAAAGCAAACTTATGGATCCTTAACACTCTTCTAAAGCAATATTCTAAAAACGGGGTTGGCGGGGAGCAATGCTTTTTAAAGCCAAAGTTCAACCTATAAAGTTCCATTCAATTAGCTCAGAGATCCAGTCTGATAGTTAATAAAAAACTATAAAAGCCATTTTGTAAAAATTAACACAAAAACTGAAAATAATTTGTTTGAATTTTCTTAAAATGTCCATTGCACACAGTAGATCGAAATCCTTTTTCTCATGGAGTTGATCCTTATGCCATAATGTCACCAAAATATCGACACTGGAAACATCTGAGTTTAAAAGGTCTAAATACAATCTGCTTTTCTCAAGCAACACAACACCCGCCTCACTAACAGCTTCAGCATGGCACATGTACAAAACCGAGCACCCTGCAGTTAAGCAAACCGCCTTTAAATTTTCTGTCTGGCAGCCATCCACTTGCGTGTCTGTATGTTTTTACAAGTACTCTATGTATTTCATTGCATCAGCTGCATTTCTTTGAGTTTTAAATGGTCTGGGAACATTTTATGAAATGTTCTATATCTTTATATGGAAAATAACATACACTGGAAAACTGTGCATCGGTCTAATATTTATATATCTATTTCTTTATCCACCATCCAATGCTATAATTGCTAATGTTCCAAAACACCTTCTCACATTCATACCCTCACCGCCAAATGCAGTGTCACCAAACAGCTAACTTTAAACACAAAAATCTGCAGATGAGAGAACTACCATGGAAAAAAGTAACAATTTGCTTAGGCAATTGGCAGTAAGAACAGCGTTATCGGCATATGTCAAGCTTTTTCTCTAAGAATCTCCCTCTGACAGGAAATTAAGTACATAATACAGTGGTACACAGCATACTCTTCCATCCTAAGCCTCTCTCAGCAACTTTCTCCAGATTTAAGTAATACGTTATGACAAAATTAAAAATCAATTTCATCATCTCTTAGAAAAATACTTTCAACAACAACAACAAGAAAAACCTGTATTTAAAATATGTTGCCAACAAGATGGTATGGTAGAATTCATACATCTCTTAGCCACATCAGCCTCTAAGAGGCAGCCGGCTCTGCCTCCTCTATCAGTGTGATAGCCACTACTACCTTCTCCCAGCACCATGGCCCCACAAGAGGTTGTCCCCACACAGAACACACACGCCACTTCCACTGGAGGCCACAAGAAGCATTTCCATATAAAACAGCCCTTCCACAGCACAGACGCCCAACAGCACAATCTCATTCAGGCAGAGAACATGACCGGGCTTAAAAGGCTACATCTTCACAGCAAAAAAAGTGAAATCTCAGAACAAGTATGTCTTACTTTAAAAAAAAAAAAAAAAGAAAAGAAAGGCTAATTTTCTTCAATCTCAATAGTCCATGTTTTCTAGTCTTCTACTATAACATACTTTTAAATCTTTAAGATACACCAGATTGCCACAGGATGTTTAATTAATAGAATAAGAGTTTGGGCAAGACTTACTAGAAAGGTGCTATAAATTATTTTACACAGGCTCCAAAACCTTGAGTTCTGCCTTAGGCTGAAAGTTCCTAGAAAACGTGGTAGACAGATCTTTTACAACAGAAATGCAAAATAATTCATAAAAGTACTGTGGTATGTATGAGGGCTCATTTGTAGATCAGTAACTAGTATACACACACACACACACACACACACACACACGCACGCACACACACCCTCACCAAATTATTTTCCTGTTTTTCTCTGTCACACCAATGACTCCATTTGAAGAGTCAAGGCATGACATTTTAACTGGTTATTGAAAGATACACTGTCTTCATTTTTCTGTGAAAGACATAACAACTGCACACTCACCAAATGTTACAATTTAAAAATTTAAGAGAAACTGCAAATGTGGCCGTTACAGAAAGCTACACTGCTTTCACTTTTAACATGTCAGGTTATCAGGGCAGAAAACATTCCATTTAACGCCTACTAAACTTATCCAGTCATTATCTCTAGAAAATTTCAGTCAATAAGAGACAAAACTGAACACATTTAAAGCTTACAATTATAAAAAATCTGCCCTTTAAAAGCGAGACTTTAAAATTAGCTATAAACGATATAATCTCATTGTTCAATTTCATGGAGTTTAAGACACTATCCTCCTCTCCCCCACAACCACAAATGTTAATCCAAGCTGTAATAAGATTTAATTTTCCAGATGAGAAGATGAGAATATGCTACAAACGAGTAAAAGTCCATTATACCGTTCTTTCCCTAATGACATCTTCTAATTTCTTACACTAAAAATGGAGACTCTCAGAGAACAGTCTGAGAAGTAGTTATACTTTGAGGACAAGGTCGATCTTCCCCAAAACACACTTAGAAATAAACTTCGCTTTACTCTTCAAGAAGAAAAGTTAAATTTTTGGTATAAAATGGAATTAAAGTTTCTTGATTGTATGATTGCAAACTGGACCCTACCAACCTAATAAAGAGCTTCAAGGACATCACCTATTAAACCTATTACAGTGATAAAAAAATCAGCTTCGCTTACTTTGTATGATGAAATTCCTGAATTATTAGTTTAGCATTTTAACTAAATATAATTATTCTAGTAAATTATTTTATTTATGATCATTAAAATTTACTTATTAAAAATAACATAGTTTTGAAAGGAACATTTCAAATGTTTTTATAGTAAAAAATAATAATCAGCATGTTTTCCTTTTCCTTGACAATAAAAAAAATTGTTTCTGTTCTTTAAGTGTTAAGCTAAAAATTACTTGTTTCAGAAAAATTACTGATTCCAAAATGCAGATCTTATCCTGAAAGTACAAAGGAGTATAATTCACTAATCTAAAAAAATCATTTCAAAGTACTTCAAATGAACATTCAGTTTCCATGTACAAATGAAATTTCTCACTTAAAAAAGAAAAAAAAAGCTATTCTAGGTATTTTTGCTCTGAAACGTGAAGACAGACATAAAAACTCTGAGTCATCGCCAGTTTCAAACCATGCTTCTCCCTATTCTAGCCTTTTCTCTCAACACTGGCATTGAAAATACGTTCAAAATCTACTTCACAGCAGACAACCTGATAACACAAGCACAGTTCACAATCTACAGCTATGTAAAAACCCAAATAGCATCATCAGGGAAGGAGAGCACACCCCATCTCAGTATGGCAAGCAACGGAACCATTCGTGTGCCAGAATCCTCCTGAAACTGACATATTCTGCCTTTCAGACAAATCCTCCTCCGATGTGACTATTTATGCATAAACAGCAGACACTGACCTATTGTTTTCAGTTGTTGGAGTTATGAATGTAGCACAGTTACCAATTAAGTGAATCAACAAGTCCTAAATGCATCAGCTGTTCGACAAATAATGAGTCCATTGACATTATGCAGCAAAATCTAAAGTTTCATCTTTCTTTCTAGAGAATGCTGATATTTTGACCAGCCAGTGCCATTACTTAAAGATCATTTGAAATATTTTTCATGACTGATTTCATCTGCAAAAGGAACAGCATAAATCTGATCCTTAACTAAATTTATGCCATGTAAATCCAAAAATCAAACATTAGTCAAATTCCAAAGGGAGCTTTAAATGAAAAAGAGAGGGTATGCTGGACAGAAAAAAAAAAAAATGTCAATAGAGTATGTTCTTACCTTTTTCCCTACTGAATATCCTAGTTTTCAACTTTCACTATTATTTAAGTATTTAGGGTTTTTTACATTAGTTCAAGTTTGGAGCTAATTCCTAAAATCTATCACATTGAAAGACTGATGGTCTTTTTTTTTTTTTTTTTTTAATGGTTATAATCTCAGACTTCCATTTAATTTCTCTACGAGTTAGGATTCATTTTACCCCATATTTTTGTATGAGTATCATGTCAAATTGTTATTCCAATGTGAATAATTACTTCAGATTTAACCTAAATGACAGCTGTGGCCTTTATGTACTACAAACATTACATCACTGCATACAGTCTTCATAAATAGATATGTCACATCTGTCAAATTTGGTGAAAAGAGATAACTTAATTATTCACTCAAATACAACTACTGACTGAAGACCTACTATGTGCCAGGCACTGACACACGCATTTTATTAAAATTTCAAGTTTTATCTTCAACACAAAGCTATGACATTGGGACTATCATAATCGATTTTATCATAGTTAAAACAATCAATAGATTATCGCTTGTCCAAAGTTAGAAAATTAGTATTTATTCATGACACAAATACTGTGATGTGACTGGACTACTTGATAAATAAGACACAGTCTTTGCTTTCAAGAAGTTCACAGTCTAACCCTAATAGAGAGTACAGAGAATTAAACAAGCAGTTACCACAGAGCTTGTTAAATTCTATTCCAGGGATTAGTAGAAGGGCATGGAGCCTAGTCCAGGCTAGGGTAAAAAAAAAAAAAAAAAAAAAAAGCAGGGGAGAACTGGCAGAGCCAGGTATAGCATCCAGGACTAGACAGGATTCTTCTCATTCTACCACACGCCCCTTCTGATCAATCTTGGGGACTGTGAGTGAGGCCAGGGCTTGTGTTCTACTTAGCTTTGTCTCCTAAAAAATATCTTGTCTGTTATAAATACCCAACAGGTATTTTGGCATAATAGGAAAAAAGAGAATCAAATAAACTCATTAAAGACCCTGTCTCTCCAAATGGATAAAAGGCCAATTTCAAAACATCTAGTTGAAAACAAGCCTTTGAATGCTGCAGGCTTCCTGCAGACACACTGGCATATAGTAAGCACACAATAAATATTAGTTGTTGTTATATTATTAACCCCAGTGGAGAAATAAGCAAGCACTAAAAATTAGATGGCTACAGATGTATAGGTGTGCCTTAAATTGGAAATACATGTGTTCCTGAAATAAACTTTTATAAACCCAATTAAAATTTTCCCATCGCCTGCCATTACTTACTTAGATATGTTATAACTGTATCAGAAACTGATTTTCTCTTCATCGGCAGTGGTTCAAAAATCCTTAAGCTACAGTTTATTTGCCTCCTGGCATCTGTTTGTTAATGATCTGTAAACATCAAATGCACTAGGGAGTCTCCCGGATTTACAGAAACCCTGAGGTGAATCTTTGTATAAATTGAAGGACCTTTCTGTTAATTCCTCTGCTTTCTAAGTTTGCATTCTGGGTTTCAGAAACAGAGTCCTATTAAACATCTTTGTAGTAATAATTATACTACTACCAGCCACCTACCACCTACTGAATGCCTAGGTATACCAGTCATTGCCACAGGTGGTTTATTTTATTATTTGATTTAATCATAATAAGAACTCTGCAGGTAAGTAGATGTATCCGTATTTTACAAACAAGAAAAGCGAGGCTCACCAAGGACAAATTCAGAGTTAAGTGACAGAGCTGGGATTCAGCCTAGACCCATCAGACTCCCAAGAATCCAACACTGGCTTTCTTTATTGGCTTTATTTATTTATGTCCTCCTGTTGATCTGTCTTCTCATCATTATTGTGACTCAACAATAAGAATACAGCTGGACAAATAACTAAAACATGTTGTCATGAAACAGGCCGTAGCAGATTATAAATGAGAGCTTTCCAGTTTCTCTATTGAAATTCCTTTGCCAAGTTCAGGATATAAATAAAATGACTCTAAAGTAACTAGCACTCAATTCAACTAGTAAATACAATATTTAAAAAGATGAATTCACATTAAAAACTTAGAATAACTGTAAAGGCTAGAGTTTATCCTTATATCATCTATGAAAATCATCATTTGCTAACGAGAACAAATAAGAACAGAGAAAATGTTTTCCTACTTAAGAAAATGTTTCCAAGTACCCCTAAATTACAGAGAACCCCAACGCTAAGGCCAAACTAGTGAATACAATATAGATAAAGCTGACAGCCCAGCAAGGTAAACACACTATGCCTGTCAATCAAAAGACTTTCTGATACCAAAATCCTGCCTCTCTGTCCCCGGAAACAGAAGCAGGGCCGAGGCCCTAGAATTTCATACTACTTCTGTATGTAAGGGGAGAGGGAGACACATAATCTAAAACTTGCCAATTTAACCATTTATAGGTGTACACATCAAGTGGCATTAAGTACATTCACATTATTGTACAATCCCTGCTACCGTCCATCTCCAAAACCTTTTCATCTCCAACTAAAACTCCAAACCCACTGAATCACTGTCCCCACCTCCCCCAGCCCTTGGCCACCACCATTCTACTTTCCGTCTTTATAAATCTGACTATTTTAGGTACCTCAAGTAGGTGGAATCACACAATCTTTGTCCTTTTGTGACTGGCTCATTTCACTTAGCATAATGTCCTCAAGGTTCATCCGTATTGTAGCATGTGTCAGAATTTCCTTCTTTTTTAAGGTTGAATTATATTCCATTGTACATATGTACCACATTATGTTTATCCATTCATCTCTCTATGGACAGAGTTTCTGCTGTCTTCTGGCTCCTGTGAATAATGTTGCTATAGACATGGTATATAAATATTTGTTTGAATCCCCGCTTTCACTTCCTTTAGATATATATCCAGAAGTGGAATTGCTGGATCATATCGTAATTATATGTTTAATTAAAAAAAAAAAAGCTGTACCACTTTTAGCACATTTTAAGATCTTTTTATTACAAAGCTGAAACTATCTATTCTCAACATCTTCGCAGGCTCAAATACTTACTGCCTGCTACCAAACGCTGGCCTCCTCTGAACCCCCTCAAGTAGTAAATGCTTCCTCCCCACCTTGCACTGGCCTGGAGCTAGTGTCTGTTCCTTGTTGTCACTTCTAGACCATTCTTCCTCAGACTTTAACCTCATGTCACCGGACTACACTCCCCTCCCAACTCTGCTCTGCTGTCATCTACTAATCCCAAGGTTACCTTCCTTGAATCTTGGGGGTACACTGCCGCCTGTGCACTCCTCCCACCAGCCTCTGCGATTCTACTGCCCACACAGATGACCTTTCCATTCCCCGAGCTCTTGATTCCTTTGCCCCTCCCCCTGCCCCCCGCCAAGGATCTGGTCCTCTGCCCAATCGCAGCTGCTCCGTCCACGGTTCCCTGGTGCTGCTTAGTTTGTCACCCTCACCTGGCAAAACTGCAATCCTTGTTAAGTACAACTATTCACCTGCAGCTTTGTACCTGACCGTAGCTGGAGAAAAACACAACTATGCTGATTAGTTTTAAATTAGGTTGTTCACTTTAAGTGAGCTTTAATGCGACTTAGAAATTATACCACATTTTCTTAATTCAGTCACTCACTCAGTGACTTTTCAGACTTTCTCCTCTCCCCTCAAATCTCCAACGCTCTCCATCCTCAACTACCATTAATTACCTTATATGCTCTTTCACTGAGAAAACCAAGCAATCACAAAAGAACTCCCACAAGCCTCCACCACATCTACACACTTATTATCTCTGACTCCATAGAATCTGCCTTCATCCTATTACTGAGGAACTGTCTGTGCCCCTTGCAAAGGCCCCTCCATCACCTGTGAACTAGGCTCCCCTCCCCCTCACCAACTCAGACATTGCTCTACCAGTTCTCCCATCTTTATTAATTTTACCTCTCTACTGGATCTTTCCCATCAGAACACAAACATACCATCATTTCCACAAGTATGTTTTTAAAGGTCAAGCCCACCCCCACACTACCATCCCATGTCTCTCATTCTCATTAAAGCTATTTTCTTCAATAGAGTCATCTACACTCACCATCACCTGTTCCTCTGCTCCCACTCTCTCAACCCATGCCAATCAAGCTTCCACCCCAACATTTCTCTGGAACTACTCATGTTTCAACGACCACACCAATGACCTTCTTACAGCTACCATCAATGATCAATTCTCAATCCTCATCTTCCCTGGCCCAGAAGCACCACTTGACACCCTTGATCGCTTCTGCCTCCTCAAACCCCTTCCTCTCTTCAAGTGGCTTCCACGGCATCCACTCCCCTGCCTCAATGCTTCTACTGGGGCTCCTTGCTCACCGACCTCTCTCTACTGAAGGGCCCCAGAGTCGTCCTTGGACTTCTACACTTTTCTTTCTCGATGTCTTCTTTTGCTAGTTTCTTTTACTCTCATCTCTTTGAATACAGGTTTGCACTGTCAACTTTAAATTTATTTCTCTAGCTCAGACTTCTCCCAACTCCAGACTCATTTATCTAACTGTCTACGTGACATCTTCACTTGGACATCTAACAGACATCTCAAATTTAACATGTCCAAAACTGCACTCCCGCTCCTTCTTTTACATTTCAGATCCAATTTATCAAGTCAACTGTGCCAACTAAATCTTCAAATTATATTCAAATCCTGACCATTTCTCTCCATCTCCGCCACTACAATTCTGACCATTTCTCCCCATCGTTCCCCACCTGGATTACGACAACAGTCTCCAGACAGGTTTCCCTGCTTCTCCTGCCTTTGATTCCCTACAGACCGTTCTCAAACCAGCAGCCAGAGAGACACTGTTAAAGTGAAGTCAGGTCCCCCTTCACAGTGTCTTCCCTCCACCAGCAACTCTGACCTCACTTCCTGCTACTCTCCCCTCCTACCTCTGTCCCGGCCACCCTGGCCTACCTGCCAACCATGCTTCCACCCCGTGGCCTTCGCCCTTGACATTCACTCCATCAGGTAAATATCAAGAAATGAGGCATGTGCCGTTGATCTTCATTCGCAAGCTACTTTCCTCATTGGTCTTCCCTAATCACCTGACTTAAAATTATAATTTCCCCATCCTGCCATTCCTTAGTCTCTTTTCCTGTTATTTTTCTGTTTAGCACAGTTTACCATCCAACATACCACATACTTTATTATGTTTCCCCTACCAGCATGTATGCTTTATGATGGCAAGGACTCTTGCCTATCTTGTTCACTACTAGCTCCCTAGACCTGAAATAGCACATAAATACTGAGGGAATAAAAAAGGGAATGGAGGAGAAAAGGGAGCAAAAATTCAAGCACTTCTTCCAGCAAATAATTTGGCAATATGTTTGCAAAGTACTAAGTATGTCCATACTCAATACCCTACAAATCCCACTTCTCAGACACTATCCCCAGGAAATAATCAGAAATATAAATGTTTGTTTCAAGTATCATTTCAAAAATGAAAAGAAGAGCATTAATAAATTCAAGTGACCTAATGCCACTATTAAAATTAGGCTGTATCTGTACTAACATGGAAAATGCTAACTATTGCATTATGAAGACTTAACCCAAAATAGAATATAAACACTGCGATAGGAATTATTATTGTTTTAATGTTTTCAAGAGACTATAAGGAAATCCACCAAACCTTCTAGTTATGTCTTTGAGTTGTGGAATTATAGGTGATTTTTTCCCCTTATTTCCTGAAATTTTCACATATTTTTAAAAAGGTTCATAATTAAAAAAAAAATCTTTGTAAATAAAGAAATATGCTCCTGGGAAATTAGACTTAAATGGCCCACGACAACTGATAATGTCCCCGTCTGCCTCTTCCAGGAACCTACTCCTGACTACTTCTGCCCACAATGATGTCCTCTGAGCTTCTATAATATTTCCTGTTTTGGAAGCAGCATAAAGCATTAAAACCTGATTGGGCACCCAATCGTTTACTATCTGAGACTGTTACTTCTCTTGTCTAAATACTTGTCTTCTCTATAAATAAAATACGCAGCTCCCAAGGCCAGGACCCACCATTTGTGCTTGTCCCAAAATCCGAGGCCACAGCACTGAATTGCAGCCAAGCATGGAGCAGACTCTGCCTCCCCCACACTTCTGAATGGACTCTACTCTGAAATGCCCTGATGACATTTCCTGAGGAAGATTAATTTAAGGGACCTTCTAGTCAAGTTTCCTCCAAAGGA
This sequence comes from Macroglossus sobrinus, assembly GCA_004027375.1. Lineage (NCBI taxonomy): Eukaryota > Metazoa > Chordata > Mammalia > Chiroptera > Pteropodidae > Macroglossus > Macroglossus sobrinus. Next base: position 65,049 of record PVKZ01001304.1, on the reverse strand, counting down.
CTTTATGGAGTGCCTATTCTGCGTCACATACTATAAGAGGCACATTCCATGTCACGTAACATAAGCCTGACAGTGCTACAAGGTCATGTTGTTAATTTCCAGAAGACCAGGTAAGGGGACATAACTGGCTCCTGATCGCATATGGGAAATATAAAGGCCGAGACGCCAAGTCATAGATTTAACTCAAACACCTATAGGTTTTAATCGTGTTGCTTATACAGCTTACAATGTCCTCATCTGCCTCTTCCAGGAATCTGTCCCTGACTACAGGTCTTCGTCACTGTGCTTACACAGCAGAGATTACCAAGCTTTGGCATAAACCAAAATCAACCAAAAGGGCTTCATTCTGTTTCTGTTTCAAAGGTCTGAGATGATATCCAAGACTTTCCATTTCTACTAAGTTCCCAGGTGAGACTGATGCTGCTAGTCTACTCACCAAAGCACCTTAGAAAAGACAAGACATCTCCAGTTCTATCCCAGGTCTCAGCACAAGTCTGCTTCTCAGTGGAAAGTCTCTGACCCGCGCCCACCCCCGCAGGTTATGTGCCCCTCTTATGTGTAGATCCTAAATACTCTGTTGACTGGCTCATTCTCCCGCGAACATTATGTTACTATTACATTTCATGTGTGTGTGTATGTGTGTGTGTGTGTAATTATATATAATGTATGTTCCATATAATCTGGGTGTTACTATTATATTGTTACCAAACTATTATTTCTACTATTTTATTATTATGATACCTATTACAATCTCCTTCTGTGGGCTTTCTAGTATTATAAAGGCTGAAAACCTAAAAATTTATTTTCCAAAGGCCCTGCAACTAAGATATCAGGTGTGATTTGTGTTCTGCCAATCAGATCCACCTAGTGGGACTTGGAATCAGAGCACAGGTAAGTGGGAGCCAGGAAGTAACACAAGAAATCTATATTTCTGATGCAGAACTAACAGGAATGGCATGATAGCTCTACAGGCAATAAGCCTGACGGAGACTTCCAGAGCCTAGACAGCAAAGGTGGAAATATCCCGGGCTGACATCTGGCATGGCAGCTTCCAGATTCCCCCAGCTTCCTGAAATGGCAGAGGTAGCAGTCTTTTTGGTGTGCTACTTCTGCAGTGCTATTCTGAAAGTCATTCCTGGAGATTCAGCTTGCGGCCTATTCCTCTACTCTTTCCAATGATTCTGTAAGACCGAATTCTCTGTATGGAGTGGTTTTTCTCATCTGCAATTGGACCTTGACTGATAGGTATGATATGATATATCCTGTGCATGTCTATATCTATATCCTATACTTATCACACTGGGCTAGAATCTTCTATTCGCCTGCTGAGCTTCCCTACCTAACCTCAGCTTTCTTGACAGTAGAACTTTTATTTATCTTTGTAGCCTCTCCATCTAGAATAATACGTCACTCCTAGCACACAATCATTTTTAGTGAGCTTTTAGACATTCTCAGTAGCCATTATAACATGACTGGGATTCTGCCACTATGTGACCATAAACTGAACCTGAACTCTCCCATGTTTGCTTGACTCTAAAATTCTACCGTCCTAGGAGCTAAAATCCTCAGACCATCCATTGCTTTGGTGAACGTCCACGTGTCAAGGACACTTTAGTGGAAAATGGCCCGCGGGAAAGCACTCCTTCTCAGTCTTCTCAGTGGCTGACCACTCTATTGAGCTAACAAGACTCAGAAAAGATGGAAAATAATTCTAAAGGCCTTTTGATGAAGTAAATTCTAAATTTAAGCGGAGGTGGCTACTTAAATGCCATTCTATTTATGCCTTTCAAATTAAGGATTTAGAAAATCTGAACACTGAAATACATATTTCCCATTAAAGAGCAATTAACTCAATAATTGTCCTAAACTAGATCTACGCACTCGACATAATAATGAGAATTTTAAAGACTCCTTCCGTCCTCTTTGCCTAGGTCCATGACTTGGCTTGTGTGGTTTCGCTTCATCATCTGAAGGGGTTTCTTCCCTCTTGTCATTACTCTAATACCTGCATTCTGTAAAGGCCCAGCCTCCATTTCAAGAACCAATAAAACCTTGAAGGAGTCTTAGCTTGGGGTAATTCTATGAGATCTTTCCCTTTAATTTGCATTTTCTCAATACTCTTATAAACACCATCACATATGTGCTTTCACGTTACAAGGCAACTCTCTCCTGGGTGGAATTTGCCAAGGTTGCTCTAACCTCTGGACTCTGCATCCATGTTACTGACTGGAAAGTGAGGGCAGACTCAGGAGCCTGGGCTTGAGAAGCAGGGCATGTGGGAAACGTGGGTTGTTTTGGGAGTGGTACTGCTGGCAGGGAGCATTGAGGAAGACAGCAGAGGCTGGTACACAACAGTAAAAAGAAAGAGTGGGACAGCGTGGTGTAGGGGGTGGGGTTAGAAATCCAAACTCCGTGTTACCAAAAGCTGCAGTGCTCAGGGAGCACTGACAACTAGCTACGGCAGCAAAGGCGGTCTTCTCATTGCTCCACTCAGCCTTGTTCACAGTCCCTCACCTAAATATTTTTGAAGAAACAAGCAACTCAGAAGAAGAAAAATGGGGCTTCGTCAAGGCCGACTCCTCCCAGCCGCAGTCTGGGGCTGGGGAATAGGCCGCTGAATTTACAGAATTCATCAAAATGTGGTGGTGGAGTGCTGTCCCAAGGCACTGATGAGACCCTCCTCCCTACACATCCTTATCAGGACCAACCTGCCCTGGACCCCGGAGCAGTACACCACGGCCTATCCCAGAACTACATGGTCCAGGTGGTGTTCCTTCCTCCAGTGCCTCACCCTGTAGAAGACAACTCACGTGCTGCTGCCACAACGGCTCAACATACACAGCCAAGCCCAGCTATGCTCCCTCTGGAGCCCCCGGCTCCTACAGGACTATACGGATGCCGAAAAGCAAGGTGAACCCTGCGCCTAAGAGAAGCTGAAGGCTCTCAAGGCTAATATGCTGGCTAGAAACCACATGGCAAGTTCACGAGAGACTATGCCCTGAGGAGCAGGAACTGGTGCTGGTGCTGGTGGGGCCTGGGCTGGATTTCAATACTGACTCTTTTGCTAATTAGCTGTGTGACCTTGCAATGGTTACTTAACCTTTCTGTGCTCAGTTTCCTTCTCTCTAAAATGGAAATTAGGACAGCATCTATTTTGTAGGGCTGCTGTGAAGTTTTAAATGAAATAATACATTTAAAGAAGTTAAACTAATGCCTGGCATATGGTAAGCTGTTTGTACATTTTAGGCATTATTATCATCTTTAATACTCCTTTTCATAACAGGGTGACAAGTGAGAAAGAGAATGAGCACTGATGTCAGTCTAAATTAGAATCTTGATCCAACTACTTATCAGCTGTGTGATCGTGGACAAATCAGTTTTTCTGAGCCCCCATGTCCTGATATGAAAATATCAAATTGGGCATAATGTCTGCTTCACAGAATTTTCAGGATTGAGTAAAATAATGAGAATAAAACACCTTGGACAGTGGCCAGTATGAAGCAGATGCTGAATTAACTTTTTTCCTCCAAAGGCCACTTACATGTAGAAGGCATATAAAAACGATACACGGCCTCTAACATAACCAACCACGCAACTCCTCTCTGTGACCCACGGCTTGTGCAGAACGGAGGTGGTTACCAGACTTGAGTTCTGAGCAGCACTTAAAATCCTGACTCTTCCCCATCATTTGTCTTGTTATCCTGGTTAGGCCAGAGAGGAGCTTACTCACTCATGCTAGGCTTCTGGCCTATCCTTGGCCTATACCATCGGCCCCCTCCAAGAAGTTCCAGGAGTATGAGTCGTCGAATTCCCCTTGCAAGGTGAAGAAAAAGGTCCACTGAATAATGGATCATTCATTGCAAGACTGTTTTTACACCCCTATTACTAGTCGTGTGTTAGGCACTAGGAAGGCATTAAGAGACTTGATTTGTGGTCTCTGCAGTGAGACAAAATTAACACTCTCCTGGAATTGCCCACTTACAACAGAAATTAGAGCAGTTTAAAAAAAAAAAGTGAGCAAGTGAATCATGGGGCTTCAGAGCTAATCAGATGAGATAAAAAAAGGTAGCAGCCCCTGTCAGAGAACTGTACCTGCTCCCCTATCCCATGCCAGCATAGTCTGGACTTAATGAGGTGGCCAAGATTTCGATTTGAACTTGAATTTTGTATCCTTCTTGCTTGACTAGACCCTGGCCTCTCCTTCCCCTCACAGCCTCCAAAACTGAAGGTACTTCCCGAGGAAATGGGACACCAGACCCCAAACATTACCATCCTAAAAGATGCCACAAAAGGGTTGCAAAAAGGTGCTTTCTGTCCCTTAACACAACCCCCGCCCCCGCCAGCTCCTGTTATTTTTTTCCCCTTCAGCAGATCAGTAAACGTGAAAAGCATGGAAAACGTGGAGATTGAAGCACCCGGGGAAATACTCTCATATACTTGGTAATTAAGAGTGTGGTTGAATGGAAAGTAATTTTGTATAATTTGTCAGCAGCACAAACAGAATCAATTTTAAATGCCCATGTCTTTTAAGCCACCATATTTACTCCTAGGAAAGCATCCACGGAACTTGTAGAAGTCATTGTCTTCTACAAAGAAGGTCATTACAGTGCTGTTTAAAATACTGAAAATATGAAAGCACCTAAATATCAATCGACAGGGCAATGGTTAAATAAATCATGGTAAATCCATGCAACAAAATATTAGAGTCGTTAAGAGTGATTCAGGAGGATATGGAGTAACTGGAACTCTCATGTACTGCTAGAAGACAACAAATTAGTATAAATACTTTAGAAATCAACAATATTTAATAAAGCCAAACATATACCCACCTTATAACCCAGCAGTTCCACTCTCAAGTATAAACCCAAGAGAAACAAGTTTATATGTTTATCAAAAGACATGTACAAGAATAACCATGACAGCTTTATGGCTAAGAGCAAAAAAAAAATGTGTCAATCGACAAAAGGATGACTCAACTGTGGTATATTCACACAGTGAAATACTATATAAGCAGTTAGAAAAAAATGAACTACATGCAAGAGCATGGCTGAAGCTCAGATACATTTCTGAATGAAAGAAACCACTGACTGATCTCATTTACATGAAGTTCAAAAACAAGGAAGACTAAGATATAGACAGTGATAACAAAACAGTAGTTATCTCTGGGGGCAGGAGGTGAAGGGAGGATACTCACTAGGAGGAAGCACAGGGAGCCTTCTAGGATGCCACAAATGAGGGTTTTCCCCCAGCTCTACTGAAGTATAACTGACAAATAAGAATTCTATATATTTAAGGTGTACAATTTGATGTTTTGATATATGTATACACTGTGAAATAATCACCACAATCAAGCTTTCTTAGAGTAGTCAAACTAAGTCTTGTTCATCAAGGTTTGTGCTTTTTCATATCTTAAGAAATTCTTTCCTATCTAGACCTCTACAAAGTATATGCACATTTTCTTTGAAAAGTTACAAACTTTGGCTTTTTAGTGCTGGTCTTTAATCCAGATGTCACTTATTTTTATAAATCCTGTTAAGCAGGAAACTTTTTTTGGTATTGCAAAAGGACCTATAAACATAATTAAAATCAAGGAAATAAAAATTAAAATCATGAGATACTATTTCATACAGAAGAGTGGCAGAAAATTTTTTAAAGTTGGTAATACCAAGTGTTGGTGAGAGTGTGGGGAAGCAAAAAGTAGAAGGTGCTTATATGCTAGGAACCAGTAATTTCACTTTTAGGTAGCTAATGTAAAGAGATCCTCACATGTACACAAGGAGACATAATCAAGAATCAAGAATCAAGCATCTTTTTTTTTTTTTTGGTAACAGAAAAATACCGAAAGCTTAAATGGCCCTCAGTGGGGGAGTGGCTAAACTATGGCATTCATATTTAGAGAATCTGACAGTAGTAAAATGAATGAATCCAATCTACTTGAAACAAAATGGACAAATCTCAAAAATATAAAAAAGAAAATTATCAGATCGGAGGGAAATTTTTGTGAAGCTTATGATCCAGAATACATATTTGAAAGAAATAAATAGAAAAATAGATAAGAAAATACTAAATAGGCAAGTCACAAAAGAAGAAATCCAAATGGTTAATAATCATATGAAAAGAGTATATCACTAAAAAGCAAGAAAAAATTTTTTCAAATGGACAGCCAATTGTCTTTGGTGACAGCCCTTTTACTCCTAAGAGCAGCTGGCAAAGCCACTCTGATCCTCCCCCGCCCCCCAAAAAAAAGCTTTGGGGAAAGGGTTTAATATTTCTTACCAACCTTTAAATATGACAAGTCATAGCTAGTGATATTTGGTAGGACGTAATATAACAGAATATATTGGGTCAATTTGTCTTAGACTCAAAGAAAAAGACTTGATGTGCCTTTATCCAACAAAAGCACAAAGAATCCAGACAGACAGTGGACCATGTAGCAAGTGAAAATATTAGGCAAAAGCAAAATGGTCAGACATTTCTACCAGCTTTCTTTAGTCATGAAATACCACAATCTTTCATTAAGAGAGTTTCTTTCACAGGGACACAAATCTAAACTTTTACCTAGCCCTCAAAATTCACAATCTCACAGCTTCCCTCTCCTTTCTGAAGCTTAGATTTATAAAAGGGTCACTTACATAATGCTTCTCTCAAGAGCTACAATGTTAAGAGATAATAAATCCTTACTCAAAGCTGCTGCAATCATCGCTAATTTCATTCATAGTGATATTCTTGCATAAACTAACAAAAATTATTTCACAGATATAACTAACTCCTCAAGTAACTACTTTGGAGATTTTTACATAATGTTACATCTACCATAATAATTTACATAATATAAGTAGTATCAAGCAGCTAAATTTTAATTCTTTGTTCTCTTGAAAAAGGGAAAGAACACTATTTTAAGTTAATGATATGTTTCTGAATATGACACTATAAGGCATTCTTAGGAGGCATGTAATACAGACATTGATAATTTACAAAATAAATTCACTGTGATCAATTCTTTTATAAAAATTCAGGAACTGTTAATGAAAGCAAATGTTAATTTAATATTTTTTACCCGTTCCTTCTCCATCTATTAGAACCTAACTTATTGAGAATGTAATTTTTAACAGTATTTCTTTGCATATGCTATACTGAAAATGCCATATAATTATCTTTCAAGCTGCAAATTTTCAGCATTCTACATTATTGTATATTTTACATATACTTAAAAATGTAAACTCAATGGTCAAGTAAACAAAAAAGGTACTCTTTGGTTTAAAAAATTCATCAAGCATAATAAATTCAATTAGACACAGTATGAGGTTTTCCTCAAAGCCATACAATAATAATACAAGTATTGTATTGTTCAAATATTCTCATTGTTATACAGGTTGTCACATTTCACTTTTAATAGGAACTGACTCAAAGAGACCTTGGAACAAAAGTATCCTAACCAAGTAGCAGTTCCCAAAGTGTCATGCTAAGAAAACATTGCTCTCCAATTCACACAATTCAAACAATCAAATCCGAGAACAACCACTTCTTTATTAATGGAACAATGCACACTAGCTTCCTACGTTCAAGTGATGCTACCTAAAAAATATACAAACAAGAAAAACTGCAGGTGCAATACTAGAATAATATTAATATCAATAAACTATTTTTAAAACTGATCAGTTAGATCTTATTCGCCGAAGATTTCTGTGAATTTAACAATGATTCCAACTTTAGCTGAGAACAAATAAATTAAAATTACTTAAAGTAATTCCTAATGCTGACAATCTTTCATTAAAAATATAAAACTGAAAACGACTCAATCGATCAAGACCAAATCCCACTAGAACAGAAGTGATGTGATTAGGTAGAAAATTAAATACTATTGAAACTAAGATGGAAAAAATAAAACAGTACCTTCACAACAAAGATATCACAAACAGCTGTATTCTTTAAAATTATTCGTTCGAGATATAATTTGCTCTCCTGCAGTGTCAGATGCTAATGCAACCAATTTTGTACAATCTAAGCACTATCTACAGATGCACCTTCTGTTTTTAAACCAGCAGGAACCCTTGACCAGCATATGCAGTATTCCTAACTAGATAATCAGCAAATGTGTAAAGTCTCACACACCCCCAATACACATTTGATCATATAACTGCTTCAATAAATTCGCATGGTTACAAACAACTGCAAGACACTAAATAAATCTAATTCAAAAAGGATTAGAAAGCCAGTTATTACGAACAGCCACTGCGCTACAGATCAGGATCGGATCTGCCCCCAGCAAAAAGGGGAAAATTGTTTTAATGTCTTAAAACCATGCTTTCTAGGAAGAATTCCTAAAGATATACATTGCTACAAACCATCCAATTTTCCAATCTGACCTTATTCTCTAGTACTATATAACATCTAACAATCGAGGAGGCTAAACATATCTATAATTTAATCTCTCAGGACAATTTAGCAATCTGTACAAAAAAAGCAACAAAACTACTGCCGTAACTCCAAAAAGAATAGAGAAACTTAGAGCCTTCAGGATCAGAGATTATTACCTTCCCTAGAACTGAAAGATAACTCATCTTTATACCAAATTACAATAGAAAATGTAAAATTAGAGATTTCACTATAGATTACAAATGATAAACGGCATGTTAGTCCACATGTTTGAGAGGTTTGAGAAAGTATTTTTATCTGAAGATGAAAATGAAAAGTGAAAAGTGTAATGATAATAAAAGTTGATCAACATTTTAATAATTATAATTTTTACATCTAAATGAGTATTACTATCACAAAATAATAACCTTAATGAGGCAATATATTATGTCAATGTTAAATTATTTGAGGAGTTCCCTTTGGAGACTTCCCCAAAGACTTTGGAATGTTCATTTAAATCTCTCATATTTTTCTAGTTGGAATGCAAAAGATAGTCTTCTGGAATATGACTAGGCATTGTATACTAAAGCCTTAAGAATGTGCTAACCCTTTGACCAGGTATTCTAGGAATGTTAAAAGGAAATGCTAATAAATGTAGGTAATGATGGTCATTATGGAATTTTCTATAATAGTAAAGCTGGACAATCCATCTTACAAGGGACTGACTAAATAAATTATGATGAATTTTTGTGGGGAACTATAATACATTCAATAAAAAATACTAAAGAAAAGCAGCTCTCAAAGTGTGGTCCCCAGGCCAGCGGAATCATCACCACCTAGACATTTGTTAAAAATACAAGTTCTCAGGCCTGTACCAGACATACTTAATCAAACTCTGAGCACAGGATCCAGCTGTGTTCCAACAAACTCTCAAGATAACTGTTGCACATTAAAGTTTGAGAACTATGGCAGAACAGTATTTAACAACAACAATCTACGGAGCCCACTTCTCCATCCCAAAGTTTAAAGAGCAGGATTACTACACGATCCTCTATCTCCTTTGCCTGAAACCACACACCATGCAAGCACATGCACACACATGTGTACAAATATACACTGGTATTCTTCACTATCCAAATTCTAACCATTCTAAGATAAATGTTTGGTCAATCTCTCGCAAGATTCTTGCTATCTGTCAACCAAAATTCAGGAACCAAATATTACAGATTCAGGTAATGTAGTAGCCCTTACCATCCAAATTCAAGAAACAAAGAGATAGTTGATAATAAAATAAGACATGTGCACATGTAGTAACATTCCAGAGTGTTATTAGTAATTGTGCCTATGAATTAAAATAGAAGCCATTTTAGTTTGTTTTTTTTTTGCTTTCCTGAGTTTTACAAATAATCATCAATGTAGGTATTCTAAATTGAAACAAAGATTACTTTAAGAAATAAATTACCAATGTCGCCATAAAAAATTAAATAAACAAATAAATATAACCACATTTAAAAAATCAACCAAATTTATTTTTAACAGATTACTGAGATAAAATTGAAAACATATAATAAATTGCTCATATTTAAGTGTATAATTTATAATTTTTAATATATGTATAGACCTGGGAAACCATTACTGAACTTATCATAAAGAATATCATTCATCCTCAAAAAAAAATGAAAAGAAATTTCCATTGATCACGCAAACTAAATAATATTATAGTATTTACAGTATTTAGAGACATCTACATTCATGGTAAAATAATCATGAATAGCAAGAAAGGGATTTTTAAAAGTGGGGTTGGGGGTGCAGTGGTTACCTGGGTATGGGAGTGAGGAATAACAAGAGGGCAGATGCAGGGAAGGATCTACAGAGCATTTCATGGCCTTAGACGTGCTCTAGTTAAGCTAAAAGTTATCTCAAAACTTAACATGGTAGATTGTCTTCAAACACATCACCAACAATTAGTCCCATCCCTGTGGCACATGCCACCTCTCCCGACAAGCGGAGTCTGTTTCCCCTCCCTTCACTCAGCTGACTTTGTGACTTGCTTTCAGCACCAGGACGCAGTGGAGAGATTACACTGAGCCACTCTGGGGCCCCGGCCTTTAGAGAGCTGGCAGCTTCTGCTTTCATCCTTTTGGAATCTAGGTGCCATGTGTCTCAGGCTGGCCTTCTGAATGAAGAGAAGTCACATGGACAGAGAAAGTCCCAGCCAGGACCCAGCTGTTCCAGCCACCCAGGTGAAGCATGAGACACATGAGTGAAGCCATCTTGGATATATGAGCTCCCAGTTGAGTGAGTGACACCAGCCGAAACCTCACAGAGCAGAATAACTGCCTAAGTGAGCCTGGCCAGTCCACAGAAGCATGAGAAACAATAAATCAGTGTCAGCTAAGTTCTGAGATGACTTTTCTAGGCAATGATAGATAATTGAAATTTTTTAAAATTTTTATTGTTTTCTATATTTTATATGTGATAAATGGTCTTTTGAAAGAGTAAACTTTTAATTTGTAAGTCACTTACATTCATAATGAATAATATAACATTCTATATACAAAATATAGAAAATTGATTTTCTTATGGAATTTAAAAAAATGGCTAGAGCAATAGCACTGTCAATGATGACCTAGGTCAGTTCCTTGGTCATATATAAGAATGGTCTGTACTTTCTTTTTTGTCTTATCTTTTTGTCTTAACATTTTTGTATTTGGGTTACAACAACTTAGTAAAGTGAAGAAGCATGCCAGTTGAGAAACACAGCTTAGAACAGCTTAAAAAGCAGAAGCATCCTTGCGAAGATGTGAGTAACTCGCCAAACCATCTGGAACTGGCAACTTTTTAGGAATAGTATTTAGACAACTTTATCAAATTCCTCTGTGAATATTACTCCAGCTAAGTTTTCTCGCTCTTCTTCATTTATTCGGTAACATATATTTTCCTTTAAAATATTCATTTCACTCAAATTTATCAGAAAAAAATATACACTGTATTCTCTTATGTATAAATGGACTACAGACTGAAAAATATACATAATAGAATAATAGGAATTATCTCTTCAGTGTTGGGAAATTTTTATGTTGCACTTAAAATTATTTGCCAAATATTCCAAAATAAATGTCACACTTTTAAAATGAAAAACAATGAAAAGAATAAACAGGAAACTATTGTTTAGCTCATGTACGAAGGACAGCATCTAGCTCCCCAGTCTGCAATGGCTGACAGAAATCAGTAATAAAACGTGAAAACTGAACTCTGTGACTTGACCACAATCTTTCCTTATGGGGGATTAGAGGGAACAATTGGATTATTTGAGCATTTGCCACTAATACCTACAAAACAGATTAACTAAGGAAGGAGACAATCTATGTTTGCATGAGATTTCATGAGAGCACCAGAATAATTTCGTTCCATCAAGTCTGTAAGAGTTTCGAACAGGCCACTTAACGGGACTGCTTTGTCATGCCTTTTAAAATTCATTGTTGTCTCTAGCTTTGCAGGGGACGGGATCTAGTTCCTCAGCCCAACAATCTGCAGAGGACAAGCACACAAAATACCATCCCAGTGGACATAATAATGCAGCAGCGACCACAAGCTCCAGCCCTCCCCTGGCTTCTATTATCATAATTTATGCATCCCTGGAGACTGGAGTATAAAACAATGATTAATGCAGAAAAAGCCAACAGCATCAAAGGTTTGGGACTGACCACTGGCCTTAAAGAAGAAAATCACAGCTCAGTTATACAAATGTTTATCAAACCTATATAAAAATTTCATTTAAAAATGAATTCATTTACCAGGCTAATAGCTGTTATTGTCTTAATCCCTAAATGCCTTGGTTTCTTTTTGTCTGGGTCTGTCTATGACCCAACATATAATCTGGGTTTTTATATATTTGCATAACACTTGAATTTATCAAACTAATACTACTACTCTATAAAGCCAACAGGGCAATACATTTAATAAGAGCAGTAATTTGAGCTGTTAGAGAATGTCATTATGACAGACATAATGTTAACGTCATCATTATATATTTTATGTAAGACATATGTCACCATAATGAATATTAACAATACTGGAGATGTCTTTTCAATGGAGTGGAAAAAGCCATGGTATACAACATATGGAAGTAAAAATTACTTTCAAAAATATATACAAGTCAAAAATAGATATAGGCTCTACCTACGGGAAAAAAATTTAGTAATCCTGGAGGTTTTGGTGATGCCACTGGGGCCTAAGGAGGACTCTATGGCCTTGAGCACTCTAACAAGTCAAAAAGGATATGTGGAATTATGATTCTTGAAGAACTGGATGTGTCCTCCTCCAGCTACCGTAACACAACCACGGTGTTGCCTGGAAGCTAAGCTACTCTGTGCTATGGCTACAACAGTGGCTTTCAAACCTCTTTTACCCATTATCCGCATTAAGAAATATGTTATATCTCCACCTGATACACACATGTACCTACAGACCAAAAGTTTCAGGAACCTTGCTGTCCCTTACTATGTGTTATTTCTCTGATCATTGTTATTCTAGTCCATTGTTTTAAATTTACTTCAAGACCTACTAAATTGATTTTATTAGCCAATAATGCATTACAACCTATCGTTTGAAAACTACTGGTAGGTCTTTCTTAATGCTTAGGACAGAAGGAAAAAAAATAAGAAAGGAACAAATATAAGATTCACTATGTACCACATAATATACAATAAGATATCATTTATGTGCTAATGTAATTCTCACACCCATCCTATGAGGCAAGTAATTTTCATTCATTTTAACAAATATACATCTTTCCACAAATGTCTACTTATGGGTCAAGCAGTACTGCGCTGAACTCTGGCAATAACAGCTGTAAACACATATAGTCTACACCTTCAAACAATGAGTCCGTGAAAAGAAGATATTAAACGGGAGGTAAACACTACAAAGAAAAAGCATAGCGTGTATGAGAGTACATAAAGAGAGACCCAACTTAATCTGGGAGATGTAAGAAGGCTTCCCAAAAGAATTATCACACAAGAACCGACTGCAAGGGTACAAAGTAACTGGATAGACAAAAGTGAGGAAAAGGATAGTGGAGTGGGCAGAGGAAACAGCACTGATTAAAGGCAAATGTGAGGCAGGAAGGACTTTGAGTCAAAAGAGGAAATAAAAGAAGGCCAGCGTGACGACCACTGAGCACAAGGAAAAGGAAGCTGGAGGAGGAGGCTGGTGCCAAGCCATGCAGGGTCTCACAGGGCACTTGAAGGGCTTTGATCTTTATTCAGGTATAAAAGGAAGCCACTGAGAAGTTCGGAACAAGGAGGAGTGGGAGGCAGGAAAGAGGATCAGCTATGTTTTCCAAATATTACTCTGTCTATTCTGTGAAGAGCGAACTGGAATTAGTCACAGATGAATGCCAAGTTTGGTTCGGTGGCCAGAACAGTCTGAGTGAGAAAGGGTACAGACTTTGAGACAGGTGGTGGCAATGGAAGTGAAGTTAGCAGACTTGAGATATAAGAGGTCCAACTGGACACGAAAGGTATGTCGGTGAATGAATGAGTGAGAAGCAAGACCAAGACAGAGAGGAAGAAAATGGCCCCCAGGTTTCTAGAACAAGCACCTCTAAGATGAAAAACCTGTTGTAGAGAGGCAAAATTTGGAGGAAAGATCCTCGGTTCAGTCTGAGATGCCTATGAGGAGGATTTGAGGAGAAGACAGAGCAGAATCACACCTGACAAACGTCAGAGCCAGCCCTGGAACCCTGCCAGGTCTATCTGACACAAAATCAAGTGCTTTCACAACACTGAATCGAAGGTGAGAACTATGACACTGATAATGAAGACAATGCAGCTTCCCCTAACAGCTACTGAACTTCTGTAGTGAGCTGGCAGACCACCCCACTGAAGAAGCTGATACTTAGAAACTCGAAGTACCTTGCAGAAGCTGACAAAGGATCAGCGCCAGGAGTTCAAATCAGATCAAGACAAACGACAAAATGTACACTCTTAAAATCTAAACCACAGTGTCACATGAATGCAGAGTGAGGACACCAACACCCTTAATTCCCAGTCACCCACCAACAAGAAGCTGAAAGGTCTTTGAAGAGAGAGTACACTGCTCGAGTCACTTTTGTAAACTCTCCCACAATGCCTTGTTGCTGGTTTGCCAAATGCGATGTGAAGAGTACGTACTACATTTGCTGTTAAATCAGTTTTTAGATTTGCAAAATCACCCAGAGACTATATATCATCAACTTTTTTTTACAATATATGTAATTTAAATTCAAAACACATACGTAATTTCAAAACTGAGAGGGCCACAAAGTGGATGAAAGAAAGATGTCAAAATGGCAAAAATACTCTTCCAGATGGGTTCTTGTATTTATATCTAATGTTTTTCTGACACCAGCTAACCTCTCAATCTCTAAGGTACTACTATAAACTTATTTTGTTTCCAAAGAAAAAGTTTTAGTCACCTATTACAATACAAAATAATTACCAAATAAAACAAAATTCATCTCCTTACCAAAAGTTTGCCCTTTTGATGCAAAATTTTACCTTCACTGTAAGGCACTAAATGATGAAATAAAATGTTAGCTGAAGAGCACTGTTATTATGAATCCATCTTTTATAAATCTTATTAAAACTAGAATAGTTATTTCAAAGTTAATCACAAGATATGAGCTGTAAGAAGGCCTTCAGAAAGAAATGCTGACTCCATATACCCAATAAACATTGAGCATTTTTTAAATGTGCAAGAGTGAGTTACCATATTTCATAAAATCTAAGAAGCCATTGAGAGTAAAATGCACTACCAGACCATTACTACCTCCCCCAAAAAAGGGGAAGAAGGGAAATCAGATTATGGTACAATGGTTTCTTTTTTTATATATGCATTTTATTTCTAGTTTCAAGTATAAAGTACATTAGTTAGACATTTATATAGTTGATGAAACAATCCCCCTGATTACTCTGTCACTCCTCTGGCTCTCGACCTAGCCATTGCATTACTGCTGACTGCATTCCCTACGCCATGCTCCCCAGCCCCATGACCATCTCTCAACTACTAATTTGCACTTCTTAACCCTTCACCCCATCCTCCCAGTTCCACAAACCTCCTCCCTTTTGGCAGTCACCAGATTATCCTCTGTATTTGAGTCTGTTTACGATTAGTTTGTTCTTTTTGTTCCTTAGATTCTGCATGTAAGTGAAATCATATATTTATCTTTCTGACTTATTTCACAGCTCAAGGTCCAACCACATCATTGCAAATGATAGGATTTCATTTTTTATGGCTGAGTAATATTCCATTGTATATATGAACCATAACTTCTTTATCCAACCATTCGTTGATGAGCATTTAGATTGTTTCTATATCTTGGCTATTATAAATAGTGCAACCATGAAATAGAGGTGCATAGATTTTTATGAATTAGTGTTTAGTTTTCTTTGGATAAATACTCAGAAATGCAATTGCTGGGTCAAAAGGTAGATCCATTTTTAATTTTTTGAGGAACCTCCAAACTGTTTTCCATAGTGGCTAAACCAATATGCAATCTCACCAACAGTAATGAGGGTTCCCTTTTCACTACATCATAACCAACACTTGTTTTTTAATTTATGGATGATAGCCATTCTGACAGGTGTGAGGTAATATCTTACTATGGTTTTAATTTCTATTTCTCTGAATGATTAGTAATCTTGAGCATCTTTTCATATGTCTATTGGCCATCTATATGTTCTCTTTGGAGAAATATCTATTGAGGTCTTCTGCCCATTTTTAAATTGGATTATTTTGTTGTTGTTGTTGTTGTTGTTGTTGTTGTAGAGTTGTAAGCATTTTTTATATATTTTAGATATTAACCTCTTATCAGATATGGGAGAATTTACAAAAGTGACTCGAGCAGTGTGTTCTGTCTTCTCTCATTCAGTAGGCTTTCTTTTCATTTTGTTGACGATTTCCATTGCTGTACAAAAACTGTTTAGTATAATGTATTCCTATTTGTTTATTCTTGTTTCCCTTGCCTGCGGAGATATATCCAAATAGAAATTACTAGTAGCGATATCAGAGAGTTTACTAGGTTTCCTTCTAGAAGTTTGACAGTTTCGGGTCTTCCATTTAAGTCTTTAATCCAGTTTGAGTCTATCCTTGTATGTAGTGTAAGAAGGTGGTACACTTTCCTGTTTTCTTTTATTTTGTAAGTATCTGTCCAATTTTCCCAACATCATTTATTAAAGAGTCTGTCTTTATCTAAATGTATATTCTTGCCTCCTTTCTCATATATTAAATGAGCATATAGACGTGGATTTATTTCTGGGCTCTCTATTCTGTTCCATTGATCAATGGACCTGTTTTTATGCCAGTATCAATTTTGATTATTGTAGCCTTGTAGAATAGTTTGATATCACGGAGTATGATATCTCTAACTTTATTCTTCCTTCTCAAGATTGTTGTGGCTAGTCAGGATCTTTTACGGTTCCATATAAATTTTTTATTATTTGTTCTAATTTTCAAAAAAATACCATTGGTATTTTGATAGGGATTGCATTGAATCTATAGATTGTTTTGGGTAATATATACATTTCAACGATATTAATTCTTCCTACCCATGAGCACGGTATATGCTCACATTTATTTGTATCTTCTTCAATTTCTTTTTTACAATGACTAATAGTTTTCTGAAAACAAGCCTTTTACCTCCTTGGTTAATTTGATTCCTAGGTATTTTATTGTTTTTGATGCAACTGTAAATAGGATTGTTTTCTTAATTTCTCTTACTGAAAAGTTCATCATTGCTGTATAAAAATGAAACTGATTTCTGAATATTTATTTTGTATCCTGCTACTTTACTGAATTCATTGACCAGTTCTAACAGTTTTTTGGTGAAATCTTTAGGGTTCTCTATATATAATGTCATGTTACCTGCAAATAATGACAGTTTTCCTTCTTCCTTTCCAATATGCATGCCTTTTATTTCTCTTTCTTGTCTAATTGCTATGGCGAAGACTTTCAATATAATGTTGAACAGAAGTAGTGAAAGTCGGCATCCTTGTCTTATTCCTGATCTTAAGGAAAACACTTTCAGCCTTTCCCCATTGAGTATGATGTTAGTTGTAGGTTTTTCATGTATGGCCTTATTATGTTGAGGTATGTCCTTCTATTCCCACTTTGCTGAAAGTTTTTATCATAAACGATGCTGGATTTTGTCGAACACTTTTCTACATCTATTGATACAGCCATATAATTTTCATCTTTCAATTTATTAATGTGGTGTATCATATTAATTGATTTGTAGATATTGTACCAACTTTATAGCCTAGGAATAAATCCAACTTGATCATGGTGTATGATATTTTGAATGTTTTGATAAATTTGGTTTGCTAATATTTGTTGAGGATTTTTTGCTTCAATGTTCATAAGGGTTATTGGCCAATAGTTTTCTTTTTTTTAATACTTTGTCTGGTTTTGGAATCAGGGTAATGGTGGCCTCATAAAAAGAATTAGGGAGACTTCCCTCCTCTTGAATTTTTTGGAATAGTTTGCAAAGAATAGGTGTTAATTCTTCTTTCAATGTTTGGTACAATGGGTTTTTTTAATCATGTAAAATTAACTTACACTTATTGATTCAGTTCTTTAGAATAAATTTTTTTACCTAACACTACTGTGCATACATAAAAAGTAAAATATTAGCACAATAAATTAGTGAAAGCTTCCTAAAACTTCACATTCAGAGCAACTCTTCTGAATCACTTTTCAACTCAGAGTCCTCAATCAAGGTTTTTCCACACAATATCATCCCTGTGCTACCAGGAGCATGTGAAGATGCAGCTTTTCTTTAAAATAAAGGAATGAATGCATGCTACGCTATTGCCTCTGAGACCTTTCCTAAGCTGCTGACACCCACTCTGTAATGGATACTGATCTTACTAGAGGATGTCAACAAAAAGTTTTCAGATAGTAATCAGGACTCTATTCCTTTCTCAAATGGTCCTGAAATGTCAATAGTTACAGGTGTCCAATAGGACTCCCCACGACTAACAGCCAAGCTCCCCCAATACTAGGCAATGACATCACAACCACTGCACAGCTGGCAGTGATTATAAAAGCCAATGAATTATAAGACGCATCATGATTTCAAACATTAAACTTTTGGAGAAAATGTGTTCTAGAATCAATGAAATAATTGGCCCTATTTCTACAGGATTGTACCCTTATCACATTAAAGTCTCATCTAAAAAGGAAGATGTGAGTGATTGTAATTTTTATACCCAATTTTTCACTGCTACTTCCTGGAGAAAATTACTTGCATCAGTGTGACTTGTCACAACCTTCTCTGTGGAAGCAGTGGCCAAAGAAATCTGAATGTAACTGGCCTGTGCCAATCTGCAGCCAAAGCTCTACAGGCCATCGCAACTCCATCATTTCTCTTTTCCTTCCACCATGAGGAAAGCGTGTCCAGAAGAGAGTGGCTCCTTCAGCCTGGGTCCCTGACTAAGATCCAAAGCTGATCCTGGAGCAGAACTACAACTAAAACGTACGGTCGCAAAGTCACAAACGTTTGTTCTTCTCAGCCACTGATATTGTCGGCTTTCCTTTTGTTCCTTTGTTAAGGCAGCATAACCTAGGGAACATTTATTAATACCGAAGATCCGTGAAATGAACTATGGACTACTGTGAAAAAATATTTCCAAATGTCTGGACCAGAAAGGCTGTAGGGTACCACAAGCGCCCCCATTACCCGCCAGCCACTGCTGTGGTACACATTTCCCTTCTTGACCTTACACCCAGGTAAGTCGTAGCAAACCATTCCTCTTCCATATTCCCTGCTACTCTTGATTCTCTTGGCCACGGTTCTCTCTCTTCTTTTCACGTGCACTTTGCCCCTCAGGCTTGGTTCACGCCGTCATCTCCCCTGGGCTCCCCATGTAATCTATTCCCGTCTTCTACCATCACCTGACAACCCCTCTGGTATGTCCTCAGAATCTCCAACTATGGCACAAATCCTGTGGACAACCATCTCACCCATTCATCAGATGTGAGGCTTAAACACTGACTAGATTCTCTTAGTTGGAGGTCTGTCAAAAAGTACTTTTAAAATTCCTTTCACACTGATGATGATCCAAAGCAGTATGAAAACAGATAAAGTATTAAGTATGACTCTAGAAATATATGATAATTTAAAAGTAACTTAAACCTGGAAAATAGTTTTATTCTATAATTCTAACAACCCATGATTAATCATACAGTATGGATCGAAAATTACATATAGAGAGAGATTTAACAAGAAATCAAATCTTGTAATGTGTGGCAAATACTTGGAAAATAATTTTTCCATTGAAACATAGCTAAATACAACTCAAATAATTGTGTGGGAGAATTCACAGCCAATTATTCATGCATACAAAATTAATTATAGGTTTTCTGTAGTCTACATCACATACATACACCCACATAATAATACTCATCCTATTTGGACTCATTTCTATAATCATTTCTATTTCCAGTGTGCCTGCCATATAATATCAAGGTACTTGTTATCCTAAAGTCCAATG
The DNA here is from genome assembly GCA_004027375.1 of Macroglossus sobrinus. Taxonomy (NCBI): domain Eukaryota; kingdom Metazoa; phylum Chordata; class Mammalia; order Chiroptera; family Pteropodidae; genus Macroglossus; species Macroglossus sobrinus. The sequence continues at coordinate 45,157 of PVKZ01001304.1, read as the reverse complement.
TGTGAAAGAGAAGGCCTAGAGCAGACTTATTTATAATTATTTATAGTGCCTCAGGGGAAAGATTATGTTGTGACCTTGAACAACTTCGTTAGCCTACTTAGCCATCAGTTTCCACATAAGGAAAATGGGGATAGTTCCATCTTCCTCACAGAATGAATGTTATGATAATGAGACATTATAACAAATTTAAACCACTGCCTGAATGAAGGACTCCTTTTAAAATGAGAGCTGGACTTCTACTCCAGTTCAAATGAACTAGGATTTAGATCAAGATTCCTATTCAGAAAAAAAATAGAACAGATGAATAAAATATAAAAAAGAACACCTGTTCAAAGGCATCAAAGAATTTTATTTTAAAAATCTAAAATTAAACTGAGCCAAGTTCCAGGAAAAAAATATCTTCAAAAAAAAGTTATTCTAGCATTAGGGATCATGCTTCTTCTCCTAAAGGTATGGGCTGATTCCAGGAGAGGCAACTACGAAGCTAAAAGCTGATCAGAGGTTTCAAAACACCAACACGGCAAAGAGTACAAATGTAGAATTTAGAACCCACAAAAGGGAGGAGGTTGCAGGAAGCACCGCATGCTTTGGATTTGGACCCCAAATAATAATATCCCATAAGGAAAAGTGAAAAGGAAACGAATGAATCCTCACAAAAACTGAAGCACACCTTCAAATCATCGAAATCTCTGATTGAGAGAGAAAAAAGGATGGGGTAGAGGGAGGAAAGATTGCCAGTGCCTAAATCGTAGCCTAAATGCCAAAAATAAATAGAAATCCTTACCTTATGCTTTCAAACAGATTTAAAGTTCTGACTACTCAATGACTGGCACTGCAGAAGAACAGAGAAGGCATGATTTTTTCTCAATAAACAGTCCACTGATGATCCACATGGCAAAAGAGTAAGAAGAAAAAGAAGCAGCAGTAAAAAAGAAAAAAAATCAATTACAGGTGCATTGCAGAGTTACACGTGAAAGGTAAAGTTAAATGTTAAAAACTCTAGAAGAAAATATAGGAGAAAAATCTTTTAAATCTCTGGGATAGGGAAAGAGTTTTAAAACAGGACACAAAAGGCACTAACCATAAAGAAAATTATTAATACATTGGGCTATATCAAAAGTAAAATTTTCTATTCAACAAAAGACCTCATCGAGAGTCAACAGATAAGCCACAGATAACTATCAAAGGTCTTATGTCCAGAATATACAAAGAACTCCTAAAAAAATAACAAGATAGCAAAATAACCAATAAATATATTAAAGATGCTCAATTTCATTGGTAATGAGAAAAATGAAAATCAAAATCAAAATGGAATACACTACACAACCACCCAGAATGGCTAAAACTGAAAAGATTTTTCATAGTAATTGTTGGTGAGGACGTGGAGCAACAGGAACGCTCGCAGGGTAGATGGGGTGCGAGCTGATTCAAGCACACTGGAAAACGACTGGACATGTTATGCTAAAGTTAAATATGCATATATACCATGACCTAGCAATTGCTCTCCTTACCATACACTCAACAGAAATTTGAGTATACAAGCACCAGATATATTCATGATATTCATAATATTGACATATGGCTGCATTATTCAAAATATCCAAAAACAAAGGGGAAACGTAAGTAAATGTCTTTAGACAGTAGACTAGATCGACTGTGGCATACTCATGTAACGGAACACTGTATAACAATGAGTAAAATGAGCAAACCACAAGACCACACAACAAGGCTTATCTCATATATGTAATGATCAACCAAGTGAAAAAATATCCATGATTCAATGTATAATTCCATTTATATATATTCAAAAATAGGCAAAAATGATCAATGCTGTTAGAAGTTAAGATAATGGTTGTCTTTAGGGAGGGGATGATGATTGGAAGGACACATAGGATGACTTGCAAGATGCTACTAATGTTCTAATTCTTGACCTGGGTGGGGGTTACATGGGTGTTTTTGTGATAATTCATCACGCTGTTAACGATTTCTGCATTTTCCTGTCTGTCAAGCCCACATAAAAAAAAGATTTTCTAAACATAAAAACAAAAATGACTAGCTGGAAAAAATTAGAATGTTACATGTTTGGCAGCCAATTTTCTAAAATCCTTGGGGGGAAAAATATGAAATTTCCTGTAATGATCAAATGAGGACCCTATTAATTCTGAATCACCAGGATATACTCTGAGCTTAAAAGGCATAATATATGGATTTCAGAAATAAGTTAGCAGAAAAAGTCATCAACAGCAGTGAAGACTCCTGAATTTGTCTCCATGTTTAATTGGAGGGGGTAGGGAGTACATATATTTTCTGCACCTAAGCGTCCAAGTGGGCAAATGAGAGAAATTCATCTTTCAGACTTTAAAAAAATCATTTTTATTGATAACTCATATCAGTGCTCTAAAAAGCACAGTTTTAAGCAGTTTCATTTGTTTCATATTATCACTACTGTTCAAAGAATGATCTGCTTGATTTTTACACCCTTAACACAAATTAAGAGATTTGAAAGTCCTTAGCCAAAAGAAAAATGAATGAAAAAAATTTACCTCCTCAAAAATTTTACCAAAATTTGTCCTCAAAATTTAACCAAAGGAAATTAATGTATTCAACACGTAAATCATCATTTACTGAGTTTTACCACATGCTGGGGACTTGTTCAGCATTTCAGATACTCCCTTTATTATAACACCACCATGAGCATAGGATTATTTCCCCTGTTTTACAGATGAAGAAATTGAGGCTTAAATAAGTCAAATAATTTGCATAGTTCACTCAGTAAGTGGCGAGGGGACATTTAATCAGTCCTTTAGTTTGGTGTGAAAGATCAGTTTTCTATTTCTATTTTCTATTTTGTGTCATCTTTTTATCTGGAAATATTGAGCCTCAGTACTATGCAGGGCAGGGAACATGCACATATATGTACATTCATACACACTCATAATGGTTTTTGAAAAAGAAAATCTGTACTCACATCTGCAAGCCCCCTGTGTAGCACTGCACCCGAACAGAGCTTAGGTTTGCTCCAAGAAACAAAACGGACTTCTCAATGATAGACGAGCAAGCCAAAGCACTGCATATAGTAAGTCTACAAAGCATTAACTGGATTAATTAGCAAGGGACTTGAGAAGCAGCTTGGAGCTAGGAAACCAAAACACTAAATTGTTTAAATACTTTGGCAAAAGATCAAGGTTTCTAGGCAGCACTGGGTCTCTTTCCATCCTTTTCGTTCCATGTTTTAACACATTTAACCTGTCTGAGGTACTTTTTCATGAGATATGAATGACATTGTCAAAATACCAAAAAGAAACGTGAATTAAAAAAATACTGCAAGCTGTTACCAATTCTGCCAACATGCGAGAGCCCAGGCAACATTAATTACAAATTAATCGCTTAGGACATAAACAGCTCTTATCACTGGTAAACTCTCCCTGTAAAATAACTCGCCTTAGAGAAAAACAACAAAGCAAATGTCTCTTCTATTATACTTGGTGACCTAATCAGGACAAAGAAACAAAATAAAACAGGGGAAAAAGCACCGAATGGCAAACGTGAAAAAGGAATCCTAGCTAGATGAACGTCTGGAATGCTACAAGAACAGCACTATCATTTAGAAATAATGAAGAGGAAGTGGTCAGGGTAGGAACACTTACTGAATGGGTTTCTGGTTTCCAGGAAGTAAGAATTTTTACAACGCAACTGATTTTCACAAACACATATGGCAGCAAAATGATAAAAGAAAGCTTTCAACTATACAATCGCGGAGGGAAAAAAATCTGTTGTCCCTCTAGCTTTATGAGGCTCAAACATACACATCACACTCCCCAAGCCCCACCACACACGAATATCCAGTTATAATAATAAACTCGAAAATCAAAGGGTCCTTCCAAAAGTCTAGTATCTTGGACATCTCTGAATTCACCTCTTAATTTCCACTAAAGATTAGAGAAAATCTAAATACCTTTCTATAGCCAAAACTCTCAAAATGCCATTCCTCTACAACACACTTCATTTATTCCAACAGGAAAAAAAAAAAACTAGGTAGATGAGCAACAGTAACTTTCCATCAAAATACATCCTGATTTCTACTATATCTTCTGGGGTTTCTACAAATATTGGGTATAAAAGTGGGGAGCACTCCAGCTACAAAGCCTGACAAAAAGTGTGGTTGGGGGCAGTTTGCTTTGCCTCCATCAGTAAAATGAGGAATATGCTCCATCTTGCGGAGTTATTAGGATTAAAGATCCTATTTATAAAGTATCCAGCAGGGTATCCGACACACAGTAGGTGTTTAGCAGTTACTATTATTTCTTCTTGGCTTAGGCAAATGATATATTAAGTTTCAAAGATAATACAAATTCTTTGCTGAAACAGAAATTTTATTGACGATTACATAAACAAGGCACTTGGCAGAATATGGTAGATTGCTATACGTTGATCGTGAACAAAATTTCCCCCAGGTATATCCAAGGCACTGTGTCTCCAAACAGTTCACAATACTCTCGCATTAACTGTGCACTTTCAAAAACAACTGTGAGGAGAGGCTAATGGGCACTGATACCCCTGGGTTCACATATGAATTAACAAGATTGAAGGAAATCAGAGAATTAGTGCAGCCAAGCTCATGTAAATTTCCTGACTCTGACTGTTTTATTCAGGAGATTTGGCTGCCTGTAAAATAACACAAATTTATTTTTCAAATAAAATTATGAAGAGGAAAACATAGTTTAAAAAAGAGCTAATATAGTTCTTTAAAAAATTAAAAACAGGAGATATGAATAAAATTTCTGAAAGAAAAGTCGCCCAAAAGGCACCCGAGTAGGTAGGTAAGATGAATAAATATGCTTTGGGTCTAGGATTTTTAACACCTCATATTGTAGGATATTTTGAAGTGACTTAATATCACACTATTCATTTCAAATCTGAAGAAACACTAAAACACTATTACATTATAATAAATTTCTATACAAGTATACATTGCTTTAAAATAATTTTTAATCCTATCTTATAAATAAAACTGTTGTTTATTCACAATATAAAATGTACCAGACTTTTTCAAAAGAAGATCCATTCTGTATCATTTACCAGTGGCTAATTTACAAAAACAGTAATAATATAAAAATAATACAAAATGTTTAGGAATATTTATTGTCCAAAACAGGCTACAGCTATACTTCTGTTGTCCTCTACAATTCTCGAAGCATTTACTGAATATCTAATATGAGTAAGGCATTCTGAATACCTCATATCATTAAATTTCTATGCCATTAAATTCTCAAAAGAACCCTAATAATTCCATATTATTTATGAGAAAATTGAAATCCAAAAAAATTAAGTGCCTTGCTCAGTTAAGTCAGCTTTACCGGCCATCGAAGGATGGGATTTCAACTCCAAACTGAGTGCAAACCTTTGCATCGTAGACCATGCTGTTTTTCCTATATAGTACAACATTCTCTGTAACTAAAACAATCGAAGAGATACAGCACCCCACAGACACCAGTGTCTCATCACTCAACAAAGATACTCCACAGCTAGCCCCTCCCACCTGCTCCCAAAGGACTGAGCATCTTTCAACAAACCAGGTCAAGTTAAAGGGAGCATAAACACAACTTTAAAATAGTTTTGTTTTATCAGCATAACCCCTATGCAGGGGTAAAAATATGGACTTAAACACACATACATATATATAGCTTTTCAGAGCACTGAAACACTAAGCTATGTTTAAATTATCTTTCAAAACTATATTATTCCTATAAAGAAAAGCTGCAAGCACAATTCCTGATCCTAAGAGTGCCAATCTCATCCCAAACCTCAGGGTCCAAAACTCTCTTCCTAAAGAGAAGGCAAAGAAACTCTCTTCCTAAGAAAAGGTAAAAATTAAGAAAGTTGAAAATCTAGTCAAATGTAACTACCAAGAAAAACAGTGTTAGTCTACTTTAAATTCAGTTAACGTAACTTGGAGGCATAAAACATATAAACCAATGCAACTTGTACGTATTCTGACACCTTCTCTTTACCGTTACCTATGAGTGAATCTGCCTTACAGAAACACGTGTGACAAAAACAAGTACTAACTCCTTTATTCCTCATACCAAGTCTTTAGGATGGGCCTCATTAAATAATCCCATTTTACAAATTAAAAAACAAAAAACTAACTCATGCAGCCTATCATCCCATGGCTTACAAACAGCTCTATCAGAACTACAAGTTATGCTTTTAACTGAACCATACTGAAGCAAAATCTTGTTCTGACAGAGAAGCTGAACATCCCCAAAACAAGAGAACCATTATATTTAAGCAGAGATATCACAGACATAGACATATTCTTCGGAGGCAGCACCATGTAGAAAGAAATGGGCCTCAAATTCAATCACCAATCCACTACTTACTAGCTATATTTCCTTAGGGCAAGTTACTTAATTTCTCTGGGTCTTAGTTTGCAATAGCTATAAAATGGAGATAATAATTCCTATCTTATGAGCTCTAAGAAGAAAAAATACACACGTATCAGCAAATGTCATATCCACATTTATCTACTCCTTGAGTTTTCTCCATTTCAATAGTCAGTTACAAGAAAAAGAATGATGATAATGATGATGACTGTTGAGCAAATGCAGAAACGATTAATACTTTAACCAAGTCATTAGAAAACTGAAACACTGACAAGTAAGGAAATAGCCATAACAAGAGACATTAGCCACAATGGGACAAACCCAAACATTGCAAAAACTTCCTTAAACTGCATTAGATATTTCTGTCTATCATTCAGGGCAGCACCTGGAAGAAAACCCAACTAAGAAAATTTATTTTCCTTTCTAAATGAAGTTTCCTTGCATAGTTGCAAACAGGATCCAATTACAGATTTGGACCCTCAGGGAGTCCTACCTTAAGGAATCTCATTCCATCAGAAAATCATGTCACCTGCTCTCAAAGGTAAACCCAAACCTCCCCACCAACTCCTCGGTTCCCAAACACCACAGATGAGGGAGGTAATTTATACATTTGTATCCACAGGGAAGTCCTCAGCACATTAAGTTGAAATTATCTTTATGTGTTTATCATCTCTATGAAAGGCTACACAGGCGTAAGGGCCATGTCTTATCAATCTGAGCATGGTTCACTCTCTGCTCACTCATGGCCCCCAGAAAAGGAAGAGGAGCAGCATAACACCTGGGTGACCACAGGGATTATCCAAGTTCCGGCCTGAGCCACTTGCTCTATGCTGGGAACGGACAGAAAGTGTCTGTTAGCTTTGCAAAGGCAAACTTGAATGATCATATAGTCTGTGCATGCCAATGGGAACCATTACCAAGATAAGTAATGACCCAAGGAAGCCAGCAGAGAAAAAATGGAGAACGAGCAATGCCATGATGAAAGAGATGAAGTCACCGCAGTCTACAACCTTCCAGTTCTGGCTTGTCCTCATGAAGCCCCGTTACATTTTGCCTCCTGCTCTTCCCTGCACAGCAGACCTCTCCACCACCTCCATCCCTGCCCTTCATGAGCTAGTTTTAGCGAAATTCCACTCCTTGCATTCAAAAAAGCCTTAACAAGGGCATTAGCCCATTGCCTGGCACACAGAAGGGATTCAATTAAACACAGTAAAAAAAGCAGGAGTACAAATCTTATAAAATACCTGATGTTGGATCAGCAGTCCCATAATTACAGTTCCCTCAACAGACATGCCAATTTCCCTTAATCCACTTACCAAATAATTGTTGAGGAAATAAACAGTATTTGACACAACATGACACTTTATTCTAATTTATCATCTAATAATAATTAAGCATTCAACGCTTACAATGAAAGCACAGCTCTGCAGTTCGCATTGTTCTTTTAAACTGAATAATTTGGAATCCTGTGAAGAGTTCCACCTTACAGCATATTCCCTCATTCTTGTGCAAATACAATCTGTCTATCAACATATTAGCATTTCAATCACCCTTGCTTTTTTCATAACTGGGAGAAGCTGTCTTCATTTATTCCTATTGAGCATATACCACCTATGAATTATTTCTAAAGCTAAGCAGTAAAATTGAATTTAAATCCAAGTAAATGAGAAACTGAAACATTTTCAAAAGTAAATGTAGAATATTGGTTCCAGTTACATGCTCCCAAATATTATAAATATGCTCTTCAATGATTAAGCTGAAAATAATTTCCTCTGAATTAAGCTGTCATAGTTGGAAATGGAAAGCCAACTCCACATTTCAAGAGGGTTGGTATTTTTTTGTCTTTCTATCTATTGTTTTAAGAAGTCTGCAACAATTTATATTCCAGGGGTAAATATATCCATCATTCAAATAAAAAAAAAATTTTTAAGTCTCCTTTAAGCATCCCTTTAAGGCACTGACCATAAATGGTGTAATTTGCCCTGGACATCATTAAAATGTAAAGTTAATGAGGATTCAGCTGAAAACAGAAGGAATGTAACCTATTTTCAGGCAAAAGTTCTAACACAGCAATCAGAGGAAAAAGCTCTTTGATGTTTCTTTGTCTCTTCTCATTAATTTTTTTTGTCTCAAAAAAAAAAGACTAAACTAAAAAAAAAAAAAATGCACCAAAGTTTAAACATGATAATTATAACAGAACTCCAATGAGGTCGTTAAATTTTTTTTATGAGATAAACAAGAGTCAGTCCTATATACATGGGGATAACACCACCTACCTGGCAGAGTTGTATAAGGTTTAGAGATATTGTAAGTAAAGTGTGCAGCAGAGTAACCGACACATGGGAAGTACTCACTGGCATTAATTCTCTCCCCTTTTGTCCCTCTCTGGTCCCTAAGGGCCCAGTACAGAGCTGGCACAAAAACAGTGCTCAAAGACTAGCAATTATTATTATCACATATGATATATTCTTTTTTTCCTGCTGCAAAAATTCACTATATTAACCCTAACCTTCTTTTTAAGATTTATGCAAGACTCAGCACCTCCTGTTACTAGGCAGGTGGGGCATTATCCAAATAACCAGCATGAAGTAAACAGTCCCGTGTGACATTTTATCATGTGAAGTGCCTGCGCAGGTATAAATATTATATCCTTTCCGGTTTTATTGCCTCATTTTACAATTATACTACTAAAGAGCAAAATAACATGCAGAATGTTAAGTGGCATTCTGCTGCCTGGAATTTCATCCCAAGGCTCCATTCAGAATAACAAATGTGGGAGCTATTTCATCTGCGCTCTATTGTGAAGAAAGTCATCACCTTTACTTGAATATATACAAGGATCTGGCTTTCTGCAATCTATTTTGTACTAAGTGAAATCTTAAACCAAATGTGATCATTACCAAGAAGGTGTCATTTAGGAAGTATTATTATAGTGCTTTCCAGAGAGACTTTACCCTGTTCTTTGTTACTGTTATACCAATTCCATAATCACAGTTAAAAAAAAAAAAAAAAAGCCTACATGGCAATATGGAGATCTAGCCAAGATGATCCAGCCTTAACTATTACTAGAATTTAGAATTTCTCTATACCCAACAAAAAATTGTAAATTCAATAATCAGTTTTTCTAAATGTTAATAAATCATCAAAATAATGTTTCTCCAGCAATTTTTATTTTAAAAACACTTCCACATAAGTTATCTCAATGTCACTGGTTCATTCATTCCATTAATATTTATCATATCGTCTTAGTATTGATCATGGTCATATAATGGTAAAGAAAACAGTGGGTAAGCCTACTCTCACCGAGTTTTAGGTCTAGTGGAGAAGCTCAAACAAACTAATAACCACATAAGTAGCTTAATTATAAACTATGATAACTGCTACCAGAGCACACAGTATAAGGAACAAGGTTACTCTGGTAATCTGAAAAGGTTTCCCTGAGGATGTAATGTCTAAGATAAGATCTGAAGGAATGGGAGTTACCTAGTTAAAGAAAAAAAAAAAAAAAGTTCGAGTTTTAGGATAAGTGATAGTTGGGATGGGAAGAAATACTTCCTGATGAATATGAAGGGTGAGTGGGACAGTAGGTGACCAAGAGGAAAGCAATTTTCCCGCCTGCATAACCAGCTTAAAAAAGTGTTGATCACTGGAAGGCGACAAAATCTTCACTGGGGTTAACGAGATCATGAGTTAGAATTCAGAGATTTTGAATTTCAGATGCCGGTGAGGCATCCTAATGGGCTGGGAGCTCAGAGAAAGGGTTTCCCACCTCATTCATTTAGTCAACATGCAGTTCCTCAGAAACAATTATGTATTGGGCCCCATGTTACTCATGAGGGAAAAGTAAAGGAACAGGATGCTGAGCTACTCTGTGTAAGAAACAAACACAATGACAGAGGTGCCGAAGTACACTTAAGTTCAAAGGAAGGAGAAACAAAGTCTGCCTGGATGGTCGGGGAAGACCACATGAAGAAAATTATCTTGAGAGATAAACAGCAATTCCTCAAACAGAGACGGAGAATATACATTTTAGACAAAAGAATAGCATCAAAAAATGGCAATTAGTTTGCAGTGGCTGCAAGTATAAAGTGTGTGAGTATTAAAAACAAAAAAAATGAGGACCAAATTTGCAGAAATAAAAAGTATTATAAGAGAACTCTATGAACAAATGTACACCAATAAATTAGATAACTTAGATGAAATGGACAAATTTCTAGAAAACACAAACTGCCAAAACTGACTCAAAAAGAAATAGAAAGTCTGAATAGACCTATGACAAATAAAGAGATTGAATTACTAGTTTGAAAACTTCTCACCAAAGAAGTCCAGATTCATATGAATTCGACAAAACATTTAGATTAATTAATATCAAATTCATAAATTCTTTCAAAAACTAAAATAGAAAAAAAATTTTTTCAACTCATTCTATGAGAACAATATTAATGCAGATATCAAAACAAAAAAAAATATATCATAAGAAAGCTACAGAAATGCAAAATTTCTCAATATCAGGAAATCAAACAGAGTAACACATAAAAAAGAATTATACACCATGACCAAGCAAGATTTATCTCAAGAATGCAAGGTTGGTTTAACATCTGAAAATAGATTAATATAAAAAACTATATTAAGAGAATAAAGAACAAAATAATATGATCACCTCAGCAGACACAGAAAACACATTTAAGAAAATCCAACATCTTTTCATGATAAAAAGCATTCAACAAACAGAAAAGAACTTCATCAAACTGATAAAGGATACCTATAAAAATCTATAGCTACTATCATACTTGACGGTGAAAGACTAAATGTTTCCCTTTAAAATAAAGGAACAAGACAAGGATATTCACTCTGGCAATTTCTATTCAATAATGTATTGTAGTTTCTAGCCAGGGCAATTAGGCAAGAAACAGAAGTTATCCAGATTTTAAAAGAAAGAAGTAAAACTATCTCCCTTTGCAGATGACATGATCATGTATTAAAAAAATCCTAAGAAATCCACTAAAAACCTATTAGAATTGGTAAACTAGTTCAGCAAAGTTGCAACAGAATAAAAAAAATCTATAAAAATTAATTATATCTCCATACACTGTCAATAAAAATATAAAAATGAAATTAAGAAAATTTCTTTTATAACAACATCAAAAAGAATAAAATACATAGGAATAAATTTAACAAGAGAATTGCGAAACTTATACTCAGAAAACTATAAAACATTTTAGGAAGAAAATAAGATTACCTAAATAAATCAAAAGGCACAGATTGGAAGACTTAATATTGTTAAGACAGCAATACTTCCCAAATGGATCTATAAACTCAACTCACTCCCTATCAAAATACCAGCTGGGTTTTTGGTGGGTTTTTTGTTTTTTGTTTTTAATGTAAGGGAACCAGAATAGGCCAAACAATCTTGAAAAAGAATAAAATTGGAAGAGTCACATTTCTCAATTTCAAAATTTACTATAAATCTACAGTAATCAAGACAATGTAGTACTAGCATAGAATTGAGCCCAGAAACAAACATTTACAATTGTCGATTATAATTGTCAAATGATTTTAAACAATGGAACCAAGACATTTCAATGAGGAAAGAATATCTTTTCAACAAATGGTGCTGAAACTTAGAACAGGCAATGATACAAACAACAAAAGAAAAACCAGATACATAGAACTTCATCAACACTGAAAACTTGTGTTTCAGAGAACACTATCAAAAAATGGAAATGGTAACCTACAAAATGAAAGAAAGTATTTACAAATCGTATATCTAATGAGGGACTTGTATCTGGAATATATAAAGAATTCTTACAACTCAATAATAAAAAGATAAATAACCCAGTTAATAAAAAGGCAAAGGACCTGAATATATATTTCTCCAAAGATATACAAATGCCTAATAAGCACATGAAAAGATACTCAACATCACTAACCAATAGACAGTTACAAATAAAAATGACAATAAGATACCACTTCACACCCACTAAGATGACTATCATAAAAAAGACCATTGCAAGTGTTGAAAAAGATGTGAAGAAAGTGGAACTCGTACATTGCTGCTAGAAATGTGTTTAAGAAAAAACCACTGTCCTCCTGTGTCTCCCCTTTATTGTTATAATACTCCCATACTCACAACACTTCTGACACAAGATGTGTGGGTTCTTCCCAACCTCCCGTGCAATTCTCTGTGCCATCAGCTAGGTGTCCTATAATTTAACTCAGTTCTGGCACTGTCTACCTAGAAATAGTGTCAGACCCCACAAGTTAAGGGCTAAGTCCCACAAGAGAGCCCACTACTTCATATGCCAATCACAAGCAGATCCCTAGACTACTTCCAACTTCTGTTTAACTTGGCTACAAAGCAGAAGTTCTCATGATCTCCTCTCCCTTGGATTCAATTATTTGCTAGAATGGCTCTCAGTACATAGAAAAACACTATGTTTACCAGTTTATTATATAGCAAAAGATATGATAAAGGATACAGATGAACAGCCAGATGAAAAGATAACGAGCCATGGTCTCATAGGATCCTGAGTGCAGAAGCTTCTATCCTGATGGTGCTGGGTATGTCACCCTCCCAGTACATACATGTGTTCACCACCCCAGAAGCATTCCCAGTCCCATACTATTAAGATTTTTATGAAGGCATCATCATGTAGGCATGATCAAAATTATTAACTCCATTTCCAGCCTTTTTCTCCTCTCTGGAGAGCGAGGGGGTGGAGGGAACTGAAAATTCCAAGCTTCTAATCACAGTTTGTTTTTTCTGATAACCAGCCCCATCCAGCAGCCATCCAGTTGCTTACTCAGCCAGAGTTGCCACCTTAGAACAAAAAACTTCTGTCACCCAGGAAATTCCAAAAGATTTAGGAACTCTGTGTCAGGAACCGAGGTCAAAGACCAAATATTAGCACTAAAGATGCTCCTGGTACTTTCATCACTTAGAAAATTACAAAGGTTTTGGGAACTCTGTGTTGGGAAGTGAGATCAAAGACTAATGTTAGAAATAAAGGTTCTTGTAGCACCCCTATTTGCAGGTTTCAGGAGCCCTATGTCATAAAATGAGAGCAGAGACCAATATATATACATATTTCTTATTATTCCAAAGACTTTAAAATGGTGCACCTGCTATGGAAACAGGCTGGCAGTTCTTCAGAAAGCTAAAAACAGAATTACCACACGATACAGAACTTCTACTCCTAGGTATACACCCAAAGGAACTGAAAGCAGGGATTCAGATACTTGTACTTCACTGTTCACTGTAGCATTATTCATAATTGCCAAATGGTAGAAACAACTCAAGCGTCCATCAACAGAAGAATGGATAAACAACATGTGTTATATACATCAATGGAATATTATTCAGCCTAAAAAGGAACAAAGTTCTGATGTATCCTGCAACATGGACAAGCCAGGAAAACAGCATAGTAAGTGAAATAAGCCAGACACAAAAGGATAAATATTGTATGATTTCACTCATATGAGGAACCTAGAATAGGCAAATTCATAGAAACAGAAGGTAGAAGTTACCAAGAATTGAGAAGAGGAAAAACTGGGGAGATGGAGGGGGGGAATGCTTTATGGTTACAGTGTTTCTGTTTGCACAACAGTATAAATGCAATCAATGTCACTGAATTGTACACTTCAATTGGTTAAAATAGCAAATGTTATGAGGGGTGTGTGTATGTATCACAATTTTAATAAATAAATTTACATAATATACCAAACACCATCAAACAAACACTATCAAACTGTACTCTTTAAATGGAAGAACTATATGATATGTGAATTATATCTCAATAGAAATGTTAAAAAATAATTAAAATTAAACACTAAATTCGTGGTTTTAACAGCAATTAGAGAGAACTACTAAACTTAAAGACTTGAAGAAATTATTGAAATGCAGCAGAGAGAGACAGGTTGAAAACACACACACAAAAAAGGTTCAAAACTGCAAAGGACAAAGTGAGAAGGTCTAACACATATCTAATCAAAATTCCAGAAGAGGCAGAAGGAAAGGAGGGGGGCAGAAGAAGTGAGAAACTGAGCTATAAAGAAGACCCCAATCCTCAAATTCAGAGCTGAATCCTAATCAAGATATATAACAAGAAAAATCCACGACTAGATATACATATATTATTGCTAAACTGGAGCACAAGACAAATTATCTACACAAAAACAGTAATTAGAATGGAAAGTGACCTTAAACTAATATAAAATAATAATGAATGTCAACTCTAATTGAAAATTTTTTTTTTTAATTTTAATGTTTTATAGGTTTAACATAAAATACACAGCAAAAAAAAAGGCATATAAGCCAGGACAGGAATAATTAAACTTAAAACAATATAAGGGATTGTTCAGGAGGAGGGTAAAAATGCCAATTAATTTTGCTAAGTTACATAAGCATGCTAAAATATCTCTGAGCGACTGTAAATTTGTATTAGTTGATATCATGGACTCTGAAGGCACACACCTGGGTAGTAGAGTAGGGCTCGACTACTTGATAGCTGTGTGGCCTTGGGCAGATTACAGGATGTCTCCATGCCAGTTTCCCCATTTGTAAAATTGAGACGTCAACAGTTTCTCATAGGGCTTTTGTAAGGATTAAATAAGTTATAGGTAAAGCATGCAGAACAATGAATGGTACATAGTAGCCACCGAGAACCGTTTTCAAGCAGGGGTAGAAATGAGCATCCCTTAATAACTTCTAAACATTTGTCCAGCTGTCTTTCAGAACTGCTATGGAGCAGAGCCTTCTGTGTTCTCTTATGTCCCAATGTCCCCTTTTAGTAGACAAGTGTCTACAGTATTTGTACTATTCCTGTCCCACCATCGTACACTGGGGAAGGGTTGGGTGCGATGGCAGATAACCTCTCCTTAGTTTACAAATTAAGATCTGCGCTTGAGTAGCTGTGTTTAAGGAACTATATCTAAGGTGCCTCATTCTCACCTAGGACTGATTAGCTCAGGATATTGAGGGGGTATGAGTTGATGCTGAAATGGGATGACATTTGGGTGGAGGGGCCTCAGGGGAGATTGAGTGTATGTATGTTTCCATGGTATAAAACTGTTTGCTCTCTGCTTGCACTCTGTGCCCATCTCTAATGTATTTATCCCAAATGTTTACAGTTATTGGTTTACTATTTGTTTCCCTCACCAGATTTAAACTTCTAAATAACAAAGTGTTTACTTTATTTATAGCCATACCATTGAATGGTCCCTCAAATACTTGTGTGAATTTATGAGTCATGATGTGATAAAGCCCAGGCTGTCAGGGATTCAGACCCTGCAAATCCACGCTGACAGGAACCACACCACCTTCCCAGAGTACCGGTGAGACAGCCCTCAGTGGACAGGTTAGAAACACTAGGCACTTAAAGTAAGAACGTTCACATTGCAAACCACAGCAGTGTACAGAATACTGAAATCAGGACTAATTCTCCAGACCGTCCTGAAAACTTTGCCCTAGAGAGAGTGATGCCAGAACATGGCAGAGGGAGAGACATCCCCTATAAACATACAATTTTTAGTTTTACTGCAAATACTCAGTGATCGGTTATCAAAGGGCAGAGTAGAGCTGACTCTCAGCTGTTGTGTAAAAGAGGATGAGGGAAGAAGGGAGACAAGGATGTATTTCACTTAAAACAACACTTTCATAAAAGGCCTTTAATGGAAGACACTGAAATTACGAGCTCCAGCTAGTTTACTCTGCTAACACTCGGGTTTAGGGGAACGAATCCTTCTGTGAGGGTTTCTGAGAGATTTCTTTTTTGACATAATAAGGGCTCAGTGACAAAGTTTGAAGATACCATTTCAGTATCACTCCAGGCAGTACTTGGAGACATCTTTCTGTCTTGAGATGCCAACTTCTCAAAAGACTTATTTTCTTCTCATTGGGCTAGAAAATTTCTCAGATTTAGAAGCACCTCTTTTAGGTAATTATTACAATACTCCCAAATGAGCAAGAATATTTTCTAAGATATTTTCATGGAAAAAAATTAAGTATATTACCTTCACCTTCGGAAAGTCATTTATTTGTATTGTCTAAGTATATAATTTGCAAGAAAAAGGAAAACTTGGGTGAAACAGATATGAGGCAACCATAACTGAGGCTTTTGAAAATATTTACAAATTAAAATGTTTTCAGTTTGTTACGTTATCTCATTTTAGGCCTGATCATTCTTGCTACTTTTCTCCTGACACACCAACCCTCCTAGCCCCCCGTCACATAAGTGGCACAGTCAACATTCACTCCTGCCCTCAGCTAACCCCCTACCCAGAACCTGAGACCATTCTTTGATCCTAATCACAGTATTCCTAAATAACTACTGCTCTATGGCCATATCACCCTGAACAAGCCCAATCTCGTCTGATCTTGGAAGCTAAGCAGGGTCAGGCCTGGTTAGTGCTTGGATGGGAGACCACCTAGGAAGACCCAGGTGCTGTAGGCGTTAAAAATAAAAAATAATAATAATAAGGGATTGTAAACTGACAAGGTCCTTGCAATCTGTGAGGTCAACCAAGGGTTACCTCATCTAAAAAAAAAAAAAACTATCAAAGATTAGAGGACCCTTGAGGTTTAATACTTTGCCTGAGATCAAAAATTAAAATCCAAACTGACTCAGAAAACAAAATAAACCAAACACAAATCAAGTGATTTAACCAATTTAGGCAAATTGTTAACAAGCCAAATGAAGTCTCTCTCCTCCTGTTCTTAAGCATATTTCTATCTTACCAGCTACCTAGATAGTACTGGCCACTGAACAGCCTACTGCACACATAGTGATAATAAATGCAGAGAATGGGAAACAGAAGATAATGAACTAATCCTTGAGACACACTAAATCTATTTTCCACCCTGCTAGGAAAAACAAGGATAAGTCCCTGCAGATATTCTAGGTGTAAATGTAATTACAGGTAAAACCCCACTCTACAAAATACAATTACAATGTCCAAGTCTATGTAGAAGGAGCTATTTCAGAAACCTCACAAACAAGTGATACTAATACTGCTTTGCTTATTTGGACAAAACAAATTCCAGTGAATGAGAAATTCTCTAAAACAGAAATATTTTTAAAATGCCTTTTCATTTAGCTATATCTACTGAATAGGGTTATCCTTTGGGAAAGAACTTAAGCAATATGGTTTCTGCCCTGAAGAATAATAGGAAGACAGTTATAATACAATATGCAGGGTACCAAAAGTAAAGTCAACTAACCAAATCTACATAGGATGCGGGGAAGGGGCAAGGTAAGGGTACACCGAGAAAAGGGATGATTAAGAAAGCCTTCTAGAAGAGAAGCATCTGATCTGAGTCTTAAATGACAACGCAAGTAAACCAGGAAAAAAAAAAAGAGAGAAAGATGATGATACATAAAGGGAAAGACCAGGTGCTAAAGCATGGAAGCAGAAGAGATTAAAGCGATCCAGTCAGAGTACAAGCTCAATGACAGGGTGATGAGAAGAGGAAGGAGGTCATGAAGGGCCTTGTATGCCACGCCAAGGATTTGAGTATCACCCCACAGGTAACAGAAAGGCATTACAGAGTTTAAGCAAGAGACAAGCATGATTACATCTGTTCTACATATCTCACTGACAACAGGATGGAAGATGGATCGGAAGGAAAAAAGACTCCAGCCAATTAAAGTGGCAGTAATCCAGGAAGAAAAAGGAAGGCCAGAACTAAGACAAGACAATGGAGATAGGTGACAAAAAAATAAAGAAAGATCGGAAAGAGATCAAGAAATGAGACTTCCCTTTTCTCTTCCCCTCTTCCTAATGGACAGTTTAAGCCTAAAGCCAAGGTACACAGCCACACCTAGTGAGAAGCAGCCACAGTGGTCCAGAGCGGGTGAAAAGTGGGATCCACAAAGGAGGGCACACAACGTGGGATGGAAGACTCCAAGTGCTATGAGGAGAGTGTCCCCGCTGTAAGGAGCAAGCCGGCATAGAGCCCAAGAAGAGTAACACAGGTTCCCACAGGGGTTTTGCCCAGCACTGGAAGTCAGTGCAGAGGGCATCCACAGGGAGCGGCTGCCTGGTATGAGGTGTCAGAGCACCAGGACAGGGTAAAGGGACTTCCATGCAGAGGCCGCCTGACACTGGTTGTCAGAATCTGAGTAGGATGAGGAGGACTTCATGTGGCAGAGGGAGAATGTCACAGGGTAGCAGAACCCTAGTGGGGTTAAGGAGGGCATCCAGGGTGGACAGAGGATGGTGACAACCATGATGAGAGAATGGTCATGTACAAGGGATTAATAAAATGTATTAAGGATCATGGAAACCAAGCTGCTCACTGTCAAAGATGGATGTTACAAACATGAAGGAAGAAAACTAGAATAACTCTTGTGGTGTTGGACTGAGATTGAAAGTACTGGTGTGAACTCGCATTGTTCAGTATACACAGATGGATACAGAAATGCAGAAATGTATGTGAATCCAACAAACACATCACGTATTCTCCAGTTCTGTCCACCAAGAAGGCCTGGAGGTAGCAACGCCCAGGAGCAGTGAGCACACTGAGCATTCAGATTTTGGCTTTTAAATTGTACTCTCCACTAAAAGGAACAAGGCTCCTTGGAGAAACGGCAGATTTCAGGGCTAAGAAAAAGAGACGAGCATGGAACGAACACCTTGTGCCCAAAAAGCAAAGAACCCAGACGACGAGGGTGTGTCAAAAGAACAGAAACTCCAGCAAGCTGACTCCCACTGTTCAGAGCTGGAACAAAAGGAATAATGCAATTTACTCAACCACATTAACAATCTGAGAATTCAATAATAACCTTGAATGAGAAATGATGAGTCCAAAGTCAAATATACAAATAAACTAAAAGTATAATGAGGAATGAAGTACTTAATTTCAAAATAGTTTCCCTCCAAACATTAATTAATTACAAAGTAGTAAAGAGTTAGCTTTTCAATAAAGAAGTCTGGCAGACATTATAGTAATCAAGTGGTCAAGTGATCATCAACAATGGGACAAGTTGAAATTGTGCACTCTCTGATGACACAATGAGAGGAGCACAACCTCACTTCTCTGATTTTCCTGCCAAAGATGCTCAACCTAAACCTAATCTTCAGGGGACACCGGAGAAATACAAACCGAGGCCTGCAATTGTCCCACGTGGAGGTCATGAAAATCAAGAAATGACTGAGAACTGTTCAGACTAAGGGAGACTAAAGAGACATAAAACTAAGTGCAGTTTGTGATCCTGAACCGAATCCTTTCACTAGGAATGTTACGGGGACACGTGGCACAACTCTGGGAATTAGATGGAGCTCTGTATCACATTCATTTTCTCATTGAGAGGAGTGTAGTGTGGTCACGTAGCAGAAACATCTTGTTCGCCACAAATACTTATTGACGTGAGCTGTGTGACTTATTCTACAATGGTGCAGGGGAATACATTTCTTTGCAGCGTAATTACAACTTTCCTGTAAATTTGAGATTGTTTAAAATGTTTTTAAAATTTTTTAAAAACATGAAAAAAACAAAAGGGGATGGCTCCATAGTGTAGTGGTTAGCACATCTGCTTTAGATGCAGAAGGTCCTGGGTTCACATCCAAGGTGGAACCACAAACCATACCCCGGGTGCGTCAGCTCCGGCCTCCCAGTGTGCCAGTGGCGGAAAGGGGGGGTGGGGGTGGGGGGAGGCGGGTGCCAGGCCCTGGGGGCATGCCACAAGTGCTTGGGAAGAGATGCCCCGCCTTCAGAGATCCAGTTCTTAAGGGGAGACGGCTACATCTGTAGGTCAGGGTGGAAGTTGGGGGAGGGGGGATTAAAGAGGGGAAAAAGAATATCTGCAGTTTAATTTGTTGAAAGGAGAGTCGAGGATGACTTTCAGGTTTCCAGCATGAGCAAGTGAATGGGTACCATTGCAATTCAACAAGACCCTGTAATACAAGGAACAGTTTAGAACTGGCTTTCCAGTTTTGTTTTGCTTGGGTGGTCATAATGAGGGTAGAAGATTAGCAGGCAGGTGATGAGGAGGGGGCGTTAAATTCAATTGAAAGTAAGTATAGGCATCCAAAAACTGCTACTGACAGAAAGCTGAGGATCCAGGCCTGGCACTCAAGAGTCTGGACCACAGACTCTCTGAGAAACTATCAGGCTGCAGGTGACAGTAGAAACAAAGGTGTGACTAAGGTCACACGGCCAGAGTTTATACTCTGCCACATTCTATAAACAATTGCAAAAGATGCCTTGCAAAAACACAAGTAGTTAAAAGGAAAAAATATATAAATGTAAACTGAGGGAATAAGGACAAAGGAAAAATAAGGAAAAAAAAAAAGCCAGGGAAAATAATACGCACAATACCAAAAAATGCAAATAAAAATAATAGCTTAACAAAAAAGCTAGATACAACTCGCAGAGCGAGGAGGCAAACACAGCCCTAAGGTTCTTGAGCAGCAACCCAAGGAGAACCTACAGCAAAGAGGAGCCTCGACACACTACATTTGCACACTCATTCACCCTGCAGTGCATGCTTCCTTTGTAGGCCTTTACTAACAGTATAAACCCGACATTTTCCTTATGAAAGAAACAAGGGTATACCATCCTATGTACTATCAAAATAAGCTTATATTTACACATGATAGGACTAAAACAATTGTAGTTTTTCTTCAGTCATTAAAGTCATTCAGTCATTAAAACATAAATCTATGTCTAACTATGAATGCTTTCTTTTCGTTTATACAACTTGAAATAAGAATATTAACTACAGTAACTAACATTTGCATGGGGTTTACAGCTTGAAAAGCATTTTCATTTACCGTGCATTATTTCATTCAGTTCTCATACCATCAAGTGTGACATTCAAGGCTGGTACAGACTTACTTTTATAGATTAGCATACAGATTCAAAGAGGTTAAATTACTTATCCAAAATTACATGGCTAGGAAGTAGAATTTGACTGTAATTCATTTTCTGACTCCACAGTGCACTTATTCATTTATTCATCCATCCATTCAAATATTTATTAAGCACCACTCATAAAAGATTGTTCATTCTGTATTGTTGCTGTGAAGATCCAATAAAAGAAGATGGCACTGTTTACAAAGTATAAAGCCTATATAAGTGCTAGCTAGCTATTTTCAAAGCATCTTTTAAAGATATTAGCCCTTCTTACATTTTTGGGAAACCAAATAGGATATGGAAATAGAACACATGCATGAAATTTGGTTGGGGAACACTGGAAAGTGTATGTTTCAGAGGACAGGTGTGGGCTAAGATGAAGCTGGGACAGGTAAAGGGCAGATCACGGCAGAACGCATTTACCCTAAGGAGCTTGACTTTAGCTGGTGGAAATAAGAGGGCACAGAAAGGGGTAAGAAAGGGAGTGTGTGGAATCAGTGGTGCTTCTGAAAGATCCCTCTGATGACAGCATTAAATATGGATGTGAAGGAAAAGCATGAATGCCAGTCAGGAAGCTTTCATCATCAACTAGGATAAAAGAAGGTGCCCGCCTAAGCTAATTGAATGTGGCCACTTAAGTTCATGCTAATTTTAATCTGCAATATTATGTTGTCTCTGGTCACTAAGGACCCTAGGAAAACTGAGGCAAGCCAACAGGCCCTCAGAAAGAAAAGCTTTTAGACAACCTGTACTCTTCTCCAGTGGACAACTGGGAAACTAAAACAGAATTATCCCTGGGACTTTGTTTCTACAATGGAGTTACACAATATAATTACCATTCTTATTAATCTACAGGGAGCCCACTTTAAAGTCATTAGTTCATTGTTTCTTTTTAATCTGAATGATGCTCAGTAATTAAAGTTTTTATCAGTTCCAGAATTCTCTATCGTGAAATAGAAGAGCTGACTTCAGATGAATTATGCTTTATGCAAAACCTAACACTCATTCACAAGATTACCTTTTGTGATTAAATACAAACTGCTTGCAAAGTTTTTAAATGAATAAACAGCATAAAGGTAACACCACTTAGCACAAACTTTATTTTTTTTAGCTCTTCAAGCCCACAGGAAACGAGGCAATCCCTCATTTTTCACTGTTTCCCATTTCCCCACTGCGTTGCCTAATAAACATCTCTACTTCCCTTCCTGCTGCTTTAACTTCATCAATTGTATCTGCTAATACTGTCTAAGCATGTTGAACAAAACAGCAGCACATGAAAGCAAGCCAGTGTCCTCTGCTCTACAGTGCTCTGCATGGCACAATAGCTTCTAATAGTGCATCAGGTCATAAAAGTTGTACAGATTATGAAATCTCGAGACTGCTATTTTATGGAAAACGCATTAATTACATTTACCAAAAGCTCTTAACAAATCTTTCGTAAAGGTTGCAATTAATTTATGAAGCCATGAAAAGACTAAAAAGGGTATCAGTGATATTAGAAAAGAGAAAAGAGTTTCATCTGGCCTTAAACTGCAAAGTTCACGTCTAATTTGACTGGTAAGAGTCAGACCACAGACTATTTAGTAAACTTGGAAGGGGTCTTCAAGGTAGTCCAGTGCCCTTCGCGGGCAAAAACCCCACGTGAGACCCCCGACCAGTGCTTATGTAGCCTATTCTGCCATCTTGATTTATTTAAGAAAAATTCTTCAAATATTCAAGTTTCAATTTGGCAGTTAATTTCAGTCTGCAGTTAAAAGGCACTAGCTGTCAGTCAGATCTCTCACCCAGTTCCCTCCTGAAAAGAAAAACTGACAGATCACAGGAGCTTTCTTTTGTAAACCAATTCTGGAACTTTCATGCTTCTTATTTGTTAGGTTAAAGGTTAAATTGCTGACCTGTGCCCTCCTGCTTAGCGGCCTTCCCCTTTTTCTGTAAAGCTTTATTTTGGGGCTGTATTTACATGGATTAGTCCCTTTTCACGCTAAGAAGGAATCTGTTCACAGCCAAAGCCTTAGTTCTGGTTGTACAAAAAGCAGCCACAATTATTCACCACCAGACAATGACCATATTGTGGATTTACAAAAAACCCACCCCAGCCATGGAAAGATCTGTTCTTGCTGCACAAAACAATAGAAGAAAAATCTTATCAAGCATTCAAGAGAAAGCAAACAAAGCAAGCCCACTGTGAACTTGATGAAGATGTCAAGCTCTTTTAAAATATATATATATAAATCAACAAAGAGGGGTTTTCTTGTAAAGTCTTGGGAGTGAGACTTTTTCTACTCTGAGTTTCCCTTCCTGGTTAAACGCAGTCAGTAGCAGCAAGACACTCACAGCCAAGACCAGCAAATGCTGCCATTTTCTAAGCACGCTTACACTTTTTTAAACACACAATGCAAAGAGGCTTTCCTCTCCAAATACACCCAGTGCAAACGCCAGGCAAATCGTTTTCAAGCTAGTCTCTTACTACACAAGTTCTTTCAGCAAAGGCAAGATTCTTGAACCAGTCCCTAAGGAACGAACATAGCCTGCCTCCCCAAGCCCTAACTCACTAGTTCCTTAAAAAAGAAAGAGAAGAAAGAAAAGGCCATTGGGTTTCATTAAACCATAGCTCCAACAGGATTTCTTCATCTGACAGCCATGAAGTATGATATACATCCTGTTTCTTTGGGGTGGGTTTGAATGACAGTCCCAAATCACAGAAAGAAACTTCCACTGGGAACATTTAATGTAAGGTGAGGACTTCACAGCTGCTACAAAAGCTAACTCCAGTCCAGGACACAGCTGTCTAACAAGACATGAGAGCAAATACAAAGCATTTCTCTCACCAATCTTTTAGGTAGATGCTTTCTATTATTCTCTTTAGGCTAAAATGACCTAAATCTACTATCGGCAGAACATCCCGCAAATAAAATAAGCAAGTAAAAATCAGTGATAGAAGCAGGCATCAAGATAAAACAAACCTAAGAATCTCTACGATATAACTAATTTTTTAAAAAAGAAATGGTACTTTAATTCATCATAGAGCATAACACAATGTAACTACTTTTTAAAAAAAAAATTCTAAAAAGATTCAACTTCGTACAAGTTTTAGACTTGAAAAACATTTCCATCAGTAGTAGTTTTACCTTTATTTAACATAGTCCTTCTCAGCCCTCAATTCCTCCATGTACCATTTCCTCTCAACCCCTCCCCATCCCGCCAGCCAAAAAGAAAAGATAATACCAAAGATTTGGTCACCAAAGTCCACAAACTTGAAAGCAGTATTAATTAATGTCTTGTTTAAAAGGGGGCTGAATTTACATGCATAATAATAGGTACTGGTTCATCAAACTGTAAGACTATGATGGAGCCTTCAAAACTGAATAAAATGCTTATGATAAACATTAAGGTCTCACTTTTTATTCATTTAAAACTGCACACCAACTGCAACTGTCAAATGAGAATATTCCATTTTTTTTATGAGATTGTGATAGAAGTGATTTTATTCTCTTTTAACCTGTAACAGTTTATCTTTTTTATAGTATTTTTTAGTGTGGCAACCAGTGCTACAAAAATGAGACCACTCTGGCCAATGTTCCCACTTACATGACTATGACAGCTACAGAAATCATTTCCATGCAAAGCCAAGACACAATGTCTCAGAAGTTTGCTTACTTTGAGTCAGGAAATTTATGATCCCCAAGAAATAAGGACAGCACTACGAGGCCCAGAACACAAAGTAGGAAGTACTTAAACTCCTCACCAGCTTCTCGGAGGAACGAGATTAGGGCACAGGCTACACTCAGAGCCGATTCAAATGTAAATGCTCGGCTTCCTCTCAAACAATGATAAACTCTCTCAGAGTTAATAGTTTCTCCCTAAGAGATTCATCTCTCTTTTCAACTTAGAGGTATGTTTGAGAGAAAAGGAAGAAACACATGGTGGGGCTTAGAGCAAAACCTTTTAAATTCTTTGTCATAAAAGCTGCAGAGTAAACTGCATTTCCTCTACTAATCCTTCCAACACTTGTTAAACTTGAGTGTGCTGACAACTTTGCCACTGCAATCCCATTTTGGTTTCTAACAAGTTAAAAAATAATAATAATTTGGTTGTACTAAACTTGTGTTACCATCTTCTTTGAATACCAAGTGAGAATTTATGCTGCCTTCACAAACCATTGAAAGA
Source organism: Macroglossus sobrinus (assembly GCA_004027375.1). Lineage (NCBI taxonomy): Eukaryota > Metazoa > Chordata > Mammalia > Chiroptera > Pteropodidae > Macroglossus > Macroglossus sobrinus. The sequence continues at coordinate 19,750 of PVKZ01001304.1, read as the reverse complement.
AACCCTCCCTCGGGAGAAATAACTTTCGGCGTATTGCATAGCAAAGCTGAAGTTACAAAAGCAGCCTAAAATATATCTTTCACCACACATATATTTTCATTCTCATCCCCCCACACACACCCCAACACGCAAACACAAACACATGCTGTACATGCACGCCAACACGCAAACCCCTTATGCACACTCACGCACGCACACACGCACACATGCACACACACAACACACAAGCACCTTATGCGCACACACACACACCAACGTATCAGCACATGGTCTACCCTCTAAAGGAAGCCAAGTACCGGCACAGGAACCGTCACAGATGACTCTCACTTTAAGCTCATATTCCGGAAAACTTCTAAAGTTTGTTGTTGTTGTTGTTGTTTTTTTAAAGCAGTTTCTGCATGTCTTTGGAAATACATTATCAAACTCCACAGTGCTTCATCAAACACACACACACAGAAAATCATTATCAAGCGTTTCAAGGACTTTATAGTCCTCTAAGCTACGAAAACTAACATAGGTGTTCTTTTGTGGCAGAAGGCTAAAAGAGTGGAAAACAATGCTTTGATGTGACACAATAAAGAAAACTAACTAGGCACTGTTAATTATTTTGCAGTTAGTATTTTTTTTTAAGCCTCACAGCAACCCTAAAAGATAAGCATTATCAAACTTATATTTGCAAATGAGAAAAGTCAAGAAAAAAAAAGATGAATAACTTCTCCAAGATCAGATCGCTGTTAGCTGCAGAGCCAGGATGCAGACCCAAGCCCACAGCTTTTCCCACTACACCCACTGCTGCTCACAGAGAGGGTGGGGAGTCAGCTTTTAGTGAGACAAATTCCCATGATGCCAGACCACCAGGCAGTTTCCCAGGGGTGGCAGAAAAAGCCTAAAATGCAAAAAAAGTATGGGCTGCCGGGCCTGGGCTAAAAGCCTCATTGTACTCTGGGAAGTCTGATGGACACTTACTAAATGGGGAGGAAAAGGCATTCCTCGCCTAGTGCGACGAACGTGAGCACGCACGCCTTCCTCCAAACTTTTCATCCTGAGCACATCTGCTCATAGAAAAGGGAGAAAAGTATCTTCCAGAAAAATCACTCGAGAGAAAACTGCAAGATAAGTGTTGCTTCTAACATAAACGCCCTCCCCAGGATTTCCATTTAAAAATAGAATGTAGCGAACTGAGCAGCCATTCAACCAACTGGAAATGAGGTATTCTATCAAGAATAAAACTGCAGAGACTAAATATCAAGGTTCGCTGCAATCAGTTGGAATTGTGTTCAGTTCATTCATTTGTCCAACAAATGTGTACTGAGTGACTACTATACACCATGTAGGTGCCGGGGACGTATCAGTGAACCAAGGAAGCCAGGGTCTCTGCCCTTGTCAGAAGGAGCTTGATCACACAGGGCCCCCTCAAGCTGATTATAATCTGACTAAAAGTCACACTTTTTTATTAATAAAAAGAGAAACAAACTATTCTTCCAAGGCTTTGCAAATGCTTGCCTTCTGTCTGGAATGTCCCCCACACCAGCACCTATCACACAGCAGGTCTTTATGAAATACTGCTGATTGGATGAAGTGTTATAGAAAAGGAGAAAAGTAGCAGTGATCAGCCCTAAATCTCAACTTAAATTGGGTCTAGACGCAAGCTTTTATCCTGCAACAGGTTCAGACAACCCCAAATAAAACCTGAGTTAACTCAATCTCTACCCAGCCAACACAAGGGAAAAGGGGTCAGCTTGTTCCAGGGTCAACCCCAGGGACCAAGAACTTTTTTAAAAACCTAAACTGAACTTGCTGGGGCTGCTGGAGGCAAGAAAGAAACTTAGTCAAGCCTTCCAAAGGCCCTGGGCCTAGACCTGCCTTAGATCTGGTCCCAACATCCTGCCATCATGTGTGCAGAAGGAAAGTGCCTAGAATGGGAACAGGTGACAGATATTCCCCACTTCAGATCCCTGATGAGCCTCGACTTCTAGTTGGCAAATCCAACTTATTTTTCTTTAATGGTAGTTCAAACAGAGAGGTAGGTACTCTGTGCTGTTCCTGTGCTTCATTCTTTACTATTTTTTTCTCATTTGATCTTTACAATAACACCATGAGGTATTATTCTCATCAGCCCCATTTTACGGTTTAGGAAACTAAGACAAGAGAGATTAAATAATTTGCCCAAAACGCACAGGGACATAGACCATAGTGGTAGTGTTGAAATTTGAACCCAGATGGTCTGATTCTTGAAACCATGCTCTTAACTAGATTTTGCTAATTGGACCTTTGAAGTCGGGGATGGGAGGGAACTTTTATTAAACAAAATATTTAGTAAGAAGAGGAAATAAATGTTCTGCTTAGCTGACTTTCTACTTCATTGAGAGCCATGATGAAAATGTTTCATTGCAGCTTTTGTAGAAAATCTTTCCCAAATACTTTTGTCAATTTTCCTTTCATAGTAAACACAACCTAACAAACTAATGGAATGCATCCCTTTGATGTTCTAGAGGCCAATTCCATCATTCTGAGTATCGGTGATGATTACTGCTAAGGACAGAAAACTGAGCTAAATATACACTAACTACTGACCATATTCCAGAAATGGGCTGTTTTAATAAATCTCTGATACCAGCTTATTTTCTTGGCATCTGGCTCTTCTCACAAGTAGACAGTTTAAATAAAAAAATTCTGGTAACTGAGGATTGATCTTTGGGTTCTTAAGTTTAATGGTGACATGTATGCAGAGGAGGAAATATATATAGATTGATCATTTGAAATCATCCATGTGTCCAAAACATGTTTTTCTGGAAATAGCTCAGAATCCTACATTTTCTGAAAGAGAAAATTAGTCATTCCGTTCCTCAGCAAAGTTTCATATCATCATCTCACTATTATTCTAGTATTTAAACCTTTCAAAATAATTCTATATCAGAAGGATTTAATATCTTAACAAAATCACAATTGCAGAAAGTTTTATTGTTTGCTTTTGGTTTGAAGATGGGCTTTTTTGTTTGTTTGTTTTCCACTTAAGAATGATGTTGAATTAAGTCACCACAAGAATAGCTAACTTGTACCAGTTTCAGTATTAGGCATTTTAATACATATTGTCTGGAATTTACACAGCAACCTGCCAAATACATATAATTCCCATTTAAACAACAGGCAAACTATAATTCAGTTTAAATAACTTTCCCAAAGTCAAACAATTGGTGAGTGGCAGAAGAAACTGATGTCAAACCCTACGGTCTTTCCATTACATTGTTTTTATTACAAATTACCCCTAAAAATACTTAATGACATTGTTATAATCTAGACGACAATTCATCTGCACCTATCTTTTCTTCAAATGTGGCTTTGCAATAGCATAAACTTCTAATGCCTAAGAACACATTAAAGGTAGGAGAACTGTCTTTAAATCAAACGATTTATTAAAGTTTCCTGCTGGGCAAAGCAAGCTCATAGTGATATCTTCAGTAAAGCTTTCTTTTTCTAATGAAAGCCTTTGAGCAGACTGCATGTTTTCAATGTAACATAAAGCAGGGAATGCAAAATGTGTTGTGAAATAATACCAAAAGAAGTTCAAAAGCTAGAATACAATTTCCTAAAGGTTTAAAAAAAAAAAAAGGTCTCCTAAGCATTTGAAACATGAGGTCTAGTTCCTGTTTTATAAAGCTTACACCTCACTTTCCATAGAGTCCAGCAGTGCTGAACCTAAACTGAGTGCTCTAAGAACAAGTGATTAAAGAACTTTAACTAGAAATTAGATGTATGAAAATAAGACCTCAGTCATATAGACTCCTGGGGAAATCAGGCAGTTTCTCAGGCAGTTTCTGAGAAAGCTAAAGGCTTAAATTTTTTAAGTACTGAAACTTAATCATTTTGGTTGTACATTTTTCCAAACTAGATTATACTTCCCACTGCTTTTTTGAAAAAAGTATTTTGAATAAAACATTTTCCTGGTGACTGCAGTGGACATCTGCTTTGACTGTCTAGCATCCACCCTCTCTTCTCTGGTAACGGCATCAGATTTTCCTCTGGGGAACTGCCCACCCCATTCTCAGGCCAAGGAATCCAGGTGGCATGGAATAGGCCCCCGCACACATCCTCCCTGATCCCCCAGTCAGCATCTCAGTCACCCACACAGAATCACGTGATTGGTTCACAGACTGACCTATGACCCAAACAGGGCCTAGAACAATCAGCCCTGGGACTATAGCTCAAAATAATGTAAGACACTCTTTTTTCACCTGGGTAACTAAACTGGCTAAAAGAATATAGGCTTGGAATTGCTACTCACTATCTATGCCATTGTAGAAGGAGCACTTGCCCAAAAATGAACCCAACACCAAAGACAGAAAACCAAGAGATAAAGAGACAACAAATCTCTGAAAATATAAGTAGGACACCTAGATCCAGCAAAACACAAAGACAGTTTTATTAATGCATTTCTCAGTATTGAGAACCAATAAATTCCCTGTTTTACTCAAGCCAGATTTCATTGGGTTTCTGCCACTTACAACAAAAATAATTTTAATAACATATAATCAGTAACTTTACTGAGCAATCTCATCATAAAAATCTTCAGGATAAACCAAAGTACATAGGGCATAAGCTAAGGGTTTCTTCCATGAATAAAAGATTTAAGTTTGAACGCATGGATTCTGAAAAAAATCTACTTTGGCTACTTAATTTTACTTTAGTTTCTGTTTTTCAACCAGGTTAGCTTGATAACAATTGCTAAATAGCAGAGTTCTACACAGGTAAGAACTCTTGCCTTACATAAAAAAATAATTTGAAGTAACAGTTACTTAGGTATAAATCTAACAAAAATATGTACAAGAACTATATGAGAAGAGCCACAAAATCAATGAACAGAGAGATAGTCCATGTTCATGGATAAAAGACTCAATATCATCAATATGTCAGTTCTTCACAATTTGGTCTATAGATTAAATGCAATTGCAATCAAAATACCAGCAAGTTACTTTGTGAATATTGACAAAAAGATTCTACAGTTTATAAAGGGAGACAAAAGACTTAGAATAGCCAAGACAATATTGAAGAAGGACAAAGTCAGAAGACTGACACTGACTTTAAGACTCACTATAAAGCTACAGGAACCAACACAGGATGGTATAGGTAAAAGAATAAACAAAAAGATCAATGGGACAGAATAGAAGGCCCAATAATAGACCCACATACATTGTCAACTGATCTTTGGGAAGGAGCAAGGACATTATAGAGAAGCAAAGATAGTCTTTTCAACAAATAGTACTGGAACAACTGGACATCCACATACAAAAAACTGACTCTAAACACAGACCTTCCTTACACCTTTCACAAAAAATGAACTCAAAATGGATCATAACCTAAAGGTAAAACACAAAACTATAAAACTCCCAGAAGATAACATAGGATGAAACACAGATGCTTCAGGGTATGGCAATGACTTTTTAGATACAAAACCACAGGCACAACCCATGAAAGAAACAACTGATAAAATGGACTTTGTTAAAATTTGAAACTTCTGCTCTGCCAAAGACAATGTTAAGAGAATTGAGGACAAGCCACAGACTGGGAAAAAATATTTTCAAATAACATTTAATAAAGAATTGCTATCCAAAATACACAAAGAACTCTTGATACTCAAATAAGAAAACAAACAGCCCAATTAAAAAATAGGCCAAAGATCTTAACAGACACCTAACCATAGAAGATGTTCAGATGGAAAATAAGCATTAGAAAAGATGCTCCATGTCCATCATCAGAGAAATGCACATTATAACAATGAGATACCATTACACTCCTATTAGAATGGCCAAAATCCAGAACACTGACAACACCAAATGCTGGTGAGGATGTGGAGCAACAGGAACTCTCGTGCATTGCTAGAGAGAATGGAAAATGGTACAGCCACTTTGGAAGAGCATTTGGCATTTTCATACAAAACTATACACTTACCATAGGATCCACACTCCTTGGTATTTACCTAAGAAGTTGAAAACATATCCACACAATAAACCTGCACACAGATGTTTACGGCAGCTTTATTCATAATTGCCAAAACTTGGAAGCAACCAAGATGTCCTTTTATCATGCCATGAAAAGACACAGAGGAATCTTAAGGACATAATGCCAAGTGAAAGCCTGAAAAGGCTACATACTATATTAACCCACCTATATAACATTCTGGAAATGACAAAACCATGGAGACGGTAAAAAGATCAGTGGTTGCCAGCGGCTGGGGACGTGGAGGGATAAATAGGCAAAGCATATAGGATTTTTGGGGCCCTGAAAACACTTCATGTAATACTATAAGGATGGGTACATGTCATCATACATTGTGTCCAAACTCGCAGAATACACAACACCAAGAGTAAACTGCGACATAAACGAACTTTGATTATGATGTGTCAATGCAAGTTCGCTCCTCAGTTGTAACAAACATACACTCTGGTGAAGGATGTTGATAATGGGGGCAGCTGTGCATGGGTATGGCAGAGGGTAGATGGGAAATCTCTATATCATCCTCTAAATTTTGTTGTGAACCTAAAACTTTTTACAAAAAAATTAAATGTTTTCCACGAACAGGGCCAAACATCTAACACAGTAAACCACAAATACAGCAAGAAGAACCACAATGCCATGAGTTACCAAAAATTGTGAGACTCTCCAATATCATAATGCATATCCTGATGGCCTCTAAAATGCACACTTTAGGAACAGGAAGAAATCTGGAATCAGCTTCAAATAACTAAATGTTAAATAATAAAATATATGGCTCACTTTCCGTTACTTTTTAAGAAACAATTCAAAGTCATTCTATATAACCAATTTAGAGCATCAGCACAGTGTACTAAAAGCATGAGCTTCAAGCCAGAATATACAATTAAGGTAAAACTCAAAAAAAAATGTGATCTCAGTAGAGAAAGGCAACTTGAGGGGGCGCTTCAAAGATCAATTTCTTAAGTTTGAATGGCAGGTACATGCACTTTCACTTATTCTTTAAAGTGTACACACACACACATATATATTATATACTTTATATCACAGTTTTCCTAAGTTTGTTTAAAGAATACAGTCAGACTAGAGTTCAAACACCAACTCTGTCCTTTGGACAAGTTGCTTCCATTCTCCAGGCTTTCATCATTCAATACTTATTGAGGGCCTACTATATGCCAGGCACTATTCTGGCATACAGTAGGCCCTCAATAGAGGGTACTAGAAAGCTATCCAGGTACTAGAAAGATATCACCTCTGCCCTCAAAGCACACTATTTTTCTAAACTATATAATTAAGATAATATGCCTACTTCATTAGGTGGTGGGCAAAAGCTTTATTACAATGAGCTCTCACTAGGCTCACCTCTAGTTTAAAGAAATAATCATTGTAACAATCCTTAGAAAAGAAACAAGGCACATCACAATTCTCAAAGTTGCCCCTGACTTTTTGAAATCAGCTTAAGTACAGTGAGATGAGGTTCCATAAATCTATCCCAAACGAGATATTTTCTAACTAACATGACTAAGTACTTAAGAGTCAGGAAAAAATTACAAAGGTTTTTAAGTAATCCACGTCTTCTGAGTGACTGGTAATGTGTCCCTACCACACAACTACAAATCAGGGCCCGCACTTAATACTCAATAATATGGATTCGTTTACACTGGAAAATTCAAGAGAAGAAAAATAAAGCTAAAGTAATCATGCTAACTCATCCAAAATTTTAAAATATGTAAGAAACTCTTAGAGTTCATGAATGAAAACTGCCTCTCCCTTGGTTTTCTATACAAAGCTGATTTCTCCTCCCCCACATTAACATTATCTGCTTTTTCTAACTACTGCATGTGCAAGTTACATTAGCCAGTTGTTTGGGGGGAAGATGCCACAAAAATGAAGTTAATATCCTAGTTCTACTACTTAGTGGCTGTCCAACCAAAGAGGCAAGTAAATTAACCTCTCTGAGGCTGTTTCCTCAAAAATAAGACCCATCTTAGAGGGCTGTTCAAGATTTAGCAAAGTCATTTTTAAAAAAGTCAGTGGGACATAATAAAAACTCAATAAAAGTTGGCCATTTTATTATCATTCTTCAAAAGTGTGCTGTGATTTATTATATTATTGAAAATAACATTATTAGCTAATACCTCTAAGAATATTTTAATAAAGTAAAATAACTCTTAAAGGGGCTTTTTTCCCCCTCCACTTCACTTCTAGAGATACAAGATAAATTGTTTATTTTTTTAAAGGACCTAATAACATTGGGTACCCTCTACAACAATAGATTCAGGCAAAATTAGACTCAGAGTCCTATGAAGGGAAAACTAAAGTTCAGACTAACAACTCCAGCTCTCAACACCTTAAGCTTGCCAAGACTCAGTTTTCTTCATGATAGTGCTAATACAGAAATGTGAAAGGACATTTAAGAGCGATTTTAAAGCTGGGAATTTGGGGTTTAGTGGTGGGGTTTTTTGTTTGTTTCTTTTGGTTTTTGTTTTGTTTTGTTTTGTTTTTTATGATTATTGGTAAACACTAAAGTAGCTGAAAATCTCAGCTAACCAAAACGCCATGTCTAAAGCATTCCTTTCACAGAATTCTCACAACAGTCTCTCAACTTGACTACCCATTTCTTTTTAAAAGGTGGCCATTGGACTAACACATTAAAAAAGCTGGAAGGGGAGTTGACACAGGAGGAAGCTGGCCTGCCAAACAGCCTTGAGAACCTGATGCTGCCACTCTCCCAGTGCTAAGCGCCTGGCCAAGAACAGTGCCCGCAGCAGGCTCAGAGATGCCAGCTGTAATGAGACACTTGTGTTTGAAATGCATTCCAGAGTTTCAGCACGGCCAGTACCAGCTGATCATGGGACCGGGCAAACCCATCCCTCTTGCAAGAGCACCCTCTTCTGAGACCTTCAGCCAGACAGACTAAACACAGCTCAGGGAGCTTCCACAGCACGGGATGACTCTATCGGTTTTCTAGGATAACTATGCAAAGATGGGTTCTTGAACAAATACACAAATTAGGATGCACAAAATGGGATGTGGCAAAAAAAAAAAAAAATGAAGCATAAAAAAATTAACAAAGTAGATCAAAGATCTACTCAAAATGATGCAAATTCTTTTTAAAGCATTAAAGTCACATACCTAAATAGCAATCGTTATACACAAAGATGTTCGCTGGCATTAATTACAACAGGAGAACTGTGGAAACAATCTAAAGATCCAATTATAAGTAAATATAGCTCATAAACATGAGGTAAAATTCATAGCAAGTGAAATGATTTTTACAAAGCTTTATTAATAATTCTAGGAAAAACTGATTAATTTGGGAAGGGATCAAGAAAAACACACACATATAGGAGTTTGGAAGAAGTTTGTATATTTTATTTACACCCATACACAGAAGACCACGAGGAAATAAACAGACCAAAGCATTAACAGTAGTTATTACTGAGTTATGATTTTTTCTTAATAAATTTTCAAAAATTTCAAATTTTATACATACTCAAAAACTAATCAGAAAACAAACTACTAAAAATTTAAAGATAATAGAAAAAAACACACCAGGATAACCTGCCAATATGTACTCAAATAACTTGAGAAAATTTTTAGAATTTTTTTATTTACAGTGAGAACATAACATACCACAATATAAGAAAAATTGTAAGAATGAAACTCCCACAGAAGTTTATAGAACAAAATGTATACTAAATCCCCCAATTAAAGACCCGTAAAGTAGTCTCAGTGCTTTCTAACCCACCTTCTCACAGCAGGGAATTAATCCCTCTGGGGGATGCAAACGAACTTCAAAGAGAAGATTATGCCCAGACACTAGTACTGTATAGCTAAGGTTTATACCTAAATTTGCTCAGATACTTTGGCAGAGATCAGAGATGCAGATCCAAGGAGCAAAGACTAATTTTAAGGCAGATTCTTTGCAATCATTACAATGGCAAAAATAATGCATTAAATAATAGCAGAAAAGGGCAAATATGACAAGTTTTATTAAAACTGAACAATGAGGTTTTAGAAGCAGACAAAAGATACCTGAAATCAAATATTAAGTGGCAGTTTGTTTACCAGTAATAGCAACTAGGGAAATCTTAGAAATTCACAAAGAAAGTAACCAGCACCATGAGTTCAGTTTGTATACCCAAATACTATCTGCACAATGTGTGGACGGTATTCCATTCAGTGTCAGAGGTCTTGATGCAATGTCTAAGTAGAACTGACACATGTCAGTTCCATGGATGTCACGGAATGCTCTTCAGACACAGAACACATGAGAGTTTACAATACACGTTTTCGGTAGTACAGACACTGAAAGTTACTGATGGAAAAAAGAACTGTACATTGAAAATTACTGATGGAAAAAAGAACTGTACATTGAAAATTACTGATGGAAAAAAGAACTGTCTTTAAAGTCTAGCAATATTTCTTACTGGCCCTTCTTGCATGTGTCATTTTTTTTTATCATGAGGTAATTTTTTAGGTATGATTTAGAAGTATGTGTTCATTTCATAAAAATATTTTTTTAAGTAGAGTAGTAGTGTATCTTAGTAATCTGGCTTTATTTAGTTCCCCAATTTTTAAAAATTATGGATAAGGAATCAAATATAGAGTTTAACTTTTCTGGATAATAATCATCTAATAGAAAACTAAAGTTCCTGGTAGATTAAAGACTAAATATGAAAGGCAAAACTATAAATTTCTTATTAGAAAATATAGGAAAATATATTCATATCTGTAGGGTAGGAAAATATCGATAAGTTGTACTATGTTAAAATCAATAAGTTTTGACCAAAGGTACCAAAGAGTGAAAGACAAACAAGAGCAGGTATTTGCAACATATACAAGCAGATAATTAATATGCATAATATATAATTTCTCCTAAATCAATAAAGAAAAGATAGAAAACTCAATTTAAAAAATGAGCAAGAGACTTGAACAGGCACATTTTTAAAAAAGCTATTCAAGAGGCCAATGAGTATATGAAAAGATGCTCTATCTCATTAGTCATCAGGAAAATGCAAATAAAAACAACAAAGAGATATTACTACTGGACCATCAGGTTGGCAAAATATATATATATCAACAAATCTAATTGTACCAAAGACTGATGAAGTAGTAGAGCTAAGTAAGGACTACCAAATGCTGCTAGAGGGAATGTAGACAAGCAATTTTGGAAAAAAGTTTAGCAAGATCCAGTAATCAAACATAGTGCCTTATCCTATAGAAATATATATATATATGTGCTCTAGGATTCATGTATAAAAAGGATCACAGCAGCACTGCTTGTAATAGTCCAAAACTGAACAATGTCAAGGGTTTTCAACAGCAGAATAGATAAATTGAGATATAATCCTATAGTGTACTGCAGCGCTAGATGACTACATCTACGCATAACACCATGGAGGATGCTTACAAACATAATCTTGAGTTAAAAAAGCAGCAAAACTTCATACAGAATAATTCTATTTCTATAAAATTCAAGGAGGCATACTTGTGTGTTAAAACTATAAAGAAACACAAATGACTATCCTGAGTCAGAATAGCAGTTACCTCTGGAGAAAGAGAGAGAGTGACCTCTGGGGCACAGGCCAGACTCACCTCTAACGTTAAGAAAGCTTGGGCAAGAGCACAAATAGAGGCCACGTACCAATATGTCTAAATATTTAAAAGATATGAAATAAGCTTACAAACTATTAAATAAAATCTGTTCTATCCTCCTATTATGATAAATATGCATTCATAACTGCCTGGAAGACTAAATTCATACTGAGAATCTGAGGGTTTCTTAGAGTTCCATGTGAAAATCTGGTGGTGCAGGGGAAACTGACCACTGGCCCACTGCCCACAGCTCCCTTCTCCATCCCATACTGCCAAAGGACCTTGCACACAAATGTGCTGTCACCTCCACTCAAGTCCAAGCTCCATCCCATGCCCTACTCCCCACAAATAGCCACCCTTGGGCCATCCCTTGGGCCTAGGGGAATATACACCAGCAGCACATACACCAGCAGCCCAATCTTACCCTCGGAAAGATTACCCTCAGGAAAAAACTCACACAGGCTCTGGAAACAAGCTCAGGGCCACTGGGCGAGAAATTCTAAGATCCTAGGTACTCAAAGAATGGTCTAGGACAGACAGGTTCAGGCTTCAAGTGGACATGTTCCATAAGCCCCACGGACTCCTTGCCCCATCGAAAAGAATTAAAGCAGAGCTGTCTAAAGCAGGGGTCCCCAACCCCCAGGCTGAGGACCGGTACCAGTTCGTGGCCTGTTAGGAACTGGACCACACAGCAGGAGGTGAGAAGCAGGCCAGTGAGCAATGCTTCATCTGTATCTGCAACCACTCCCCAGCACCAGTATCACCGCCTCAGCTCCACCTCAGATCATCATCAGGCATTAAATTCTCATAGGAGCACCAATCCCTGGTACCAAAAATGTTGGGGATCACTACTCTAAAGTACAGGGCTGAGGCCCAAGGATCCCTCAGTATTTCCTTAGAACCAGGCAAGATTATATTTCTTAACCTAGACAGCAGTAACATGGGTACCAACTTTATAATTATTTAAGCTATATATATTTAATGCACTTTTCCACAAGTAATGGGACAGACATCATGTGTCTCCTGGTTTTGATACACAATATGTTTTAGATACTCCTGCCAAAAACCCATTACCTGAAGCTAATCATCAGGATACAATCAGATCCAAATTTGTGGGCTTTCTATTTAAAAAAAAAAAAAAAAAAACCTAGATTCTTCAAAAATATGTCATAAGAGGTAAAGAAAAGCTACAACAACTATTCCACACTAAAAGAAACTAAATAGATGTGAAAATAAATGACTGCATGATCCTGCATTGGATTTTGAGCCAGAGGGGGAAATGCTATAAAAGACACTACTGGGACAACTGATTAAATTTAAATATGAACTACTGACATTTTAGCAATGTGAAATTTCTTATCTCAATAACTGTACTAGAGTTATGTAAGAAAATGTCCTTATTCTTAGGAGATATATTCTGAAGAATTTAGGCTGAAGGGCCACATTATCTGTAACTTATCCTTAAGTGATTCATCAAAAATAACATGTATATACATGTAGAGTGAAGCAAAAGTGGCTAAAAAGTAACAACTGATGAATCTAAGGAAAGGGTACATGCACTTGACTATTCTTGTAACTTTTATGTTTTATGATATTTTCAAAATAAAGTTCTTAAAAGTAAAGTAAAAAGGTAAGCAAGAAAGGGGTTGTCTGCAAGAAGGGAGAGGAATTAGATCAGCAGGTTAAAGGAAGATAAAGACTTCATTTTATTCCTTCTCCCATCTTATTTGTACTTTTCAAATTTTGTTCACATTTTTTAAAAAATTCAATCTAACTTTGTGGAGGAAAACATTAGCAACTTCAGAAATAAGAAAAATTGTTGTCCTTTAATTTATCTGCCAAATCAGAGCCATCATCAAATGGTTACTCTGTAAAGTTGGCCCACACAGAGGCTGCCACATGTGCACACCCAGTAACCCTCCCAGTCCAGTGGTTTGCACCGTAAAAGGCATAACTTCCATCCTACTTCTAGAACCATCCATATGTAACATGTTTCACAGCCTTCATTAGATATTCCAGAAAATGGAACACACACAATTATCTCCCATTTGCTATAAAGAGAAATTCATTCATTTTAACAAACATTGGTGATGTTGTGCAAAGCCTCGTAGATGACACAGATAGGTGTACAACACGGTCATGGTCCTCAAGCTGGCAACGCAGCAGAGTGAAGAGTATTTGAAGCAAAATTCCTGGCTACACAGTAGCTATACGATCTTGGTAAGTTATTTAACCTCTCTCTCTCAGATTATATTTTCTCACAGGTATAATGGAGATGCCACCTAACAACATTTAAGAGTTATACTGTAAGGACTGACTATACATGTCAAGCATGTAGGAAAAGAAGGTATTTTCATGAGTATTACAGTTTAACTAAACAATGAAAGAGAAAATATGCCCAAGGGTGGTACAGCCAATTAAAGATATAACTACCATTGAAATCCTGATTACCCCAAGTTTCTAATCCAAGTAAATTCACCCCCCATAAACAGCAAATAACATATGCAAACTGTTTGTGTGTGTGGACTAAGAGCTGCTCCCTAACATGCCTTTGGCAGAAGCACCACTCTCTCAGGCACCAAGAAAAAGAACACTGGGTCAGAAGGGTTTTTTTCTCATTAACCAAGAAGGATTTTAGGTCAAGAAGTGATATACTCAGCCTGCACAAGATACTCTAACCTGGTCTAAGACCCTGTCATCCAGGAATACATGTCCAAAGTAGTTTAGTCTAAAAGCTAAAGCCAGAGAAGGTGTTTCCTTCAACTAACTTCCAGCCTTCTTTTACCAGCAGACATAAAACTTACTAAATTAAATCCATTTCAAACATCTTCCAGTCTAGTAAGAGATTTCCTTATTACATCCCTTAACGTATTAATATAACACAAACATATCCCTTATATTATTTTGTAACCTAATTCTAAGCCTTCCTCATTAGCAAGGTGATAATATTTCCTCCTAAACAGGTGACTCCAGGCATCTGTGAAAGATACAAACCAAAACCTAATTATTACAATAAATAAAGTCATACTTCAAGCCTGTTATGGCAGTGACTTAAATCGTTCACTCTACTTATTCTCCATTCCCTGGGTTGATGTGGACACAAATAAAAGAGAAAGACATTTAAACATACTTAACAGTTTAGAATATTCGTGTGTGCATGGCTATTTCATACAATAAACAAATACATCATATCATAATCGAACATGCAAATACCTGAAAGAGTGCCACCTGTCTTAGGATAGGCCACTTCAACATATACTTCAAACGTGGTCTCTGGGTTCTGCCTACAAAAAAAAATGATTGTGATTACTGACAAGGACTGAGGCAGTATGTCTACAGAACATGAACATGCAGGTTGTGGTATAAGGCAGACCTTGATTAAAATCATTAGCTCCACAATCTAATGCCTGTGGAACTCTGGACAAGTTACTCAACTTCTCTGAGCCATGCCTTACTAATCTATAAAATGAAAACACCCAACCACAAAATTATTGTGAAACTTCAAAAAAAAAAAACTGTCTAGATACAATGTCTGGCACATGAAAGGCTAGCCAGTATTACGATTTTACAGATGTCATATTTCCAGTTTACACAGCTGGATTTCCAAAGCATAGGTATAATCTTGAGGAAACTGAAAGCAAGGCAGCACTAGCACAAAGTCGGCCTCTCCCTCATATTCCAAGATAAAATACTAATATGATGAAATTAACTTGCTTATTTACAGGTTTTAAAGACTGAAACAATAGAAACAGCATCCTGTTTCACTAGGCAACCATGAAGACAGGACCCTAATCTAAATGTAAGACACTTTCACACAGGGGGCTTCACCTGTATTGGCAATGGCAAGTATATGAATGCTCATAGCCAGGTTGTGTCCTTTTACCTTTTACGTTGTGTCCTTTCACCTTTTACGTCACAAATATTTCATAATAAGTTTTTAAAAGATCACAGCCCTAACAGAATATTAACAGTTAATTCTGAGTGATGAGAACATCGGGGTTATATTATCTTTGTATTTTTTCTTTTCTCTTTGATTCTAAAACTACAATAAAAAGATATTATTTCCATATTGAAAAAAAATTTAGAAGAAAATGTTATACTTTCAAATAACTGAATTCTATTTTAGACCTGACAATAAAGCTCAAAGAAATTTTGAGTTGCCTGATCAGATCTAAGGTTTAATTTCAAACCTTGAATTTACCCAGTAGATTCCACTTTTCGAAATAACTATCTCACTTATTTCATCCACATTATAATCCCATGAGATAGGTACATCAGGCATTACATCACACCATAGGCAGAACCTGAGGCAGAATGTCTAAGTGACTTGTCAGTAGTCTCACAGCTACTAAGAAATGCAGCCAGAACCAAAATTCACACCTAATGGCATATTTAAATTCTATGTTACTTGATTCTAAGATAAACTTGCCCCACATTTTCACATTTCTTACAATCTGTTGCATCTTACTTTTCTAAACAGCAGTATTTTTTTGTCTTTCTGGACAATACACTAAAAGTGCATCTTATGAATAACGGCATCTTCAATAAAAGACAGTAATACCTCCTCTAGATCCATAGCAGTAAAAGGAAGAACGTTGTGTTTTGTCAGTCAGGGATCTACTTACTTGTCTTGTGAAGGATCATCATTTTTTCACTAAAGAGAAACTTGGGCTTTTGTTTTAAATAAACACCTACAGCTGAAAAGAGTTGGCTGCTCTAAAATTCCAAGATATTTAAAAATACTTTGTCAAATATAATTTAAAAATTAGACACTAAATCACAGTATCTTGCTTAAAAAATAAAATTCAACAAAGTAAACTGAGGACTAAGAGCCTTAAAGAATATTTTTTGTGCTTATTTTTCCCTGCAATAGCATACAAAAGACCTATAAAGTCAGCATCCTTTGACCACCAAACACTGTGGAAAATACTATATGGAAACATCCCTTTCATGCAAATGATCTCAAAGAAGAGTTTGATGAAAGAAAGGAAAGTTCTAAGGTCATCCGAAGAGCACTAGGAAGATTCCCTCTAAAACCTAAATAAATCTTTCTTAAGTCTATTTTGCAACTGGCTGAATTTCACCTCAGAATTCCATTCCTCTGGATTAAGATAATGGCTTTCAAAATGTGTTCTACAGAACCCTAGGACTCCGTAATGTTTCTTCAGAGTTTCCACACCTTTTGGACCAAATTTACATTTTGAAGTTTAGTTTTCCCCATTAAAAAAAAAATGTAAATAACCAACATGACCATGCAAAGGTGTTACATCCCAAATTTGTAAGCACCAGAGCTCCAACACATTAACCCATGCCACTAAGTTAAGGTGATTCGTACAGACCTGCTCTCTCTCTAGGTGAAGAATGTCCTAACTTTGTCTATACTCATTGTCTACCTTGCTAAAATGTGCTAAAATGGTCAATTCTCAATGCTTGTCTCACTCAGCCTCTCAGCAGCACTTGACAGTTAATCGATTTGCCTTCCTTCCTGAAATACTTCAATTTCTTTCCAGGACACCACTCTCTATTAGTACTCTTTCCTACCTGAAACTGCCCTTTGCTGATTCCTTCTTAAGTAAGCTCTCCTATGCTGGAACTTAGTCCTGGATCTCTCCCTGTCTACACTCACTACTTCGATGATCTCATTCAGTCTCCACAGCTCTAATTACCATACAAATACTGGCAAGCTCCAAAGTCTCCAACCTGACTTCCCCGGAGACTCCAGATACCCTTACCCTGTTGCCTACTCATCTCCACTTGGGTATCTATGAAGCATTTCTAATTTAACGAATGGTGCTTTTCTTCCTCTAACCTGCATCTCCTGAAATTCACCAGTTTTTCAGACCAAAAGAGCTTGTGAATCATCCTTAGCCCCTCTTTGTTTTATATGCCACAATCAATTACATACCACAGTCAACCAATCAGCAAATTCTGTTGACTTGATCATCAAAATAGATCCAGAATCTCACGCTTCTTGGCAGTCCCAACCCTACCACCCCTGACAAATCGCCACCACCTCATCTCGATCGCTACAGTACTCTACTGCCTGGTCTTACTGCGTCCTCCCTTCCCTGACTATAATCAGACTTCAGTTCAGTGACCAATTAATTATTTTATTCTGAAGGTCCGTTTATATCAGTCCTCTGTTCGAAACCTCCCAAAAGCTTCCCATACCACTCAAAGTCAAAATCTGAGTTCCAGAAATGGATTGTAGTGATGGATGCACAACAATATGAATGTACGTAATAACAATGAACTGTACACGTAAATGGTTAACATGGCAAATTTTGTTGTGTATAGTTTCTCTCTCTCTCGCTCTCTCTCTCTTACACACACACACACACACACACACACACACACACACACACCTTGAGGAGGAAGAAAAAAGCTCTTACAAGGTCCCACGCGATCTGATCTCTGCCTCTCTCCCCTTACCCACTGCATTCCAGTTACACTGGCCTTTCTGCTCCCCAAACACACCAAATTCATTCCTGGCTTACAGCTCATTGTATTGATCTTCACACAGATGGCCCTTCCTATCATTCAAAACTCGGCTTTTATTTTACTTGACTTCCTCAGAAAGCCCTTCCTCAACAATTCTCTACATCCAATTTTAATTTTCCATGTCATACCTGTCACAATCTTGTTTACTGTCAGCATCCCTCCTCTAAATTTAAACTCTAAAAGAGCAAGGATTTTGTCTATCACACCCACTAGTGTTTTCCGGTATCTGAACAGTGCCCGGCACAAACCCAGAATCAAATAAATATTGAGAAGGAATAAAAGTATAGACTAAAATACTTCAATAAATGATAGGAGTATACAATTCTGTGATTCTCAAGTTTTTAACATTTTAACCCTACCTCCAGAGTTTCAAGGGTAGGACCCAAGAATTAGCATTTCTACAAGTACTCAAGTAATACTGCAGCTGGACTAGTGATCACACTTTTAAGAACCAATGATCTTGTTAAATGGAATTCTTCTTCCAAATAATTTAGGACATATTCTACAAAATAAACATAGGGTATACCTCAATAATCAATCATTTCAACAGTGCTTTTGCAATAAAATACAGACTTCAAAGAAAAAGGCATTGTAGAAGCAATAACACTTACTCTTCTATTGCTATCCATAGTTACTGCCTCATTCTAAGAAGTAGAAGCAAAACTGCACAAATTTCTTACTCAGTTCAAATAGCTGCCAGAGTTCTATTACTCAGAGCCAAAGATTATGACAATCTCTTTTAAAAAAGAAAAAGAAAAACAAAAAGCTGATAAAAACACTAAGAACAAATTGGACTATAATTATAAGTTATAGTCATGCTCATCCATGATCGTTTACATGTTGCCTTATGGAAGAAGTGGTGACTGATGTTGTGACAAGTTATATAACATACCAACAAATATACATAAGTTATTTTAAGGGCCAGTGAAGCCCTCCCATCTCCAATGCAGATGGAAGCATTTTCTATTTCTCTACAAATCAAAAAGTAAATTCAAAAATGTGTCTCTAATGCAAATGGCCAAGTAACTCTTACTTAATATTTTCATTAAGCCTGTAAACAACTAAGACTCTAATGATTCCCAGAAAATCTCTGGGACTACCTTGAGACAGCTTAATTTCTTCTATTATTCTTCAAGATGCTCAATATTTTTAACCACTTGGCTAAAGGAACTGAAAATCCTATTTCTGTTCCTATTAAAACTCCCTGCTAATTCAGAACATGTAATGATGCTGAGAATACCATATTCAGAGCCAATTTTCCAATATGGACCCAAGTTTTCCAAGAACACTTGATGATATAGCGTAACATATTACCATAGAAATGTCCTGGTTCTGCCACGATACCGTTATTAATTGCCTTACACGCCTACAGCTTCATGATCTGGAATCCCGCCCACTTGCCAAGCACCTTTTTTTGCCACCCTCCTTCACCCCCTGCAGTCTTGCACGATCCATCTTACAGAACTACTTGTGCCCTCTTAACAAACCATGCTCCAACCTCTAATAAATACATGACCATGCTACCACCACTACTTACCATCTCCTATGTGCCAGACATCATCCTAAGCACTTTACAGCATTATTTCAGTCAATCTTCAACAACACTGTAAGTATTACGACCTCCAGTTTAGAGATGAGAACACTGAAACTCAGAGGACAA